>CM050212.1:32477068-32484568 GCA_027475355.1 Coilia nasus | reverse complement strand
AGAGGGTCGAGAGAGAATTAACAGCCCTTTTCAGTTTTCCCTCTTCATCCCTCCATATTTTTCTGTCTATTTGTCTCTCCATCTTCGCCCCTTCTTCTTCACTGTACTCCGACTGCTCATCTCTCTCTCCTCCCCTCCCCCAGGCCCTGTCTCTGAGAATGATTTGTGTCATGGTCCTCGGTCTGAAAAACTTTGAGAAACACAGAGTTAGCCAATGTGCCACACACTGTGGATTCACCTTGAATATAAACTCTGAGCGCGGCTGATGATATTTTCCTTTAGATTGTGTGTGTGTGTGTGTATGTGTGTGTGTGAGAGAGAGTGTGGTGGGTGTGGATAGGACATTTGTAAGAGTCAAAATTCAATTTATCATTGACCAGAGCATTATACATCAGTGTGTGCACTTGTGTGTGCACACAATTGTATTTACATTGCATTTACATGTTGACATGTGTAAGTATATTCCTGTGCACTCACAATTGTATGCGTACTGAATATATTATTACCTACAATTTTATTATAAGCATGAACATGATTAAATGATTAATCCATTTAGACAGCAGTCTTCAAGCTTCTTAGAGGGTGTTATTGATTTTTGTGTGTGTCTGTGTGTGTGTGTGTGTGTGTGTGCCTATATACATGTTTGTGTAAACCATCACTATATTAAAGCTATTGTAGAGTTTTTAAAAATCAGCCCATTATTGATATTACTGTAGTAATGATATGGTACACATGTAATGTCCTTCCGGAACTGACACACTGTGACAACCCACACAGGTAGATTTTATACCCTAAAATCATTTTGTATAGTACTAGTTAGTTCATACATGACTGTCATCATCCTGAAAATTTACTGTTTTGTCTTGTCTTTTACTTTAAATTTTATATACAGTTCTTTTTTCAGCTGCCTGTATACAAAGTATGTGAAACGGTACAGCAGTGTAAGGAATAGCAATAAAAATAGTGTATTGTTGCAATAACAATACTGCAGCAAAGTGTACTGCAAGAAACAGTACAGCAAGTGTAAGGAATAGCAATAACAATAACTACTGTATAAAGTGCAGGATTAGTCTGTGGGGAACCTTGCATGATGGCCACTTAATCGCATTGAATTTTATGCCAATCCATGACCAATACAGATTCAGCTGAAGGCAAAGAGTAAGCCCCACCAACAGGTTAGCAAAAATGCAAACCTTTATTCTTTTACACGTGTCATTAGAAGAAAACTTTTTCTGCAGATTCTCAGCTCTCCAAGGGGTGTTTATAGATGCAGATTGTAATTCTGGTCAAAAGTCATAATTGTTTGATTAAAAGGGGATCGTTGTTCTCTTAAAACATTAGTAATGTTTTAGCATAATCCAATAATAAAATAATACTTATTATTGTAACTTAATACTTAATAATACTTTTTGACTGAAACTAAAGAAAAAAGAAGACATCAGCTAGTTATCATTTTCCAAAGCTGATACAATACTGATTTTGATGTTGTATTTATTTAGTGATTGCTGAGGCTGTTTTGTTTAGAGCTACAGGCAGAAGTCACTTCCACAGAACACATGAAACTTGGGTTTCATAATTAAAACAGCTGCCAAACAACTTCCACATGTGTAGATGTGTGATATTGAATACAAAAAATGCAAGTCTGACTCACATCCTGATCACAAAAGAAATACAAATGTTATATAGGCTTAAACAGTGCTGCCTTTCATGTTGCTCTGGTACCATTCTTGCTGGAACTCCTTTGTTGCTGCCAGTTTAAGTATGATGTATTGATCTGTCCAAGCGCCGGTCAGCACTGAATGGAACTAGTACACATTTTGAATGCCACTGAAAAAACCCTTTGTGCAGGTCACAGCCTAAACAGGTGAAAAACACTGTCGTATGTATACCGTGTTTCACACCATAAAACTTGAAATAACTGTGTGTGTGTTTGTGTGTTTGTGTGTGTGTGTGTGTGTGTGTGTGTGTGTGTGTGTGTGTGTGTGTGTGTGTGTGTGTGTGTGTGTGTTCACTTTGAAGATGGGTCTGTTGGCTGAAAATGCCTCATTCGAGTCCAGCATCCCCCCAGCAGCAGATGTTTCTGTGGGAATCATCTACTCTATATTTGGTGAGGATGCCTCAAAGTTTGATCCCTTCCCTAGTCAAGCCCTGTCTCATGTGTCAAAATTTAAACCTTACTCATAGTCATAACCCTACACCATTATCATAATCAATGTCATGAAAGGTACTAATAAATATTTGATTATTGTTGTTATTATTGTTATTGTTATTATTATTATTATTGTTGTTGTTGTTGTAATTATTACACCCATATCGTATCAGTTTCTCATAACCATATGTTATATTTATTAGTCTGCCATGTGCAAAGTCTCATGACATCTCTACAATTATGTGCAACAGTTAATTCCATAAGGCAGCATGAGACCTGCTATACCATCCGTAAGCATAACCATTGTCTTGTATACCTTCACATATGCATGCCATGATGTCTGCCCATGCATGCTGGGGGATGCCAGAGGTGCAGAGAGAATCCCTCTCTTTGAAGACATCCCATTCACTCAGTGCACACACTTCAGCTGCGATGATATGGCAATCCTAAGGATCTGGCAACCTCAAGCATCTGGCCACGCCACTTGAGTGGTACTGGGAATGCACTGAAGTGGCAATTATGCAGAACAACGGAGGTGACCCCACAGTATCTCTAATGTCGTAGTTAGAGTTTCACAAATGGGAAATTACTCATTACGGAGCGCGAATGCTCTGTGTCTTTCACACACACACACACACACACACACACACACACACACACACACACACACACACACATTTTCTAAATAATTACACTTGTTAGATGACATCCGCATGTCCACTTGAAGCATAGTTAGTTGTGATGTTGTTAGTGCTGTGCTTAGTCAGTACTACAGTGTACTGTAGTAGAGTAGAAAGCAGTAAGGGAAAAAACTACAGAGGCAAACAGTTTCCTCTTTTAAAGTTGGGTGTCATTTGAAAGTCCTTATAGAAATTGTTGAATAGCTAAACCTGTCTGGTTTTTTTTTTGACACTTTCCTCTTCACGGTGTCAAAAGAGCTTGCAATGCACCTCTGTGTAATTGATTGTTAATTGATTCATTGTGTGTGTGTGTAAACTTTAATTTGGGGGTGTCAATATCAGTGCTTTATAAAGAGAGGATGAGATTATATTGTTGAAATGTTTACATATGTATGTCATTTCATTTAATGTGCTTGTTGGGCTAAATCTGAATCTGGATATTTCAAAATGAGATTCATTCATCCAATAGAATCATTACAAATGTCTTTCCATAGCAAACTGCTCTTTTAGCAGGACTTGCACTTAAGAGTAAAGAAAGTAGGACAGTGATGATGTTGTGTGTGTCCCGCTTAAAGTCAAGTCCATAAATAATATGCAGTTACAAATGGACTATAGAATGACATGGAAAACACAAACAGTCAAAGTATGAACATCACCTACCTCTTTACCCAAAAGCGTTACACACCAGTGTGAGAAAGTCATGGCAACACAACAACTCACACACGTAGTGTGGGAGCATCCTTGGTAACAGATAACTCAAAGAGGTTTCAGTATCTTTTCCTTAAATACCCAGTCTTGGTCCTTTGTTCAGAGCACACTAGGAGGTGTTACCTTGTGGCAGGGGGGGTGGAGACAGCCCACTGCCTCATATTACCTGGAAACCTTGGAATGTGAGATCTTTATTATAATAACCAGAGTCTGATTCAGAGCTGGGACCAGTATACCACTCACACTGAGACCATCAGAATGAAACCAAACATGACATGTAAATCTCATAGCATTTCTACAATATAATGTACCCTTAATTCTCATATCCTTGTCCTATGGATGACCTGGTGATGCAGCCCCACACCTTTCTGCTTGCAGAAGATAAGATCACAGTGGGGTGTGAGCCACGTAAATAAAAGACAACAAGGAGTTCAGGGTCTGCAGTGGGTTCTCGTGGACTGAAACAATAGAGCAAATGGTCTTTTTCATTAACAGCACAAAGAGATATGGCAACTTCTGTTGTGCTGATTGACTGACCAGACCAATCCTTACAGCACCGCCCTCAGTCTCCACACCATCACCATTACAGGGCTGAAAGATCTCAGGCATGGTCCCTGAAATCAGGTGTGGGACAGTAGGCTACATATTAACATATGTACATATTTGAACATATTTACATATTTAATGGTAGGTAGACATAATAACTTTGAAGTTTTGGTAATTTCAGGCATTATCTTGCTTTCTGCCCTGCCATTACCACTAGAGCAGTGTTTGCCAGAGTTTTCAGACCAAGGACCAATTCCCACCCTTAAAAAAATCTCAAGTACCACTCCCCCCCATCTGAGACTAAAAGTGCTATGTAAATGCATGAATTGGTGCAGTATTACAGCCCTAACAAGCGCAATCAGAGATGGCAACCTGGCCCCCCATATGGGCAGACAAACACACACACAGACAGACAGGCGGACAGGGTCATTGCAATACCTGGTCAATCACTCTGGGGACCAAGTAACTAGGGAATGGCGTGAAGAGTAGCGTAGGAAACATGAAAAAATATATTTTAACACACGGACCACTTGGGATTTCCACTTGGGATTTCTGTCTGCAGACCACAATGTGAGAAACACTGCTCTGCAGGTTCCTGATGGTTGCAGTTAAACACCCCTTGTCAGCTGCACATGTGAGGATGCAGTGGATGGCAATGATAAATTCGCCAAATCTGTATGCAGCAGTAGCCTGGTAAACCCGCACCTCGTACTTCATTTCATTTTGTACAGAGAGTCTGTACCGGAATCTCTTGATGGTCATTTAGTCGGCCCCAGCAAGGCCGTTCCAATCAGCGAACAGAGGGTGTGTTCGTTAGCCATGACGTTGACCTTGTGTGCTACATTTGAATTGTAGTGTGTAGGTAGGCTAATTGCATACGTGGCGACCAGGCGTTATTGATTGGGTAAAGGCAGAGGCACTTTTTTAAAACTTCAGCAGAGTACACACCTCCAACAAATCTTTTCTAACGGTGTCTGGTCCAGACTCTCTGTACAAAATGAAATGAAGTACGAGGGGCTGGTTTACCAGGCTAATGCAGTAGTGTTGTGCCTGTTAATGTGAAGAGTCTCTAAAATTTCACTGCTGTCTTTTGTCTTAATATTAACAGTGTAGCACCTTCTTCTTTCCATGTGTGTGGTGTGTGTGTGTATGTGCTTGTCTGGGTATATGTATGTGTGTTTGTTTGTGTATGTGCTTGCCTGTGTGTTTGTGTGTGTCTGTGTGTGTGTGTCAGGAGTGTGTTTCCTGTGTGTGTGTGTGTGTGTGTGTGTGTGTGTGTGTGTGTGTGTGTGTGTGTGTGTGTGTGTGTGTGCATGTGCATATATGTGTGTACCTATGTGTATGCTTACCTGTGTATGTGTATGTGTGTGTGTGTGTCAGGAGTATGTTCGCTGTGTGGGAACAGTGTCTTGTTGTACGTCTCCTATCGGAAGCGACACCTGTTGAAACCAGCTGAGCTCTTTATTGTCAACCAGGCCCTTAGTGACTTGGGCATGACAGTCACCCTCTACCCCCTAGCTGTCACCTCCAGCTTCTATCACAGGTCAGTCATTGTCTCTCACACACACACACACACACACAAACCACACACACACATGCACCCACCCACACACACACAAACCACACACACTGTACACGCAGGCATACCCATACACACTCTCTCACACTATAATCATCTCAGATATGTAATAATAATAATAATAGTGATTTAAACATGTCACTCTAGCATTGTGTGACAATCTTTACTGCTGTGTATATTTAAAGGCAAGGCAGTTTTTCACTAGATAGTACACTTTCACAGACACACAGTACATTTGAATGTGTCTATTGTACATAAGAGTGACATGACCATGTCATTAACATCATTAACATTATTAACACTACACTGACACTACACTCATGTTAATGATTCTAGTCATTAAGTGTCATTCAGTTTTAACAATGTCCTAAAAAATATCACCTTAACATTACAAAAATGGAATGACACTCAGTGGCAACAGTCATAAACATGAATGAAGTGTCAATAATGTTCATGATATGTGTCATGTCATGCTACATTACATTACATTACAATTACAGACACTTTTATCCAAAGCGACGTACAAAAGGAGGACATAATAAGCTAACAGATGTGTAGAGAACATTGAAGGCACCTATATACAGAGATGGTTTGTAGAGATTAGTTTTGTTAGGAAGGGAAGCAGTCTCAGAAAAGAAGGGTTTTCACAAGCTTTTTGAAGGTCGAGAGGGATATTGCTGCTCTTGTAGCGACTGGTAGGTTGTTCCACCATTGAGGGACAATGACAGAGAAAAGTTTGGAGTGACCTCGCTTTGTCTTAGGAGAGGGTATGGCCAGACAGTTCTTATTAGAGGATCGCAGCGTTTTGGATGGGATGTAAGCCTTTAGTATGACGTTGAGATAGACAGGGGCCGATCCGGAAGTTACTTTTTAGGCTAGAGTCAAAGCTTTGTGTTGAATTCTGGCAGCCAATGCAGGTTGATGAAGAGCGGAGTGACATGTGCCCTTTCGGGTTGATTGAAAACCAGTTGTGCTGCTGCATTTGCAATGGTTTGATTGCACAAGCAGGAAGATCAACCAGGAGGGAGTTGCAATAGTCGAGACAAGAGATGACCATAGCCTGTACCAAAAGCTGAGCAGCATAACGGCACGACTGCGCTACGGAGGCAATGTGGTCAGAGAATGATAGCATAGCAGAATTTTAGCAACCTTGTTCGAAGCAAAAGTGATAGTGCCCATATTCAGGTTGATTGAATCCTGGGCTGACAGGAGCAGCAGGAGTTCAGTCTTAGACAGATTAAGCTGGAGGTTGTCTTCCTTCATCCATGCAGACAGTTCAGAGAGACAGGCAGAGATGCGTGCGGAGACCATGGTGTCATCTGGTCGGAACGACAAGTACAGCTGTGTATCATTAGCATAGCAATGATAAGAGAAGCCGTGTGAGCGAATGACATGGCCCAGCGAGGTGTTGTAGATAGCGAAGAAAAGGGGGCCCAGCACCGACCCTTGGGGCACCCCTGTGGAGAGGGTGTGAGTTGATGACATTTGAGATTGATGACAGTTGAGGATTTAAACCAGTAGTGTGCTATTCCTGTGATGCCCATGTTTGAGAGTATAGTTAGCAGTATCTTGCAATCGGAAGGTTGCTGGTTCGAATCCCACCCTGCCCATGGTTGAGATGCCCTTGAGCAAGGTAGCTAACCCTACACTGCTCCAGGGACTGTAACTGAAACCCTGTAAATATCTGTAAGTCGCTCTGGATAAGAGCGTCAGCTAAGTGCAATGTAACGTAACGTAACGTAACGTAATGTAACATGTTGTGGTTGACTGTATCGAAGGCAGCCGATAAGTCGAGTAGGATAAGCTATGTCACTCTTAAATAAACACCTTCAAATAAA
>CM050212.1:32272068-32472068 GCA_027475355.1 Coilia nasus | reverse complement strand
GCCTCCATTTTTTTATTGACACTTTTAGTGACTAGAAAAATGTGAGATTTGTAAACATAGATTATCTATAGGCGATTCTACAGAATTGGTGCAAAGTGCTGTCCCTGAACCAAAAATATAGTTTAAAACCCATTTTTGTAGAAAAATGTTTGATGATATAAAGATGTAAGCAAATAACAATCAAAACCCATTATAATATTTGATGTAGCTGCTAGCTTATTATAGAAAATATTTACGAAAATGAACCGAATTAACCAAAACATGTTGAAATTTTGGTTATGACATCATTGTTTGGTAGAGACAAAATGGCATTGTTTTTCTTCATTTTGAGAAATAAATGGAATATAAATATAAATAGAATAGAAAAAAATGGGATAAATACATAGTTTCATGTTGGTGCCGAAGACTTCTTTGGACTTTAATCATGGCACAGACATGAAACAACACCAATATACTGCCTCTGAAAACACCAAGAGAATAGGAATGTATGCAGAAGTTGAAACCCTTATGGGGAAAGCGCAACCCGGAAGGGCCCCAGTAGCCTTTAGCATTCCATTGACTTCCATTCATTTTAGCTTCATTTTAAAATCAAATAGGCTAACTTTACATGAGAAGCATTCTGTACCTTGATATTAGCATTGTTGCGAAGACACAGCAAAACATATTTGCTCCAGTCAGAAATCTGTCATGTTATTGCCTTGTAAGAAATGTCGATTTACTGTATTCATGTTGGGGAAACATTTCCATCAGTATTTCTCGCAAAATAAACTTAGGAATTGGTATTTGTTTGTAAGCAGAATCGCTATCTTTATGGATTTTACTATTCGATGCAAGTGAAGCCCAAAGAAAGACGGCTAAGCTAAGCTACACGCTACACAGTGGTCCCTCGTTATTCGCGAGAGTTACGTTCTAAAAATAACCCACGATAGGCGAAATCCGCGAAGTAGTCAGCTTTATTTTCTACAATTATTATAGATGTTTTAAGGCTGTTAAACCCCTCACTACACTGTAAAAAAAAATCCTTGCTCAGTTTACTTGAAAAAACAAGGCAACCCATATCAAGGGTTTTTTGGAGTAAATTCAACTAAGAAATCAAGAAATGGATTTAAGGTTTTTTTTAAGTATGCCCAACAAGTGGACACAACTTGCTTAATCAATTAAATCAAGAAATGTTTTAAGAGTTTCACTAAGTATGCACAACAAGTGTACAAAACTTTTTAATCAATTAAATCAAAATTTCTTTTTACTTGAAAAATCATTTATGTGCCAGAATTCATGCTGCCCATTCAAAAATGTTACCTTTTTCATGATTACTTACCACCGCCATCAAATTTTAAGTATTCATTGTGACTGGGAAAATTGCACTTTTTCCCTTCAATCGTGTTTTCCCGCTGCACTCTGTTATTTGATAATTAGTTTCAATCCCGGCCACTTTACTCCCTTGGTTGCTACTACCACACTGATTACTTCCACCTGCACTTCCCCGCCCCGTTTCACCTGCCGCTCGTTTTCCTGATTACTCGCTCTCACTATTTAGTCTCCCACCTTTCACTCTTTCTCTGTCAGACCGTCAGCGAACCATAGACCTGTCTTGGCAAGCATTTTGACTCTGGCTCCTCTCTCCGTTTCCTGCCTGCGTGTTTGTTCCCTGGATTCCCCGCTCCCTGTCGTAGAGTTTGTGTGTACGTCTCCGTTCCAGTATCTGCTCCCTGCTCGTCTGTCTCCTGTGTTTCTCCCTGCTCGTTTGTCTCTTCTCCTGCCTTCAGTTCTCCCCACTACCCAACTCCTGCTCCCTGGTGACGACTCCTGCCTGCCCACGACTCCGCCCTGCTCCACTGCCCTGGCTACGATTCCCGCCTACCCACGACTCTGCTCTGCTCCTCTGCCCCGGCTACGACTCCTGCCTGCCCGCGACTTTGCTCTGCTCCTCTGCCCCGGCTACGACTCCTGTCTGCCCACGACTCCGCTCTACTCCGGAAGGGCCGGTTGAACCAGCCATCCTTTGGTGCGCCGGAAGGGGGCGCCGTAACCTCTCCTCGTCCGTTGTCTTTGCCAGTCAGACAAGAGTCTCCAGAGCCCACGACTGTTTGTTCCAGAGACCCTCCGCTCGCAGGTCATCCAATGGGGACACGACTCCCTCCTGGCTTGTCATCCAGGGGCAGCTCGCACCAGCCATCTGGTAGCTCAGCATTTCTGATGGCCGACATTGGAGGGAGATATCCGAGAGTATGTTCGGGCGTGTGTCATCTGCAACCAGAACAAGTAGTCTAATCGACCACCAGCTGGCCTTCTCCAGCCCCTTCCGGTCCCCTCGCGTCCGTGGTCCCACATCGCCATGGACTTCATCCCTGGGCTGCCTGCATTGGACGGAAAGACGGTGATACTTACCATCGTGGACCGTTTTAGCAAGATGGCCCACTTTGTCCCGCTCCCAAAACTCCCACACAGCCAAGGAGACCGCGCAGGCAGTCCAGTATCATGTGTTCCGGCTACATGGACTCCCGAAGGACATCGTTACCGACCGTGGCCCCCAATTCACCTCCACTTTCTGGAAGGAGTTCTGTCATCTGCTGGGGGCCACGGTCAGTCTAACATCCGGGTTTCACCCCCAGTCCAACGGCCAGACCGAGCGCATAAACCAGGAACTAGAGAAGGCGCTGCGCTGTGTGGCTTCCCGGAACCCTCTCTCCTGGGCGCAACAGTTGGTTTGGGTGGAATATGCCCATAACACCCTCACCTGCTCGGCCACCAGAATGTCACCCTTCCAGTGCGTCTACGGCTACCAACCCCCGCTATTCCCCAGCCAGAAGGGAGAGGTTTCCTGCCCATCTGCCCTTGCCAACGCCCGTCGCTGCCGACGCACCTGTGCGCGAGCTCGGGCCGCCCTGCTTCAGGCCGTCACCGCCTATTCTATCGGAGCCAACCGCAGGAGGACCCCCGCTCCCACCTACCGTGCTGGCCAGAAGGTTTGGTTGTCGGCCAAGGACCTTCCCATCCGAGTGGAGTCTCGTAAAACTGGCTGCTCGGTTCTTGGGACCTTTCGTTGTGGAGCGGGTGATCAGTCCAACGGCAGTCCGACTTCGACTTCCCAGCACCATGAGGGTTCACCCCACGTTCCACGTCTCCCGGGTCAAGCCGGTCGAGCCCATTGGCGCCTGCTTCGCCCCCTCCTCCTGCTCCTCGTCTCCTGGATGGGGACCCCGTCTACACAGTGCGTCGTCTGCTCCGGTCCCGGCGGAGGGGACGTGGCATCCAGTACCTAGTGGACTGGGAGGGTTACGGTCCAGAGGAGAGGTCCTGGATACCAGCTGGCAGGATTCTGGACCCTGCACTCATCGCGATTTCCACCGCCAGCATCCTGACCAGCCAGCTCTTCGCCGGGGTCGTCCGAGGGGTGTTTCACCTGCCGCTCGTTTTCCTGATTACTCGCTCTCACTATTTAGTCTCCCACTTTTCACTCTTTCTCTGTCAGACCGTCAGCGAACCATAGACCTGTCTTGGCAAGCATTTTGACTCTGGCTCCTCTCTCCGTTTCCTGCCTGCGTGTTTGTTCACTGGATTCCCCGCTCCCTGTCGTAGAGTTTGTGTGTACGTCTCCGTTCCAGTATCTGCTCCCTGCTCGTCTGTCTCCTGTGTTTCTCCCTGCTCGTTTGTCTCTTCTCCTGCCTTCAGTTCTCCCCGCTACCCAACTCCTGCTCCCTGGTGACGACTCCTGCCTGCCCACGACTCCGCTCTGCTCCTCTGCCCCGGCTACGACTCCTGCCTGCCCGCGACTCTGCTCTGCTCCTCTGCCCCGGCTACGACTCCTGTCTGCCCATGACTCCGCTCTACTCCACTGCCCCGGCTACGACTCCTGCCTGCCCACGACTCCGCTGTACTCCACTGCCCCGGCTACGACTCCTGCCCGCCCACGACTCTGCTCTGCTCCACTGCCCCGGCTGCAACTCCTGCCTCCTGCCTACGACTTCGCCCGGCTCTCCAGCCCCGGTTCTCCGACCCGCCGCCAGTTGACTACCCTGAGGTCTTCGCACGCCATCTACACCTCGAGCTGCTGTTCCGCCCGATCGTGGGCTTTGGATTATATCCCTTTTCCCCCGTCCCTTAATAAAAGTTCTCTGGTTTATGTGACGCTCTTGGGTCTGTCCATTCTGTTCTGGTTTCTGACAGCTAATAGTACTGTCTTTTATACCCCAGCACACTAAGATATGCTGAATATGCAGAATCTGTAGAAATCAAGTGAAATATAAACACTCCAGTTTTGTATGCAAGTATTATAAGTACATTTATATTTAGCAGAAACATTTATTTATTTTCTCAAACTTGGACATAGAGAGTACAAGAAATTTCAGATTGATCACGTAAAAGTTTGTAAACCTGTCTAACATTGTATGAAAGATTTGTAAGCCTAGCATGTGAAAAAGCAATAATTTCACACAAACCAAATAGAACATAAACCAAATAGAAAATCATAAAACCAAACAGTACAAGGTAAGCGCAAGGCTCGTCTGGGCTGGAACAGGGATGGACTTGCCATCTTAACGTAGACACGTCTGCATTTTAGCTCTGAGGGACTGCGCTCGTGCAGAGAGGGAGCTGGCTCCCATGCCGAGGAACAGCTTCTGTAATACCTGAAAACTGTATCGGAGGTTTGTGGGGTACTCCATATTCATACAGTACACCAGGCCGAACAAGTATGCTAGTGCGGAGGGAAGATCCTGTATCTCCTGAATGATGATTGACTCTTCCAATATCACGCAGATGTTCCTGAGTGTGGGTAGAGACGTGACTGAGCATACGTCATCCTCATAGACCATCTATATGGCAATCTTCACACCTTTGGTGGACTCTTCCTCTTCATCTGTGTCCTGAGTGTGCAAACACAGAAGACATTACTGAATGTCTGAATGAAATGTACTGCTCTTCAAAAAATTAAAAGGAACATCAACAATGCAACTTCAAGTCAATCTTACTTATGTGACAACAGCCTGTCCAGTTACGAAGTAAGAGTCATTGTGAATACATTTTACCTTTTGTTGTGAAAATGTAACAAGCAATGAGTAGAAATTAGAGGTAATAACGTACTGGAACGAGAGGTTGGTATCACAGAGGTGACATAACTGGAAAGGCTGGTACCACAGAAGTATGATTGACTTGGAGTTGCATTGCATGGTTTGGTGTCCAATGTATTTTTGGAGTAGTGTATATTTAAAAGTAAAGTTGTGGGAATAAAAAAAAAAAAAAAAAAAACCTTCAGAGTCAGTCAAAATGTAAGTTGCACGTTAATGCAGGCATCTTGAACACAACTGCAAGTGTAATCACATGATGTAGGAACAATAAAAATTATTTTCACACTACAATACAATTTTCCTTTCCATATCAAATGAGGGGCAAGAGGAAGAGAGGGAGGCCAGACAGATGGATAGAGAACCTGGGACAAGTCAAAAAGGGCAGAAGACACCACTGCCAAAAAAAAAGAACACTGAAACACAACTCCAAGCTACTCACACACCTGTCTGAAATCAGAAACCACAGTCATAAAAGTCTGTCCACGTAGGGTGTAGCACTGATTGTAAATCCATTTTAATACCGTTGTGCAAGTCCAACTGGAAAGAGATGGAAACTGCAGGCAATTTCCATGTCACCCCCTAAAAAGAAGTAGTTTTGTCTTTTCCTCTTTTTTTGACTAATTTGGTCACATTTGCATTTTGTCAGTGTTCCACCTGTGGACAGTGTCCATCAATAACTGAAGTCATTTAAGAATTACTGCTTATCAAAGATGGCACTTCAATATGAGCTGTGGCAAGGTTTGCCGTGCCTCCCACCACTGTGTCCCGAGTATGGTGAAAATACCAGGAGAAATGCCAGTACACTTAAGGACAAAAATGCATGCACGTGTCGAAAGTATCAGAGACCAGATTGGTAATTACCAGACATGTCTTGAAAAGACTGGATGGATCCTCCTTGAGGTAAAGGGGCAGTCCCTCCAGGGCCACTCTCCTCCTATGTTCTGCTATCGCCGTCATCTTAGTTCTGTTTACTCATATCAACGTGGGCAAAAAAAAATGAAATCCGATTTTTTACAGTGTACACTTATACACTTTTCTCAGACAGGCAAAGTTCACACTTGCAAAAATACAGCACTTCAGAGTCACACAGCTAGCGGTGGAAGATTTATGTAAATTTTACAAGCTGAGCGCATTCTGTACTGTACAGGAGATTGCATGCACTAAAAAAATCCGCGAAACAGCGAGGCCGCGAAAGGTAAACCGCGATATAGCGAGGGACCACTGTACTTTGTATGTACATGCTAACTAGCTAGCTCCCTTGATGCTGGCTTGCAAGACTGCCTGGAACCAAAGTTAGTAGAAGAAGAATCAAGTCCCCACATACAGTATTAGCCTCCCACTCCAGTAAATGATTGCAGCTACTCTGTCTGATTTGTGATTGAGCATCTACCACTCACTTTATGGTATTTGGGTTTGTTGGCCGACGTCACTGAACGTCACCGAGAGTTTGCGGTTTCATCGGCTCCCATTGAAAATGGCACCATCCCTCCGTCCATTCTGTTCTATTGTCTATGGAAAACACTCTTGCTAAACAATGTGTAGACTTATGAATCTCGAGCTAGTTTAATGGTTTAAAAACAACGTTATCTTCAAGCTTTACATGATGCCCTTAGCAATAGCATTGCCAGTGTTTTCGACCAAAAAAAAAAAAAAAAGTAAAACTTCGAAATGCAATGGGCTAGTTCGGGATTGATCCTTGCTAGAAATAAAAACTCTATTATGTTTTAATGTGCCAATTTTCATTTCCCACTAAGCTATACCTTTAAGAAAGTTAACAGAAAGATTTTTTTTACACAAAATATAGACAGTTCAATATAGCCTCACTACTGAAACATTACTGTCAATAACGAATATTTGACGTCATGACTGAAAAAATATGTATGTCTCAGGGTATCAACTGTTCTGAGATGTGCCTGTGTGGAGCAGATGAAGAGGTTTGTGGAAATGTCAACCAGGAAGATATGGTGGGAATTGATGACGAGGAGGCGGATGGAGACTAGTGTGATTGCAGTTGTAAAACTGTCATTGTAGACAGCAACACATAAGGAATGAAATGTTTCAATGGAAATGGTTTCAGTTGTTCAATTGTTGTTGCTTATAAGCGGTTTTTTATTTTTGAAATATTACTGCTTAAAATAACTATAAAACAAAGTTGTGATGTTCAAAAAATATGTGTTTAAAATTTAGCTTTTTAACATTCAAAGCCTAGTGTTATATTTTCTTTTAAACTGCATGTTACAAAATACTTAAATAAAAAAAGATACAAATATATAAAAAATATCTAAAATAATTATAAAAACAACCATACCTAAAAACAACATTATCTATGAACTGTTCTAATAAAAAATATTAATACAGGCCATATTTATGGCCTCCATTGTAGCAACGTATGAAACTTGAGGGGAAAAAAGGGTAAGAAACTGGGGAAAAAAATGGAGACATCATTTTTGTCAAAGTTCAGGGACCCCAGAAGACATTGAAATCCCACGAAAATACATAGGCTCCCCCACTAATAGGAAGAAATCCATGACTGAAATATGCAGACACCTTAACCTAAAATGTGTTCCGCGCTGAAGAAACGCTCTGAGTGTTGTTTATCAATAAATGCGCTTATAAGCACCTGCGCTGTCTAACTGTTAGCTACACAACATGCGTGAGTGAGTGAGTGACTTTCATATAGCCTACTATATGGAACTTGTTGCTGGATAGCATTTGCACACCTGCCACAGTGGCAGGTAAAATGACAAAATTCACCCGCCAACGCTCATATTTTCCGGCATTTGGCGGGTGGTTAATTTCCATCCCTGACACACACACACACACACACATACACATACACACTCACACACACACATACACATACACACTCACACACCTTGCCTTTCTTCAGGAAATCGTTTCAGCCACCGGCATGGCAGCGTCCTGGCAGTGTGCGCCTGGTGCTACGCGCTGGTGTTCGCCTGCTCTCCGCTGGTGCGCTGGGGCAGCTTTGGCCCGGAGCCGTACGGCACGGCGTGCTGCATCGACTGGGGTCGCTCCAGCCGCGAGCCCCTGGCGCGCTCCTACACGCTGGCATTGTTCCTGTGCTGCTACGCGCTGCCCTGCACCCTCATCGGCTCCTCCTACACGCTCATCCTGCTGACCATGCGCCATTCGCAACGCGCCCTGTGCCAGCACTCGCTCTCCAAAGTGCGCGCCCGACTGCACGCGCACACGCGCATGGCCAACATCCAGATCGTCATCGTCAAGGTGAGGCCACCAGGGCTAGCAAGTCAGCGGTAGCACTTTAGTCCGCCCACAGAGACATTACGGATGGTTTGTTGCAACAAGTTTGATTTTGTTTATTGTTTTCAGACTTATCACCTCATCATCCCAAACCCTAACCTTAACAACACAGACAGTTTCAACAGATGGTTTTACTAATGGCAGTGGCTATTGGTCTGGAATTCCGGACCAGCAGCTGGCCGCTGTTTACACAGCACACTACTGGACCAATAAGGGGCAAGTTATCGGTACGGAATTAGTTTCCGGACCTTTAAATTTTGTGCTATTGACACGGCACATGGTACATATGGAGATAGTTTTGTTTTAGATAGTTTTATCTCCATAGGTACATTCCGGACAACCTGACTCTGGTCCAAAAACTTGTTCCGTACCAGTAGATGTAAGGATATTAGTCTAGGACTTCTTCGTCTCTAACCCTAAACCAAACTTTAACCTATCAAAACTCTCAAATTTTGCCCCCTTTGCCTGCAGTAAACAGTCATGGGCCATTTTACCAAGAGGTACGGCAGATTCTGTACCAATAATACCAGTTATTGGGGCACGGAAGCTGCCGTACCAACAGACATTCTGTATATATACAGTACATTGTGCAAGTTATCAAGTTAAGGACTTTTCTTTATGTACACACACACACATTATGTCTTTGCTGTCTTTATGGGGCCCTCCACATAGCTGAGTGTGGCTGTGTGCATTGGCTTCCTGGCCGCGTGGAGTCCCTACGCCGTGGTCTCCATGTGGGCAGCGTTTGGCCAGTACAAAGACATCCCCCCGCTTGCCTTCGCCGTCCCAGCCCTCTTCGCCAAGTCGTCCCCCATCTACAACCCTCTGGTCTACCTGCTGCTGAAGCCAAACTTCCGCCAAGACCTCCAGTCCCTGCTGCTGGCATGCATGTGTGTGCCCGGTGGCGGTAGCGGCAGCTCTAAGTCGGCGTGCCCACACCCAGGTGCCACCTGTGCCCACATCCTCCACAGACTGCACCAGCGGGCAGAGCCTGCCGCTGGCCTGGGACAACCAGTGGTGAGAGAGAGAGATTTTTTTCCTCAAATGTAGATAGATAGATCATTTGATTATGATTAATTGATCAACTGATTGGTTAATTGATGGGTTGATCCATTGATTCATTCATCCATCCATTTATTAAATTATTCATTGCTATAGAACCAAGGCTGGTGAAACTTAGTTTAGCCCTGTGGAATTTAGTTTTGGTATGTATAACAACACTGAGTCATTAAAAATGTAAAATGCTGGAATCACTGTGGCCGTTTTTAAGTGTTTTATGCATTTCAGACCTAAATGTTCTCTTTAATGTTTTCATCTCGTCTCTTCTGTTCTGATGTTCACCTCATCTCTTTTCCTCTCCTCTCCTCCCTCTTTCTCTCCCTTTCTCTCTGGGCAGAGTGGCATGGAGCGCTGTGTGTGTGAGCTCTGTCATGACCCGTTTGAGCACTTCAGGCACTACCCCCGTGGCTGCCAGTGTGTGTGTGAGCAATTCAAGCACTACCCCCATCCCTGCCAGCTCAGCGTTGTCAACACCGTACAGCTGTCCCTGGAGTCCACGCGCACAGACACACACAAGCCGAGGCGCACACACACATGCACACAAACACGCACACACACACGTACCCGCACCTGCGCCACCACAGATCCGCAGCTACCCGTGCGTGTGACGGTGCGCGGGAAGAAAAGCTCAGACATCGACAGCCTGGAGATCACACTGGAGATGGTGCAATCGTCCTCTTGAAAATGTGTGTGTGTGTGTGTGTGCGTGTGTGCAAGTATTTCTTAAACTGGGTTTGTGTGTGGGTGTTTGCATGTGTACGTGTATTTTATGCTTAAGAAAGCATGCCAACACAAGCATAGCACCATCTCTATGTGTGTTAGTGAAAGATGTGTAAAGTACAGGAGAATTTGTACCACCCACCTCTATGAAGAAAATACACAAAAAAGGCAGCTGTTTTTTCAAATTGTCAATGAATACTCGTTATTTTATATTGTTTACATTGGTATCAATATTTTCCAGATGTTTTGTCATTCATTCCTAGCATGAAAGTGACAAAATTGTACAAAATGAAAATACATGACCGTATACTACACATTGCTGTGTGAAGTAATGACAAACCTATCAAGTTTGATTTTGTAAATTCAGGTGTTTATCTACAAGACCTTTCCTACTTTTTGTATTGAGATGCTTTCTTTGTCTTCTTTGTCAGCTTGACAAACAGGACAACTGAACAAAAGAAGGCTTTGTCCTCTGTTTTTATCATAGATGATAAATCAAAATTGGTAACAGGAGAGAGTGCAAAAATATGGCGGGAAATAAAAATGTCAGCAGGACAGAGACTGACAAATGTTGGGGCAAAGAGATTAGTAGGTAGGCTATGCACACCCAGGGCTATTGTGATCTGTGCTGAAAGTGCTGGTGTATTTTTGTACAGTAGCCTAAAATGTATAATTACACAGCTGCACAGTTACTATGACTGAGGAACTGTACTTGCGTGAGGGTGTGTATAAATACACCCTCTCCCACACACACCCTGCAGAGGTCCATTCGGTGCTGTTTAAATACACCTCTTTGGCATACATCAGTTTTGGTGCTTTTATCACAAATGTCTGTGTGTTTGTGTGTGTGTGTGCCTGTATGTGTGTGTGTGCCTGTATGTGCGAATATGAATCAATAGACATAAAGTCAGACAGGTGCGTGTTTTTTAAGGTGTCGTTTCCATGGTAACTGTGGCTGCTTGTGTGTTGTGGCAAAGAGGTGATTTGGTCTGTGGTGGGAGAGGGAGAGCAATGGGAATGAGATGCAAAAAATGATAGAAGAAGGTTAGAAAGAGAGAGAGAGTTACCAGCTAAGTCATTGAGTGAAAGGGATACTCAGAGGAAGACAATGAGGAGAGATATCATATCAGCCAAACACGGTGGAAACAGAAGGGGTGAAATAAAGGAAAGGAAGAATGAATGGGAGCCATTGACAACTGAATGGCCACTGACAAAAAAATAAAACTGTAAATCCTGCTGAGCAGTGTGTGAGCATGTGTTGTGGGGGATTGCGCAAAAAGACACACAAACATCCACTGTAGCAACCTCTTAGACACACACAAAAATATCCAGTATAACTCTCATACACACATCTTAGAATTACAAATATTATCCAGTATAACAGACTAACACACACACATATATCGACATGAACAACCTTGGCCTTTTAAAGGAGAACTTTGGTGTAAAATGAAAATTGGCATGTTAAAACATCATACCGAGTTGGTTTGTGTACTGAGGAGCAAAATTGATTTAGCCTGTTGCATTCAGAGTTTAACTATTTTTTATCGTTTGTCCCAGAAGGCTAACAATGGAAGTGGTAGGTGCCCTTAGACGAAGTATGATGACTACGCTATTTTTAAACTATTAAAACAGCTCGAAGAAACTCCACACTCCATCGGTAGTACAACAAAGCCCTGGCATTCAAAACAAAGCACTGAGAATATTGTGAATGTACACAACGTTTATTTAAAAAAACTGTTCTTACATGCAGTGGTTTGCATTTGTTTCTCATCTCCGCCATGATGAAAGTCCAAACAAGTTGATTGTACTACCTCTCCTCCTATTCTTCCTGCTGGTTCGTGTTCGTCAATCGACTTGGTGCGGACTTTCATCATGGTGGCGACAAGAAACTACAGCATGGTACTGCCTGTCAAAACAGTTTTATTAATAAATGTTGTGTACACTTACAAAGTTCTCAGTGCCTCGTTTTTAATGTCAGGGCCTTTGTTGTACTACCGATGGAGTGTGGAGTTTCTTCGAGCTGTTTTAATAGTTTAAAAATAGCGTAGTCATGCCCACACACACACACACACAGGAGGCTGCATATGTTTGCTGATGTATGTCAAGGTAATGGGGGTTTCCTGAGCACCACACAATCAGACTTAACCAACATGTGCTCGTGACATCCTTTCCCTTCATTTCCGTCCCACTGGGAGGAGACTGGTGAGTCTGAGCAGCAGCTGAGGAGGACTGGGAGGGAGACATTGAACTAAGTTCACAACTCGCAAATAGCCTCCAGAATCTCAAATTCCCAAGAGGTTTGAAAAAATCCTTTATTAAATAGATGTTTTTTATTTATAAACTCTTTGTCTGAGTCTTCTGAAAAGATAGTATTGGGACTATAAGTGTAAGCATAATGATGGCAATCAAGACACCAACTTACCAGTCTCTGTCTGTCACTCTCTCTCTCTCTCTCTCTCTCTCTATCTCTGGCTCTCTCTTTGCCTGCCTGTCTGCATGCGTGTGTGTGTGTGTAACCAGCTTTCATATCAATGGGAGCCCACTCCACCTTGTACGCCAGTTCACCTATCTGGGCTCCATGCTCTCAGCAGACTGCTCTCTTGACAGCGAAATACACTTTCGCATTAACAAAGCCTCATCAGCCTTTGGGCGACTCCGTAAAAGGGTGTTTAACAACAACCTGAAGATCAGCACCAAAGTCGCAGTATACAATGCAGTCTGTGTCCCCACCTTGCTCTACGGGGCAGAGACATGGACTCCATACAGACACCATATCAACAGCTTGGAGATGTTTCACATCAGATGTCTGCAAAAAATCCTAAATCTCTCCTGGGAAGACCGAATCCCCCACACTGACATTCTGTCATCAACAAACACCATCAGCATAGAAGCAGCTCTGGCAAGCAGGCATCTACGCTGGGTTGGCCACACCATCCATATGCCTGGCTATCGCCTACCTCTCCAAACCCTCTATGGAAAACTGCTCAATTCCAAACGGGCTGCTGGTGGGCAGAAAAGGCGCTACAAAGATTTCCTAAAGGAACTCCTGAAGCGTTGCAACATCAACCCTGGCCACCTCGAGTCGCTAGCACTTAGCAGACCAACCTGGCAGGCTGTCTACACCAAGGCAACTGAACAGGTTAACAACATCTTCCTTCAGAGGAGGACCCTAAAACGTGCACTACGACACCAGCGGGCAGACAATGTCCCTCAAACATCAGGACATGTCTGCTCCATCTGTGGACGAGTGTGCGGCTCCCAAATCGGCCTCCATAGCCACATGAAGTGGCACCAACGCCAACAACGTTGAACCCCCCCCCCCTTCTGGAGCAAGCGTCATCATCGGACACGATGGACAGCTAAGAACTACCACAAAGAGGCATAAGTAACCTAATGCCACTCGCATGGTACAGACTTTAGTTAAATCGATACATTTAATTTTCACTAATGGTCTGCATATGTCTCAATACACACCAAGGTCTTTTAACTGTCTCTCAAGCTACCTGGCTTAAATCCGATGTCTGTTACTGGCTAATGGCTTGATAGCTTCCCAGGTGACACGAGAGTCCTATTTCCATTGACCTTCATTTAACCGAGACTCACAAAGTAGCCGAAAGAAACTAACAACTTTAATCCACTAATAGAGGCAAGACTGACGTGTTTTACTGCCCCACTGGGGCTGTCTTATCTAGCCTGGTAAACCAGCCTCTCTTAATTCATTTCATTTTGTACAGAGGGTCTGGAACAGAGACCGTCAGAAACGATTTGTTGGAGGTGTGGACTCTGCTGAAGTTTAAAAAAAGTGCCTCTGCCTTTACCCAATCGCTAACGCCTGGTCGTCACGTATGCAATTAGCCTACTTACGCACTACAATTCAAATGTAGCACACAAGGTCAACGTCACGGCTAACGAACACACCCTCTGTTCGCTGATGGGATCGAGTGCTTACCACTCGACCGTTACAGTAGTAGCTTCTACGTAGCAAACTAGCCAGTAGCAGGTACAATTCGGACGTACTACGACATCTTGCCCGTTCTCTGACCCGGATGTTTACATTAACGTCATGATTTTGCCAGCTTGTAGTAAATTAGCTGCATTTTATCAGATAACCTCAACATTTATGTGCATTTGTGACGTGAACAACTATTTACATGGCTTTTATTTACTGTAGTGCACATTTGTACACTGTCAGACAAGCAACCGGAGTCTCTGCCATCTTGTTACTTTTAACGAGCGGGAAGTTTTTGGTTCTTCTTCTACCTCCCGATAGCGTAGCCTAGTGTAGTTTGCTTGCACACTGCAAAATACTACCAGAAATAGCAAGCCATCCGGGTACTTTTGGCTTGGCTTCGTCTACTACTGAAAGCTTACTAAGGTATTCGGATGTTCTAGGTCGTGGCTTCCTCATTTTTGGCTACTATGCAGATGGCTAGTAAGGGTATTCGGATGCAGGGACTATCTACATGGTGAACGTGGAGCAACCGGAAGATTTCAATGCAGCTGTAGCTGCTGTTTTGGACGAATTCAAAAGGAAGTTCTCTCTGAAAATAGAGCAAAGGGCAGCCCTTGTTGCGGGAAAGGACGTTTTCGCAATGCTACCGACCGGCTTCGGTAAAAGTTTAATTTATCACTTAGCCCCGCTGGTAGCCAAGTCGATGGGGCTTTGCGAGAACGCTGTTGTTGTGATTACACTGATTCGTTTTTCGTTTCACCAGCCACTCTCATGTTCACCTCACAAGTCCAACAAAAATCATTTAACGCCATTTATATATGACTACAGCCTACTGTTATGGTTTGTAGGTATACAAACCGACTAAACTAAATAAACTGTATTTTAAATAACACTGTAATAGTAAAGACACAGCATTCACGGGTATGTCTTCTCCATCATTTTACTTCGGAACTCTCTACACTTCCTGTCCAGTATACCATAGAGGTATGGAACATACGTACAGGGTTGGGTTGGAGTGCTCATCGTATTGTAATGTTTGTGTGTGTCTGTTTATTTTTGTTTATTAAATAAGACCATTTCAAATATTTCCATTGTTAATTCAAGCGCATGAAGCTCAATCATATTTTGTTTCATTGACAATAAATTAGCACAGTTCTGATCCACCAACCTTTATAGGGCATATAGAGGGTCGACTTCACTCCAGAGCTGCCAGACTGTTTTGGTTTTTTAATGACCAGCTGGTCAATCACTTCTGGTACGATCTCCTTGAAAGTGGGTAGTAAGTTGTAAAATGCACAAAGAATGTTTTTGCTAAACTTTTCTTGCCAATTAAATAAAAGTTTGCTATTCCAGTAGAAATGTTTACCTGCGTGCGTGGTTTGTGCCATGCTTAGGGCAGGCTGGTAGAAGCCAAGGGGAGAGGAACTGAAGCAATGCCCATGGTGCTGTAATGCGCTGTCTGATAGAGGAGTGCAATAACGTGATTGCACATTCCTCTACCAGCAGCGCTTGAACACCCGTACCCACGGAGGCTGAATCGTCATCTACTACAGTATTTAACGCCAAGAGACCTAGTCGGGAAAACCCACCCTGTAGCTTTACTTTTGGGTAACAACACAAGAGCGCTGAGACAGATTATATTCAGAAAGGTAAGCAAATTGGTTGTGAAATGCCTACAGTGTCGTAAATGTAATCAGTCGATAGACACATGCCTGGGTTAGCAATGTTTTATTTTCCTGTGGTGGTTGTCCATTTCCCCTCGGGGCATATATATTTGAAATATCCGTTCATTCATCATATGTGATGAGTAGTACCATAACTAAGCAAATGTACTGCACTTTGAAAGAGTGAACACTTTGGACAGAGCCTCAGTGGTATTGCTATGATCACTGCACCTCAAGGTTGTGGGGTTCCTCATTCGTTTTTTAAGACCGGTAGCATCGTGCGCAAATGGTTCAGCTCTACTACACTGGACACTGTCAAAACATGCAAGTACGAACACAAATACACACTAAACATTATTACGTTATGACAACCACTAGTTTTGTCGCTGAAGTTCAAATTGATAAGTGTTTGAATTAATGTGATTTAGCGATCTGAACTTAACTTTCCTACTAGTGCTACATTTCTGAAGCTTACTCATTACTGACATTACCTTTATAATAAAATAAACTGCTCGTGGAAGAGCTTATATCCATGGTCCAGTCTGGATCGTTTGATGACACACTCCTAACAATAATTTCAACATCGCTGAAAGTGATTTTCAGTAGGTTTATTAGTGACTTTGAAAAAAAGTCCACAGTACGCCGCCATTGTTGACTGGAGACCGGAAATATTTTTACTCTCACTACAAAAACAATATGGCGGCGTGAGATAGGCCTATCTCTATTATGCACAACAGTACATAGCAGGTATTGTATGGTATACTATCGCCATCTACTGGCCAAGAACATTAAGGACACAACATTCCCCTCTTACTTAAAAGAATAATCCTCAGTATGATTATAACAAAAACAGTTAATGCAATGACACTTAACAGTAATGTAACTGTTGCTAATAGCAAATTTACCTTTCCGTATGATATTAAGAAACATTTAAACTGAAATCAAGATTCATAACTATCAATGTGTAGTAGTAATGTCAGAGGTCTAGTAGGAACATCATGACCGGCTATGTGTATGTGATATGTGTGTGTGTGTGTGTGTGTACGCTTAAGTGACGTAGTCCTCAAGCCAAGCAGGCTCCCTTCTCACTCTCACAGGTCTGGGGATTCCAGATTGTTGGACCTGTACTGGCTCTGTCTCAGGATCAGGACAGGTCTCTGGCCTTAGATCCGGTGCTGGTTTGAGAGTGTCTGTAGTAGCTTGTGCATGGTATCAAGCAAGACGTGAGACGTGCCATTTCTTTCCATCTGACAGAAGGTAAGTGCTTGGACCCACTTTTCGTCTCACCAGCAGGGGATCGAAGTAGCGGGGGTGTGCCTTTGGCACATGAAAGGGCTTCCAGACATGCACTCTGTCCCCTTCTTGAAAAACAGAAGTGCGAGCTCTCTGGTGGGAGTCAGTGTAGTGTTTCATGTGAGCTTGCCTAGAGGTAACTCTCTTTCGAAGCTCACCAGTGTCAATGATTGTTGGCGGTGGAGCAAGGACATGAAGGCGTGTGCGCATTTTTCTGCCATGTAGTAACTCAAAAGGTGACAGTCCCATGGGAGCATGTGGAGTGGCACGGTACACTTGTAGAGACTCTGTTACTGGAGCTTTCCAAGGTGTCTTTTGCAGGATGGCAGACTGAATGGAAGATCTCAGCACACGATGGAACCATTCAATGGCTCCATTTGCTGCAGGGTGGTAGACTGCCGTACGGATGTGTTGAATGTCCCTATCCTTCAGGAATGTTGCAAACTCTGTAGATATGAATTGGGGACCATTGTCGGATACAATGTGTGTTGGGTTGCACAATCTGCTAAACACTGTTGTAAGAAAAGTAATAACGTTGGCTGTAGAAGCAGAGGCTGAGAAAGCGACCTCAGGCCACTTGTGTGATAGTCAATGAGTGTCAGTGCGAAACGGCAGTCTGGAGAGGCATTCTCAAATGGGCCCACCACATCAACTCCAAGCTTTTCCCAAGGCTGTGCAGGAAACTACAGGTAGCAAAGGAGCAGCAGCGGGGGCAGCAGACTTATCCATGGACTGACATATGTAGCAGTTTTGGATCTGTGTATTTACAAAGTTATCCATACCTGGCCACCAGTAGACTTCACGGAGACGTTGCTTGGTTCTCACTACGCCTTGATGCCCTTCGTGAGCAAGATCAACGAGGGTGTGACGCATGGTGACAGGAGGAATGAGCCGTAGGCCTCGAAAGACGAAGTCGTCTTAGACGGACAGTTTGTGACGCAGTTTATAATATGGGCGCGTGAATGTACTCACAGCAGCAAGAGAAGGAGGCCAACCATCCGTGTTTTGGGCACGCAGTGCACATAGCTCAGGACATAAAGCAGACGCTGCAGCAAACTCAGCAGGAGAGATGGCAGACCGGTGATCAGCAGACAACATGGCAACAAACTCAGGTTCAATTTCCTGTTCAGCAGCAGCAGCAGGCAGAGGCAGATGGGAGAGACGGTCCGCAATGTTGTTCTGTTTACCAGGCAGGTAGGGAACATTGTAAGAGAAGCAGAGTAGGCGCGCAGCCCAGCGCGCAATACGCATGTCAGCACGGTCAACTTCTTTTGGTGGTCAGGAGGGTAGTCAGAGCCTGGTGGTCAGTGCGAAAGGTGAATTTTTGACCCCGCAAGTATGTTCGCCATTTCTCCACAGCCCACACACATCCCAGGGCTTCTTTCTCAACAGTTGAGTATTTGCGTTCTGCAGGAGTGAGTGTTCTGGAGGCAAACGCAACTACACGCTCAGTGCTGTTGGGTTGAATCTGGGAGAGCACAGCACCAAGGCCGTAGTCGGAGGCATCAGTGGAGACAATGGTAGGAAGGTCTGGGTTGAAAAGAACTAATGCTGGACTCTCTACCAAGAGCCTTTTCACAGTCTCAAAACTTTTCTGTGCATCTTCTGACCAACTGAAGTCACTGTCTTGACGAATGCATTTGCGTAGAGGCTCAACGATAGTTGCAAAGTTGGGGATGAACTTATTATACCACGACAGGAGACCCAAAAATGAGCGTAGCTTGCCTGCATCAGTAGGGGCTGGAGCATGTAAAACAGCAGAGATGTGTTCATCATCTCGTTGAATGCCATTTGTGGTCACTGTATGTCCAAGGAAACACAGACTGGACTTGTTGAAGTGACATTTGGAAGGATTAAGTTGTAGACCTGCATCCTTCAAGCGTTGCAGGACAGCTCTCAAGTTTGCGCCATGACTGGCTTGGGTATCGCCCCACAAAATCACATCATCCAGGTAATTTGCAACATTTGGCAGTCCTTTAAGAATTGTTGCGAGCATCTTCTGAAAGGCAGAGGGGGCAGATGCCAGACCATAAGGAACACGACAAAACCTAAACAGTCCTTCATGTGTAATAAAGGCAGTCAGATCTCGGCTGTCCTCATGAAGAGGCAGTTGAAAGTAGGCACTCTCCAAGTCAATTGTGGAGAATACTGTGCCCCCATGCAGTAGGTCTAACATCTCATTAATGTGTGGAAGAGGGAAGGAGTCGACAACCACAGCTTTATTGGGCTCTCGCAGATCCACACACATATATATTTTGCTGGACTTCTTTTGTACAACCACAATTGGGGAAACCCAGGGAGACGCATCTATCTTCTCAATCACACCAGCATCAAGGAGCCGCTGTATTTCAGCACTTACAGAATTCCGCACAGAAAGAGGTAAGCGGCGTAATTTTTGACGCACAGGCGTGACATTGTCAGACACTTTAACCTTATGCACAAAGTGTTTTGCGCAGCCAAGGTTGGTTGGAGGAAGAAGAGCAGTGGACATGACCGGAGCAGACGGCTGAGAAGTAGGAGGCAGACCAGCAGCAGGTACGACAGTAGAGCCTTTGAAGCACAGGTTCAGGCCACTGATCAAGTCCATTCCGAGGAGAGCTGTTCCAGAGTCCACAATGAAGAGAGAGGACTGGCATTTTGCAGAATTCCAGGACACTGTAACAGGAAGGCAGCCAACAACAGGGATCGGAGCACGGGAGTAAGTCAATAGTTTAACTGTAGGAGGCAGCAATTTCTCATGTTTGAAGTGTTTGTTGTAAACACATTTCGGCAGGATGGACACAGAGGAGCCTGAATCCACTGCGAGCTCAACAGGCACCATAGCAGTAGTTGTGGTCTCAATTTCAACTGTGCACTTTATCTTATCAGCTGTAGTGTGGTCTTGCAAATAAAGGATCTGCACTTCTGGCATGTCGATTTCGCGCACAGAGCGCGTTGGAGCAGAACGGCATACTCGGGCAAAATGTCCAATCTTATTACAGTTCTTGCACTTAACTGAAGAAGCAGGGCAGGAGGCATCGTTGGCAAGGTGTTGGTCTGACCCACAGCGGTAGTAAGTACGGTTGGACGGACGCGAAGTCACAGGAGGGCGGTTGGCAGGAGAAGGAGTGGAACGAGTAGCGGCAGCAACAGCAGTGGTTTCGCAGAGGGCTTGCGGCGGTGGCGGGAAGTAGCATAAATAACTGCCACAATGCCAGTTGGCTCTGTGACACTATCAAGGGTCTTCAAGGAAAAGCTGCTTTAAATCAGATGCAGGTACATAAAATGTCTTACTCCACACAGAGGATGCTCGCCTGGCTATTGCGACTTGTCTGCTCTGCAAGCATTGGTCTGGCCAAGCTGTGTTGTAAACCCATTTCTCAGAAGGCGGGCTTAACCCGCCTCTTTCAAATGCCTCTGTTTGCTACTGGACGAAGCTTCAACCAATCTCACCCCTCTGTCCTCTGACATATATGCAGCGAAGGAAACAAAACCATCAAGCAAACAAAAAGTAGCAGTAGCCTGTAGTCATATAGAAATGGCGTTAAATGATTTTTGTCGGACTTGTGAAGTGAACATGACAGTGGCTGGTGTTGGTGTTTGCCTAGAAGCATGTAGACCATTGTCAATACAATACCACCACTGCATAACAAAGTTAACCCACCATAACAGCTGCTAAGTCTCAAGAGACAATAGAGTTGAACCCGGAGAGTGATCTAAGAAGCATCCCAGAAGAATCTCCCAGGTGTGCCTCCCAGATGAGTCTCTCTTTGCTGCTCTGAGTCTCTACCTTTTAAACCCTCTTACAGTCCCCGCAATGTATTAATAGCACTGTGTACTTTCCCCGAAACTCAAAGTGTGCTTACAACAACCCACATTTCATTTCAAGAAAAGTGTGCGCGTGTGTGTGTGTGTGTGTGTGTGTATGTGTGTGTGTGTGTGCATGTGTGTGTGTATGTGTCCATACAGGCCTGTGGATACTCATTCTGTGTGCACAGAGAGGAGCATGCTGTTCACATCTTACAATCAACTGTACTGTTATTTATATTACTCATTATAGGACTTATATCACTCATTTTAAGACACATAATTACCACATATTCCCCCCTTTGAGGCTTATTAAGCCTCACTCCCATAACAAGACAAGGCACGTGGCGTTTGCCCCAGTGAGCGCAAACTCAGGGCCCTTTTGCCAATTGGCCCCTACAATTCACTCACCCTCCCGGCAGTAGTCCAGCGAGGCCTATTGCGGGGCAACCGCTCATCGCACCTAAGTGTAAACACATAGCCTAAGAGGAGTTCTCCTTCGTTTTCTTAGGAGCACCTCCTGAGCAACACAAGCTAAAAAGCATGCCTAGCATAATTCAATAAACCGGTAAGTCCAAGGAAAGGTTAGGAAAAGATTAGTCAGGCCAACAATACCGTCCCACCCTGGAGGAATGTATTATGGGGTTAAGAGAAGAGAGAGAGAGAAAAAAAGAGAGAGAGAGAGAGAGATTGATTCTGTGGCTCAACCTGTCACGTCCAGTCCCCAATAAATACATGTAGGCACTTGTAAGCGCAACTAGTGCACTCATAGGCGCAACTAGTGCGCATTCCTAGTGCCCCTATAGGTGCAACTAGTGCGCATTCCGCCAGCAACGCTGACTCTTGGACATTAAGTCCGAGCATACACACACACATTCACATCTAGACCATAACCCTCTAATCAAGGATGTTAATAGCCTCTACCAGGTCACTACGTGCAGCTGGTAGGCACTTTGGGCGCATGATGGCAGTTGCTCTCGGTGGTCCTGAGGGGAGGCAGTCCTCTCGCCGGACAAGAACCCTGTTTTAGGCGCGTCCCACTTCAGGTGCCTCGTGACCTCCTCGGGTCCCTGCTTAGGATCACGACCGTCATTGGGAACTCGCCACCTTTGGCGGACTGCAACACCGAGTAGCGCCCCCGACGTCCTGCTTTCTGCAGAATCAATTTATTTTATAGAATTTTATATTGCTCCCTTACGGGGGTATAGTGCAAGACCATGCCGTGGGGTACCGCTCTTGCAAAGTCCTCCACCATTCAGCTTACGGCCACACTTGCGGCTTCCTGCTGTATGGCATCATCGCCTGGTTTGCGCCACAGAATGAGAGTATAGAAAAGAAAATAATACAAGCCGCACATCAGAGAAAACCATATGTTGTGTGATGTTAAGACCCCTAACATGTACCCCTGCTGTGTTTTTGTCAGTGTAAATGAGCGTGTAAGCAGTTCTTCATTGCGTGTAAGCAGTTACTTCATTGCAGCAAGCAGTTACTTCATTGCAGCCATCACAAAATGTCCTTATAGCTGGAACACAATGTCCATTAGCATGTCCTCCACTTGAACTTCTCCATGGGGTCCGGGCGCCTGTCCATCAGAGCGTAGGTGTCAGCGTTAGGACCCCATATCACCTCCATCAGTCCCAGGACCACCAACTGCTTCTCTATGACCCTAGTGACAGTCCTTGAGCAAATCTTGCCACAACATGAGAGCAGACAGCAAACAAGTGCAAGCACGACAATTATACCAAGTAAAAACCCATCCTATAACGGTGGCCCCTAGGGATCCAAAAGTGTCCTTTTAACCAGTCCCATGATGTCGTAAACCAGTCCCTCACAGTCGAGACTGTGCCCGTGACTGCAGCCTCGGTGTCCTTTATGTCAATGTTCAGGTCAGGGGCCTTACCAGCGTTGCTGTGGGCATCGTCCCTAAGCTCTCGTAAGCGAGCCATGGCCTGCTGAAAGTCCTCCAAAATAGTCTTATAGGTGGCAGGCGGAATGTACGTACAGCAGGTGTCACCCACCTTCGCACACACCCCTCCTTCCTTGGCCAGCATCCAGTCCAGGATCATGCGGTTCTGCAAAGTCATTCTGGTATTAGCTTCCAAGCTCTCTGTCAGGACTTGAATTTTGGCGTCCAGCTTTCCCAAGGCCGCATAGGACCAGTTCATAAACCGTTGTTGGTTGTAGTAGACGTAATTAATCCACTTAACGTTCTTGGAGACTTGGTAACCAGTGCCGAAGATCGGTATGGAGGCTGGGAAACCGCTCAAGGCAGCCCCTTGTGCGGCAAATTCTTTAGGGACATCCTGGTAAGTGGGCCTGTCCTCATCATAGGTTGACCATCACCCTCGTTTTGCCCTACCCAAGCGATCCTGTAAGTCAGTGTCTGTGGTTTGATTGATTCTGGACATAGGTAGAATGTGAGGGGCTTGGATGGCCCTGACCCACGTGCAGGTCCCTACCCAGTTCCTGGGCAGGGTCCTATGCAAACCGTATTTGGGCCCACACGCCCAGAACAGTTCAGCCACTGGCTTGGTGGTAGAGAGGGTGCCCCTTCATTGAACAATGTATTCACGGCCAATGATGAGTTTGTTGTGGGGTTCGCCCGCCCTCCAGAGGATATGCCCTGGTTTGCGGGTGTAGTCGAATTTTCTCTGGGGCTGGCTGGTCATACTGGTTCAGGGGGGGGGTCGGTTTCTGGGTTGCATTTTCTTCTGCCGGTGGTTGCGTTGATGCGGCTGCCCCTTTTGTCTGAGACAGGCCATGTGCGGATCGTAGATCTCTGGGTGGAGTCCGGCCAGGATGTCGGCAAGTGGGTTTCTTTCGTCGTCATCATCGGAGTGTTGACCCTCCCATTGCGGTAGGTGTAGTTCGTCTGCCAGGGTGAGGGTGACGCTCCCTGGCTGGTCCTCCCAGTCGGGCGTGGCCTCTATCGCCCCTTCGTCACTGGCTCCACATGGTAGGGGCGGTATGGCTCCCATCCCTGCCCCACTCGATGCATCCCCGGCTCCCCCCGGGGTGGTGGCAGTGGTAGTGGCTCTGGTGGCACCAGCCGTGGTATCAGTGGTGGCTGGATTGGACTCCCTTCACCTCTGCTGGGCACTGGAGCCTCCGTCTGGATCGCCAACACCACCTGCTGACACAGATTGGGGAGAGAAAACACGAGGCACCCTAGACAGGAGGCCCAGGGCGACGAGCAGTAACTGGCGGCGTCCCCCTTGGTTCACTCCTATCCGTATCGCCTCTCTGGATCACCTGGAAGATCACCTGCTGACAGACTTGGGAGAGAAGACACAAGGCACCCCAGAGGAGCTGTATTTTGTTAATACTGAAAAAACTTTGATTTTTGGCCAGTTTTCCTGAAACAGGAAGTGTTGGGCTTTTTGTTTTGGGCCTTGAGCAGGTGTATGTAGCACTTGGTCCAATAGGACCTCTAGTGCTGGGACGAGGGGCGGGGCAGTTATCAGACAACATTCTACAAAGAATGCCGGGAAAAAAGTTTTTGTCCCACCGTTTTGAGCACAGTAGGCTCTTTACCCCCCACCCGTTTGGAAAAAGTGATCCAAAGTCGAGATATATATAGCCAAAGTCGAGATATATATAACTTTAAAACTACGTTAGTATATCAGGTGCCATAGGGTGAATACCTCAAAATGTGAAGGCTTTCCCCCTATGGTACTCTTTTTATCCAGGGCATAATTTCTTAATTATTGTCAAACCACATATTTTGTCTCGCGATGTTCTGCACTAGTGTATTCTAACACCCTATTTCAGCTCTTGTGGAGATTCTCTTGCACTTTTCTTGACACTGCTTTCTTATTACCCCTTTCTTTACTTTCTCCAGTCCCCACATCCCTGCTTTTTGTCACGGGGAGCAGACAGACAGATGCAGACCCAATAGCGTAACTTCACAATAGGCTTTATTAAAGGGTTCGGGCAAAATGGGGAGAAAGTCAAAAGCCCGAAAGGGCGGAAAAGTCACTGACGAATCGCTCGCCGAGGCACCCAGGCAGACGGGCAGGAACAGCCCCGCGACCAGGCCCGTGATGAGACGAATCCAGTAGAGGCCGGGCTGAGGTCGAATACCGGGGGCAGGCGAGCCGAGCAGAGTCGAGGGCGAGCAGGGGTTGACACCGGAGGGCTGGAGGACCAGGGTCGAAGCCAGGGGCAGGTGAGTCAGCCGGGCAGGAGTCGTTACCGAGGCAGTAGAGCAGAGCAGAGCAGAGTCGAAGGCAGGCGGAGGTCGAGACCAGGGGCAGGTGAGTCAGCCGGGCAGGAGTCGTTACCGGGGCAGTAGAGCAGAGCAGAGTTGAAGGCAGGCGGAGGTCGAGACCAGGAGCAGGTGAGTCAGCCGGGCAGGAGTCGTTACCGGGGCAGTAGAGCAGAGCAGAGTCGAAGGCAGGCGAAGGTCGAGACCAGGGCCAGGAGAGTAGAGCCGAGTCAGAGACAGGCGGAGGTCGATACCGGGGAGCTGAAGAGCCAGGGAGAGCCAGAGACGGACCGGGGTCGAAACCAAGGGCTGGAGAGTCAGGCGGAGTCAGGCAGGCAGGAGTCGGCACCGGAGGACTGGAGATACTGACAGACAGACAGGGGAAAACACAGGCACAGACGGGAGACGAGCAACACCGGGAATACACAGCCAAACAGACGCAGAGAAGTCAGGAGTCAAAATAGCTTGCCGAGGGAATACACCGTGGTTCGCAGACGGACTGACGAGGAGTGAGTGAGAGAGGCGAGTATAAGTAGTGGAAACCCCGGGAACTAAACGAGCGTGAACGAGGAGTGCAGGTGAGTAGAATGATTGAATAACTCGTGAATGTCACAAACCAGGAAGTGCAGGTGAGACGGATGATTACAGCGATCGTGAAGCAAGGAGAGCGAGTGAGAGAGATAATCTAATGAGGGTCTAAACAAGGAAGTGCGGGTGCAGTGAATAATCAGATAATGTGGGGAAGGAACAGTGAAATACGGTAGAGTGAACCTAATAGACTAATAGGTGGGTAACAATGAAAAACACATACGAAAATACCCAAGCCCAGAGCGAAACCGTGACAGCTTTTATCATTCCTGGGGTCATCATGGGCATTTGTGGGGCCCACTGTTCTTCGTCTTCCCTTCTTCTTCAGATTTTTCTTGAGTGTGTCTCTTTACTATTAAGACAAGGCATTTGATTAAACAAATAGCAAGCAATGAGTTTTATTCGAGAGTGGCCATGAGTAGCCTTCTTTCTCTTGTTATGCTGTTAAAATTTTAGAAAGGTTTTATTTTCTGTATTTGTTAATTTTATAAAGTCCCTACTTCATTCTTATTTCAGCCCCATTAATTTAGCTTACCCAGCCTCTGTTTCTTATCTTACATCATACGGGCAGATTTGTTAATATTAATTCAGAAATTTTAATTTATCTGCGTGTCAAAATACTTAATTAACATTAACATTAGCATTAACATTTTTTTCCAATACACCAATATTTCAAATGTTCTTTGGAAAGAGATACATTAAAGGATTTAGGAGGAGCATGCATTTGTATGCACATATGATTATTTTGTAAGCATCTAGGCATCAACAGTTTACTGCCTTGTCACAAAGCTGTATCCTAAATTCAGTTTATTATTTGTATTATCAACCAGCTAATATGAAACGCCCTGTTATCAATATTATAGTATAATGCTGTGACCATAACAACCAGATAACTCTTTTGCATTACCAATAAGTATTGATATATTGTACCAAAGCAATCTTTTGGTTTTGTTCAATTTTCCCAGTATAAAGACATGAACGAATGTTGAAGACATGCTTACAGCATAATGGTGGGTACAATTACAACAGGGGTTCCACCTTTCTATATTATGAATGCAATGACAATATGCCCATAAACTCATTATTGGACCAAACACATTTTATACATTTTGTACTAGCAAACTGTAAGGAAATACTCTAGTCCCAGCATGCCCTGTAAATAGGAAGTAACAGGAACAATCCTATTGAATATAAAGAAAATTAATTTAAATCAGCATATGAACCAGCCATACCAATTCTAGGTTTTGCCTAAAATCAAAAGGTTGCATAAATAAATACATACTACATATATGCAGCAAAAATTTAGTTTAGCACAACGCCAAATTAAATGTCAATCGTTTCATTACAATCAATTCATTACAATTGATGGAAAAACTTATACTTGTAAACTGGCACTACAAAGACAGCCCGTGGGTCCTTTGACCAGAAACTAGGAAGTGAAGCATAACAGGAAAGAGGCGACGAAACGCAGAGCTCTCACTCATCACTCATCACTCTTAAAGATGAGTTAATGAAAGAGTTACTAAACTTATGTGTGCGTGTTGTATCCTAATTACGACTACTAACTGGCTCAAAACCTGATAAACAAACGTCAGTGCAAATAGACTTACGTACGAATGAATGAACTATTTCAAACAACTTCCGTATACACCAACACAGTTATTTTGCTAGGATGATAACAGCGGTAACTCAAAACTGACCTGATGATAACAGTGTATTGTAGTATGATGTCGTGCGGAGAATTTTCCCATATAACGAGAGAGAAAAGAATTCAGATTAATATCTTAATCGGCTTAATAATCTTAATATCTTAATGATCAGCCAACTAGGAAAGATTGCTTTATGGGCTTTTAAGAATTCTGCTGCTGTCTCCCAACCTCTGTTGTCAATTTGCCAGGCAGCGCGGTTATAAGTCGACTGTGAGAAATGTCAGATGAGAAGTGACATACGGTACCACCAACTCACATAACGCTGCTAGACCGATGCATTAATTGATTTATTTTTAGCAGTACAAACAACTTGTATAATCATGACAAAAACGAGGAACAACTTATTTAACATAACTTCAACTAGTTTTAACTAGTTTCAGATTGTTTAACACGCAATACAGTTTCAATTAATCATATTTTCCTTAATTACTTTCCTATTTGTTTCACTTAACGAACATATTTTTCTTTTGAATTTTAGTTTCCATTAATTATAATTACCTTGGTCTGGGGCTGGTAATCTTGGCTCAGAGGCTGGTGGGGCTGGTAATGAAGAAATTGACACCGGAAAACTTGCTGTCATCTGGTTTAGGGTCTACTTTGTCTGAGAAAATTATATCTTGATAAACGGAGAAGTAATAAGTAAGCAAAAGCATCAACTGATATCATTCACCACTCTCCTTTTCGTGCGCTGAGACAGACAGACAAACAGATAGGCAGACAGACACAAACAGTCACAGTTAAATTAAGTTAGATCTTATTGATCCTTTGAATGTTAGACTTTTTTCCTCTATCCTTGCCTTTTTGTTTATTCTACATTATTATTAAAAATAAGACCAACAAAAGACCAATAACTTTCATGTGTATAACTTTCAGTTGTATGATAGTTTCTCATTTTTCATTGGTTTATTTATTGTTATCTATTAATTAAAATGTGAAATTACACTTGTACTAAATGGGCAGAGTTGTTTCAAACAGAGAGTAAGACAAGGGTTTTAAGTATTGGAGTTCAATTAAAATTTCCCTGTTGAACCGGAATAACAGTTCTTTTTAAGGGCCTTTCTTGGTACTGTACATTATACACAATATCTATCAACTATTGTTATTAATTACCTCATTGCTATTAATAAACTATTTTCATCCAAAATCACAAAAGTATATTTTATCCAATTGCTTCATTAATCAATGAAAATGGTCAGATTAGTTGCTTCTAAAAATATGTAATAATTGCAGTCCTAGTTCAGGCTCAACATTTCCTCCTACACTCTAACTCTCACACCCAGATCCACAATCAGTCTTTCGGTTGATGGTTTTATCAAGTTACTAGGAAGCCACTCTGACATGACCATCTCATCAATCAAGCAGTTACATATAAAAGTTACATATACCTTGGAAGTACTTCCACCATGTGACTAAACCCCTACCTATATTATAGTTAATTACTTGTTTTATTTATTTTAGTTTTCAGATCCAAGTTCTAATCTCTCATAGGTTATTACCTCTACAATTGTTCTAAACATCAATCCAAATTCACTCCCCATTTATGTCTACATCACCCTAACCTTGTATTTCCTTCCTTCTTGCTATATTATTTTGTATTCTTCTCATTAGTTCTTTACTCTTATTTTATTTATTCTCTTCATCACATCATAGTTATTATTATTATCATTATTATTCACCTATATTTGATATAATTAATTTACTTCAAACTGTAACTACTTATAATTAAAACCTTTTAGCTTGGCAGCATTGCCATAGGCTTACCTTGCACAGCCTTAAGGCGTACACACACGCAGTTCCACTCAGCTTTGCAGGTGCACAGCCTCACACACACACTTCAATATCCAGACAGACAAACATAAAACGGAGCAGTCTAAACCACAGACACTTCCCCGTAACCATTCAAGCAGCCACACTGTTGCAGCCACAGAGGCCACTTCGCATAATATTCACACAGTTTTACACACACACAACCTTAATTTCCACACACACAATTTTCACTCAGAACCTTGGGTCAACACCCGATTTACTCACACACAAGCAAAGTCAGGTAGGCTAAGCAACCTTCCCTGACCTAGACACTTCTGGCGAGGGCTTTGACCGCCAACCAGGCACAACACTGACCAGGGACTCGAACCCTTAACCGTTGGGGACTCGAACCCCAACGTCCTCTGGTGGAGACTCGAACTCCAACCAGGCAAGACAGATGCACACAAACTGTGGACACTTTCCCGTGGCCACCCGGTTGCTTCTCACAACCCTCTTGATTTTTCACCCGGCTGTTTCTCACAACCCTTTTGGGTGTTAGACAGACAAACACACAAAACCACAGCTATTTTCCCAGCTGCCCAGAAATGCACTCTAAACCGTGATCGCTACAACGCCATCCCTCAAGTACATTCTGAAATTCATAAACCACAGCTGTTTCCCCAGCTGCCCAGGAATACACTCTAAACCGTGATCGCTATACCGCTCTCCCTCAAGTGCACCCTGAAATATTGGCTGGAAATGCCCTTCCCCAGCCTCATGCGCATGAAAACACAGCCAAGCCGTAACCTTAATATAAGGTCAAGTACACAATTCAACACACTCACAATTGGGCAGTGAGTCTAAGTCAACAACTTTGTTCCAAAATTTAGTTCTTTTAATCAAAAGGCCTACTGCAGAATTATACTTCACCCTCCACTTAGAATGACTTCCCTTTAATCCAATTAATAAGCAAAATCGCTTTCTTCAATAGCTTTAGGGGCCCCTGGGGAGTCACGCCAGCGGAGTAAGAAGTTTCACCCTGCAGCAAATTACCTTTTTTGATATCTCGGTGGAACCTCCAAAATTCTGTGGTGGAAAACCCATCCAGTCTGCCAATTTAAAGTCATTTTAGTACAAAAACAGTTGAACTTGGTTGTTGACAAATACTTTATTCACTAAGTTTGCCTAGAAGCATGTAGACCATTGTCAATACAATACAACCACTGCATAACAAAGTTAACCCACCATAACAGCTGCTGAGTCTCAAGAGACAATAGAGTTGATCAACCCGGAGAGTGATCTAAGAAGCATCCCAGAAGAATCTCCCAGGTGTGCCTTCCAGATGAGTCTCTCTGTGCTGCTCTGAGTCTCTACCTTTTAAACCCTCTTACAGTCCCCGCAATGTATTAATAGCACTGTGTACTTTCCCCGAAACTCAAAGTGTGCTTACAACAACCCACATTTCATTTCAAGAAAAGTCTCCTATTGTTTTCCATTCAGTGTCTCTGAACTTTTCCCCTGTGGTTTTGTGTGTGTCTGTGTGTGTCTGGCGTGCATGTGTGTGTGTGCGCATGTGTGCGTGTGCATGTGCGTGTGCGCATGTGTGTGTGTATGTGTGTGTGTATGTGTCCATACAGGCCTGTGGATACTCATTCTGTGTGCATAGAGAGGAGCATGCTGTTCACATCTTACAATCAACTGTACTGTTATTTATATTACTCATTATAGGACTTATATCACTCATTTTAAGACATAATTACAACATTATCTATCCGATCACGGGTTCGCGAGTAATTTCAACAAGAGTAATGTCTGTGCAAAGCGCTAATATGAGAGATTTTGGCGAATTTTTCAAAATTAATATCTCGCCGATACTTGATCACAAATAAGCGGGAGGTCACCTTGTAAAGCCCTGGTTCTGCAGTTTCGTTTGGTATGAGTGCCATATCGCTACGATGTACCGTTCCAAAGTAATTCAACAGAGAAGAATAGGTGTAAATTTGCCCGCACTTTGCGGGCGTCAGGCCCATAGGGTTAAAAAAACCTGCCTATCGTACCGGGGTACTAGGTGCTTTCGGCCAATGATTCGAACTGCTCACTGCCATGTATAGGCCTACTCTGACAATTGCAGTAGCCCCCCTGCAGAGGGTAGTCGAGTTAAAGCTATAATCGAGTTATTTGCCATCATGTAACCGCACTGATTGCCTTTTTGGAAATGGTTTAGACAGGCAGCTTGGCCAGACAGACTTGCTCGCAAAATGCAAATGCAGCGTCACAGGCGAGGATGCTGCTAAATAGCTTTTCAAAAGAACAGCCTGTGCAATTATGAAATATTCTATTATGTGATATTGCCATCTAGAGTCAGATATTTGATATTGGCAGGACAGGGGGGAGTCCTTTCATACTGTGTGATTCATACTGTTCTTCATCTAATTCATATATATATATATGTTTTGCCTTATTTTTTATTTTATTGGTTCTAAGCAGCATTTTTATGGTGTACCACTTACCCTGATTCTGGAGGCTAGAGCTATAATTTGATTCTGTGAACCCCTTTATACTGTAGTAGAACATGTTATATTCTGCACTGTAATGAACTACACTGAAAAAGAAAAATTGCTGTGTTTTTAGCTATAGTGAATAAATGTGAATTAAGTAGCGGTTTTTAAGAGTTCTGTTTGCAGACATTTTTTCCACAACAGATTGTGTTGTACATCTTAAGTTGTTCTGGTATCTACAGTGTAGGAAAAAAAGAATTTGAAAGAAGTATACTCAGACTAAAAATGGTTATCCTACATAAAGATTTCTATAACTCAATGCTGTTCAACCAAAGGTCTTAGACTAAGGGAGCCTCCTCGAAGTATAAGCACACTTTATGGCCAGGTCAATTTGTCTGCTAGTTGCCTCATACGTATAGCCTCACACAGCTCTGTGCACAGGCTGTGTTGCCTGGCTGTTAATCCATTGACCTTTGGATAACATTACATTTGACCTTTATCTAAATACGCTTTTGAAGCTGCCCTTAATTGCTCTATTTGTCTCAGATTTGTACTTTGTGATGATACACTTAGGGGAAAGGAATCAGCAAGGTAGTAATAAACATGAACGGGAAAGAGGAATGGAGACAATTATTACACCAGATGTGGGGGCACATTTTGAGAAGTGAGAACAGGATCCATGTCTTTGTTTTTACTTTCCATATTGGATTACTCTCTGAGTTCTATAGCCTAATCATTGTATTTCAACACATTCAATAATTTCAATGTATAGGACAATAATTAGAAGAAAATGTAAAAAAAAAAAAACACCAATGTGGCAATCAAGTGAATTTTCATGCCTGAGTCAGCCTCTGTTACCCTACAATCGAGAAACAGCCTGACTTTTCAGTAGGCTTATTTGGTACTATCTGCCTTTCAAATGTTTTTTTTTTTTTTTTTTTTGCTGAAGATAAGGGAGTATTAATCATATAAGCACAAAATATGTCCCTTCTGACAAAAGTGGCGCTAAATGTCTGGCGTCTACTCTTTTCTGTCTTTTCCTTCCTTACCAGCTGTCCTAGGCCTACCTGATGAACCAAAGAGTTAACCGTGGGTGCCTTGGATACCAAGCAGAAATTCTACAACGCTATTCTGCGTTGTCTACAACCAGAGTGTTTAAGGAGGTATGAGAATTTAGAATATTTGCTATAACCTTTGGCATACTACCAAGAAGGCCGAGTGTCCTTCCAACAAGTCCTGTTGGTAGCCGACGGGCTAGTACACTTGGTTTGTAAATGTATGCGCTGTATGTTGAAGTCCTGTATACTGTCTGGTTACACACCCATGATGTAAAGATAATAGGATGAACGACTGGCCAGCCACCACCACCACGACCTCGTGAACCCACAATTCACTGCAGTCTAAGTGGTTGCCATGGAGAAAGCTGACAAGTGAAGGAGGAGGGGGAAGGCACGGCTGGCAACACCCACTTGAAACCATGTCCGCAGCGCCAGCAGAAATTTAATGAAACAAAAAAAAACTGATTTTTGACAGAACTTGCATCTATTGCGTTTGATTCGCACTAATGTCAATTTTATGCAGTTGTATTCTGCTGGAACTGGTAAAGCATAAGCAATTACCGGTTTCGGATTTCCGAACGCTAGCTATAGCTAAGTGGTCGGCTTAGGTAGTGTTTTGGAAACAGGCTAGGCTTGTGAGTGGGAGGAGGCGCACACCCGAATCCCCCGTGGTCATTTTAAAACCATTGCCGGCGAAAAATACGCATCGAAACATGGATCATTATCACGGATATCCTTGAAAGTTTTTTTTAAATATCAAACCACACCATCCTTAATTTCAGAATGCCTGATCGACGATGCTATGAAAGCCCCGACAGAGCCTGAGCAGGGCCTGCTTTTTCGATCTGGAAATTTCTTGAGAAGCTATTCGTTTTTTTCCTGGCAAACTAGCCAGTCAGCTAGCACAGATTTAGCTAGCGTTTTTCGCTGCATCCCTGGCTATCACCGTTAGCAGAATGATGCGGACTTTAAGGATGCATTGAGATTTGCAAGACAGGTTTGGTGTCTAGATATCCGCTTTGTACCATATCAAACAAAGTGATTTGTACTTGGGGAACATTTTTATGGACCTGCTTGTTAGCTAGTAGAGGCGCACAGTAAAATGCTGAGTTTGAGACGGTTGTTGCGGTTATCAAACCGCTCTTTTTTGGCCTTCATATTTTTCTTTTCAATGTCTACGACCTGCTTGTACTTCATCTATGTGGCTCCTGGTATAGGTGAGTTTCATTTTGTTGTTGGCTGTTGGCTAATTAGTGTTACTGTTATCACATGGGCGTGCATTCACTGCTTGTTTGAAACCCCTTAGCAAGCTAGCTAGCTAATACAATCAAACACATACCACTGCTAAGCACCCGCTAGTTAAATTACTCCTAAGCCAGTTGGCTGGACTTCATTCATTCCATGCTAGCCATAGAGCATACCTAGGTAGCTGCCATAGCATGGAAGCTAGCGTTTTACCTAGTCAGCTGCTGGCAAAGCATCTCCGGCCATTTGGGGATTTTTATAATTTATGTTGTCTTGGGACATTTTTGGTTATCAGTTGTGCTTCATTTAGAGTATTTTTGGTTATTCTTAATATTCTGTATTTGCAGGCTTAAAAAGAGATCCAGTGAGTGGGATGCTAGTGATCTGATAAGATAAGCAGACGGTAAATGTTAATGATTTATTTGCTTCTCGTAGAGAGCACCTCTACATTTAAGATGGCAATCGGCCCGTTGTTGTCGAGTGTCGACTGTGTGTCAAGTGTAATCGTAAATGTCCAAGTAACTGTGCCTGCGGTACGGTGTTCATTTTAGGACATCGTCAGATATCAGTCTCACATGTCAGATATCAGACTCACATGTCATACTCAGACGAAAAGGTATCAGCTTCATCTAAAAGTAACTCATTCTCAGAAAAACCTATGTCATACTCAGATGAAAAGTCATAATTCTCAGAAAAATATCTTGTCATACTCAGATGAAAAGTCATCAGTCTCACAAAAACATTTCTCATCCTCAGATTCAAAGTCATCATACTCAGAAAAATATCCGTCATACTCAGATTCGAATCCGTCATTCTCAGAAAAATATCTGTCATACTCAGATTCAAAGTCGTCATTCTCAGAACCAAACAGCGCCATCTCTCGGAAATAATCAATCTCAGTCTCAGTTATCAGTCTCAGTTTCACACGAACAGTTGTCAGACAAAAAGTTCTCATTCTCACATGAAACTTTTTCAAAAAACAAGCAGTCATATGGCTTTTGGATAATAGCACCCTGAAGGTGGCGCTGTTCACTACAATTTCTCAGAGCCGTTTATTATCTCAATATACGAGCAAGGATCCGCCAAGCGTAGCAGACTGCTGCCAATCTTTGCCAGCCATAGATTGTAGAAAAGACCAGCATCAGAACCGCTCTGGCCAGCACTATTCTACTGAGATCGTCGACACAATAGTAAGTTAATAAGACCCTACCCTCACCCTTGTTTAATTAAAAAAAAATTGAAAGCCTTGTTAGGGCTAGTCTGCTATACGACATATTTTTTCTTTTGAATTGCGACTGCATTGCTTAATCAGGCAAATAGCTGCTATATTATCATTCATGTTATGTTATCCAGAAAACTTTTCAAACACAGAGAAACCTTGAACCCAAATATTACATTAAAATGTATATGTGCAGAGAGATGCACTTGGGCTCTACGACGTTGTTGGAGTCAGAGAACTAGCGATGAAACTGCTAACGCTAGCTTGAGAACATGACAAAGTTTCATGTGAGAATGAGAACTTTTTGTCTGACAACTGTTCGTGTGAAACTGAGACTGATAACTGAGACTGAGACTGACTGAGTATTTCCGATATGGCGCTGTTTGGTTCTGAGAATGACGACTTTGAATCTGAGAATGAAAAATGTTTTTCTGAGAATGACGACTTTGAATCTGAGTATGACAGATATTTTTCTGAGAATGACGGATTCGAATCTGAGTATGACGGATATTTTTCTGAGAATTATGACTTTGAATCTGAGGATGGCAAAGGTTTTCCTGATAATGACGACTTTTCATCTGAGGATGAGAAATGTTTTTGTGAGACTGATGACTTTTCATCTGAGTATGACAGATATTTTTCTGAGAATGATGACTTTTCATCTGAGTACGACATGTGTTTTTCTGAGAATGAGTTACTTTTGGATGAAGCTGATACCTTTTCGTCTGAGTCTGACATGTGAGTCTGATATCTGACATGTGAGACTGATATCTGACGATGTCCTAAAATGAACACCGTACTGCGGTTTACTTACAGTCTGTTCAGTAACGAGAAACATTATCGTTACCCTTAACGGACATATTTGGCATTGGAGTTTTACATTTTGTTTTCATCTATGCACTTTCGAACTAAGAGATGATTAGGTAGCCACATGTCAAAACATGTAAGGCAAACAGGGAGGCCTCAGATTTGAGACAACACTTAGCCCACATTCAGGTGCATTGCACTACTGCCGTGGTCCATGAGGGTCTGATTCATTTCAGAAGCAGATACGTATTTGAGTGTTGTATTGCAGATGTGGCTCTATGTTTTGAAAATAGATGTAATCATTTGTCAGTCATTAATCATAAAGTAATATCTATGGAGATTATCGGCATCCTGTGCTGTATAGATTTTTCGGAAGTAGACTAGATCGGAGGAGAGTGAGCTCCTATGCTTTTCACCCAGATGCAGCAGTGAGTGTTTTAGGCCTGTGGCTTTGCCTCTCACTGCAACTTCCTAAAACTCAGCCTTCACTGTCAGGCCAGGACTGCAGTTGCTTATCCTGACTGTTGGTGCACAATTGTTCAGTCATCGTCCTGTGAGCGTATTTTTTTTCCCCATAAATTTCACCTGCAAAATTAGTCACTCACTTTAGTGCAGTGTACATGGAAAATCAAATAACCAGATGGTGTGTTACGGCATAGTACCTGAATGGCAAAGATGATTAGTATTTGTGCACCCACAGTTTTCGGTGATTCCCTCTGATTTATGGCTTGGCTCTGCATCATCCGTGTCCCAGTGGGATGTAGGCTCTTGACTGAAGAGTGTGGCCAAGTGGAGTCATGTTGGGGGTCAGGCTCAGTCTGTGCAAGACAAAAGAGGTTGACTGCTACTGGCAGGTCATCTCCCTCCAAGTGAAGGCGTGTTTCATAAAGTGCATACAGCTGGCTGTACGAAGGCAGACATTATGTGGTTGAGTAGGTGGCCGGGACAGGTCAGGTGTGTTTGTGTGTGCACTTGTGCTCCTGCTGCCTAGCTATTCCAGGAAAACCTGTGAGCCACAGAGGTCCACTTCATGATTGCAAAACAATGCTTCACTCAGTGCGCACTCAGATAAACATGTCAGAGTCATTGGCTGACTCTTGATTTGTGGTTTGCATTCCACAGGCCAAACATGCACAGTAGCCTACCAGCTCACTTTGCTAACTTCGCCCTTTCCCGGGCTTGAAAGGCGTGAACTATCGGTAATGAGCCAGAGTAATGAGTTGTTTGTTGGGTCTGCAGTGCTGGTGCATCTAAACCTTTATCACAAAGGGAGCACATGTGCGTAGGGGCTGTGGCCGACTTGAGGTTGCGTTGTCATGGTTTCGTGAGCTAGACAGACCTCAAACATGGCTTTGGTGTCTTTTTTTAGTCTCATGTCACACTGCGGGCTGAAAGTTGGGACTCTTGCACTTTGTATTGCTGTTTTTGGTTTTGCTGTAAGCTGAAGGGTGTTTTGTTTTGAGTTTGGTGTATAGGTGGCTGGCACTTGAGTAGAAGTGGACTAATGTTTGGACAGACCTACTCAAACAATTGGCAGTAAGTTTTGACTTTGCTGTCACTTAGCTAAGCTGTGAACCGGGGAAGATTTACATGAGTTCAATATATATCAGACAAGAGTCCCTCCTGAAATCTGCTGACATGCTTCAACCTCAGTGTAACACTGCAGATGTTGAGAAATATCCAGAAACAGTTATGGTATCTGGGGTGTGTTTGTCTGAGCCACATGAATATTGTGGAAGGGGAGCAGACACTGGAAAATTAATTAGCTTCCTCACATCACAGCATGCTGCTCTTGTAAACTTTGTTTTAACACTCTAAGAAGGGCCACACCCTAGTATCTCTGTGTAAGTGGATTAAAAGACAAAAACTGTTAGAAGTAGCTGTAATTAAGTTTGGGTTACACTTTATTTTACTGTCCCTGTTACATCAATTAGGTACAGTGTAACAAAGTTTGTAACAATATGTTACACTTAACAATAGGGTTATTGTTAGGTGTCTACAGTTTAAGTACACAATATTACATGTTGTTACATATAGATACACTAAAAAAGAAACCTTAAGATGAAGTGTTTGTCAGGTTTGTCATCCTGCCTTTGCTTGTGGCTGTGTGAGTAAACTAGTGTTGCTTGTTTTGTCACACTTGGTGACCTCCCTGCGCGGCCCCTAAAATCTGACGTGTGCACGACGCTGATGGAAAGAAGTACAGCAGATGACTTATGGCCTGGTCAGATTACACAATATCAGCCCAATTTCACCAAGAATTTGTTGTCGTTGACACATTTCCAACATCGTGCCTGATTTTAAAAAGTGGGGGAAAGCGCTCAATGTGAAATGATGGTCTTATAATATGACGTACCTGACGGCCTGCGATTTTGTGTTGTCTGTGATGTTGTACAACACCGCAGTAAAAAAACAGCCATGACTTTGCTCACTGTTGACATTGGGACTCTGGTTACCAGCAGTCAGTGGAACTCATAAAGTAATGACACATTGCCTTGTAGCCTAATGTGGCACTGGCCTGTCTCCTGAAGAAGACGGACAGACCAGAATTTGGCGTGTAGGATTATGCAGTGTGACATAGTCAATCGTGAAAGTTAAAAAACTTGTAGTCGAACCCTGCTGTTTAAGGTCTGATACACTGGTCCAGTGGAGTTCAGTGTGATGAGCAAGGCAAGTTTATTTGTGTAGCACATTTTATACACAAAGGCAGTTCAATGTGCTAAAGAAAAATAAAAGCAAATATATAAAGGCATAAAAGGTGAAATAAGTATAAGGTGAATAAGACATATTTAATACAAGCAAAAAACAGTATGTAAAAGCATAAACAATAAAATAAGTATAAATGCTTAAAAGTGTAAGGTAAATAAAAGACATTAATTACTTCCCCGATAAGGGCCAGTTGAGTCATGCCGCTGTCCTGCTGCTGTGGTAAAAATGGGAGCTGAGAGATCAGCTCATTCTATAGCGAAGTTGCATCAGTTAAACAATTATATTGATTTTTCTGTGCCTCTTGTTATGGATAATATTCCAAATGAAAAATACTATATTGATGATGAATTAGAATTCTATATTATTATGATATATTTTGAGCCTGTGTTTGATCACTGTTTGCAATTAACATAAAAACATATCCTAGTAATGGAAGAAGAAAAATAACTTGAATAACTAAAAATAGCCTTTGCCATCAGTCATACTGTTTTTTAATTAATCATTATGTATGTGGTCTTACAATTGCAATTTAAAATGCCAGTGGCTTAATGCAACATTTAATACAATTAAGAAATGATGCTCACTAAAAATGAAGTCTTCAGATGGCAACTATTAGCCTATGTAGCCTATGCAGAATTTAGCAGACATTTCCTGACAAGTGAAGTGATATTAGTTTGTATTTAATTGAACAAGAGTACAGCTTAATTAAAAAAAAGTAAATACACTAATAAAAATGCTGTGACCCTTGCGTACTGCTTGTTGGTTTTACAGTCAAAGACTTCAGAACTTAGCCTAGTTGGTGCAGCCCTGAATGTGGCCTAGGATGATGTGATCAAGAAGGAGCTCAAATAGGTTGGAGGTCGTGCAGCCAAACTGTTGTGAGTAGACTTTTCTCATACTGAATAGGCATGGGTTAGGCACGTAAATCTAAACCAGACGGATACATCAGCGCAACAAAATCAAGAAAATGACGTTGAGGGTAATCCGGGTGCTTGAATGTTGGCAGGGATATAAGCATGTGACGTGTTGGAGAGAGAATGTACATTTCTGGAAAAAAAAAAATTATGTATCGAAGCGCTAGAACGGCAGCCCACCTGGCTTTGAACCCAGGTCTCCAGGATAGCACATGCACTCGGACCACAATGGCAAAGCGCCAGGCTCGTTGCCATGGCAGTCAGAGCACATCCTGAACTGTAGTTATGATACTACACACCCTGCACCCATCTGTCTGAGGTGTAGGCATGTAAGGGCGCAAAACGCCGGCTTCGACAAAGTGCAGTGCACTATCTATTGGACATTCTGTTAGTGTTTGAGGTTCTGTTGTTTTCAATACAACTCTGCACACCAATTGTCTAATTGGAAAGTGCTCAGCAGTAATGTTGAAGCCAGTGTCACTGAAGGTCAGTGAACTGCAGGAGCAGCTTGGGACATACAGTATCTCACAAAAGTGAGTACACCCTTCACATTTCAGCAAAGAAATGGCCCATATCTTTTCAAAGAACAATACTACACAAATAAAACTTCAATATGTTTTTCAGTAGTCAGTGTGCAGCTTGTGTAGCAGTATTAATTTACTGTTCTCTAAAAACAACTTTACACACAGGCATTTTTGTGTACGTAGCAGGCCACAAAAGTGAGTACACCCCACAGTGAACATGTCTATTATGTGTCAAAATCGTTAGTTTTTTGAGTGATTATCATTCTTATCTACCACTGCCTTAGTATGAAATGCTAGTGTTAGGAAGTTTGCTCCCCTGTTGCAGATACACATTTAATACAAAATACGCTTAATGCTACACCCTGCACACAAAGGAGTCCCTAACCTTAGTGCGTTGTTCCAGACGTGATAGTCAGTTATGTTCGAAGCTAATGTGTGTGTGTGAGTGTAGAGCTGTGTTGAAAAAATCGATTTTCCGATTCTGAATCGATTCGCATATTTTTTCCCCACTATCGATTCGTGCGTTCAAAAATCGATTTTTAAAAATATAAATAATGTGTATATTTAGTAGCCTCCATTTTCCCCGGTGAACTTTAATCACCTTTAATCACCGCCTCTTTAACCGCGTCATTGACTTCACGTTGGCAAGTTGGAGGTAAAGTACTGTGGGAATACAACCAACCTGAGGAACCACTTGTTGCGGCACCACCCAGAGCTCACGTCCAAGCCGTCCGGGCCGCAGCAGATGAAGCTAAAGGAAACTACAACTACCAGCCAACTCTGCACGTTCTATGAAAATAACCGAGGCGTGTTCCATTTTCGAAATACAATCAAAATACCCTTATATCTATCTTATGTCATGTCAGAGCTGTGTGCTAAAAGAAAATTGGTGTCCGTTGTAAACGTTAGTGAGAAATAGCCACATTAGCTTAGCATAGCAATTCCCATTCACTAACACAGGAAGTGGCATCCTTCTAAAACATTGCTCTTTATATGTTTAACATATTCGGTAAGCTCAAATAAAGTCATAATACCATTATTTACCTTTCAGTCATCTGGAAACTGGTCTTTATTGCAAGGGAATGGTAAAACAATTATTTATATCCTTAGTAATGTCATCGTGAAAAATAGTAGTATTTTCCCCATATAAAATCATCGCGGTCTTCTGTAACTCGTCCTGACCATCAAATGCAAATTTACACGTAATGTTATACATGGATAGAAACGTGAAGATGTCCTCTACACAATTCAAACAGTGTTTATTTGCAATCCGACAACTAATTTCCACAACTGACACTGTTTTCACGTGTGCACCGTGGTTCACAGTTGTATCTGTTCCAGCTCTCTTCTTGTTGTATGCTTCAGACTCGCCTGAAGTGATTGACACCTCTTTCAACGAATAGTACACTGACTAATGATCACGTAGAGTACAAGCTTAACTGAGCTGGCAAACGTGGCTCTGGTATGGACTGCTTTCACTTATAACCTCACAATCACTCCAAAACACAAAATTTTCAATCGGTGGCTAAGAGTATCTAGGTGTTATATAGGTACTGAAGTTCTTGTGAATTTTAGTCTGAAATGCAGTAAAATATTTTGTACAATGCCAAAACAAACAAACAAAAAATAATACAATCACCCCCTTTTGCATGGTGCATTTCTTTTTTGGAGAGCTTGGAGACGCCTATTTGTACACTATGCAAATGGTTGTGTTGCACCTATGTAATATTATTTATCTACTTCAAATTTTGGATTTTACTTTCCAAAACCATCTAGAATCAATCAGGGCATGTATAGTATGACCTGCAATTCTTACTCATCAGCCTTGGACTTACTGAAAACTACAAACTTGCTATTGAACTTGCTACTTGCTATTGAATGTCAATCTAATACTAGTTTTAATATGTTCCTACACAGTTACAGGTTAAGTTTAAAAAAATGTTTTTAATAACACAAACTGAATCGAGATCGGATCGGATTGAATCGAATCGGGATAATCGATTTTTAATCTTAATAATCGGAATCGAATCGATTCTTGAAATTTGAATCGATACCCAGCCCTATGTGAGTGTACCAGGGGATGGCGTGGCTTGATGCGGCGAACCCAAGCTCTGGCTCTGAGCCGACCAGCCCAAACTATGAGATGCGTTTAGTTCAAAACGAAGGGGGGAAACAATCGACGTCCACAATATCCAATATTCCCCAAAGATCCAAAAGTGACGAAGAAGGCAAAAACAGTCCACAATCACACAGGCCCAGAAATTACCTGACCAGGTGCTTCACGCGGCTTCCAAACATTTCAAGCTCTCCCTCTCTCCTCCTGGGAGCTCCATATATGGGCATGAGCACCCAGAATAAGCCAGCGCTCCCCCTGGTGTGTAGGATGGGAAAATGGAAGTGTACTGTCTATCTACATGCACCCTAATATTCGCCTCTCCTAACACTAGACAAGAGCTGCACAGGTTGTTTTTGTGATCCTTTTCTATTCCTCCATTATGGCATTGCGGACCTGGGAGATGTTAGACACTGGTGCTCCTTAGGGCTGAGCGATAAAACGATAACGATATGTATCTCAATAGACACCTTGTCGATATCAATAGAAAATGCATTCGATAGAATGTTTTTTTTTTTTTTTAAAGAAACCGTCGTAGGTTTAGTCAGAACCCTCTCTGGTTTAGTGCCGCTTTAAATCTTTGTTGCGAAGCAAGCTTGGTTGCATGAGCAAAGGCACTTGTCCTCTGGTGCTTAGCAACGTATGGGGAGTGACACGTTAATAGCCAATCATGGCACAGTATCGCGTTTGGTTGCGCCATCTCTTGTCTTGTAGTCGTGTTTTTTTTCTAGAAACAGTGTGGTCAAGAAAGGAAGATGAGTGCCACCGCGACGAGCGAGGAAAATGTGGATAAGAACGGAAAGGTCTGCTCACCAGTATGGGAGCTTTTTTGGATTTTACAAATCTGATTGTAGTCAGACAAATGATGTCTGCAAATTATGCAGTAAAAATATATATATATGATCTCAGATATCAGGTTTCGCTATGTTTACATTTAACACTTTGCACATGTCTTTATAACACTTCAGCTTTGTTAAGCACTTTATTAGCTTATTGATAATTGTTGTGTTTTCATTGTGATCGTAACATTGAACGTGTGTTGACAGTCCTTTTGCCTGAATGCTTATTGCCGGTCAGAGGAAGGTTAAGTTTAAAATAAAAATGTTTAAATTTAGATTTTTATTTCTTATTTTAAATAGGTCACACAATGTTTCAATAATTATCGATATCGACCGATATGAAACACTTAATCATATCATGATACAGATTTTAGCCATATCGCCCAGCCCTAGTGCTCCTTCATCTCCTGTTTAAGGATGCCCCACGGGTACTCAATAGGGTTCAGGTCTGGAGACATACTTGGCAACTCCATTACCTTCACTTTCAACTTCTTCAGGAAGGCAGTGGTCATCTTGGAGGTGTGTTAGGGGGTGTTATGATGAAAAAAAAACTGTTGTGTCCCACAGTTTCTGAAAGGGGGCATTATGTTCCGATTCAGGCCTCATTTCCACGGGCACGCGCTGAATACGCAGAGAGTTTGGTGGAAATGAGCCCTCAGAATGCCACAGCACATGTTGCAATCCATGATTCTTTCAATGAAGTGCAGTTGCCCAGTGCTGGCAGCATTGAAGCAGCCTCAAACCATGATGCTACCACCACTGGGCTTGATTGTAGGCAAGGCACAATTATAGTGGTACTGTTCAACAGGCCGCTGCCACACATGGCTGACATCATTTACCCCAAATCTCGTCAGACCACAGGATATGGTTTGAGAAATTCATGCTTTTGGACTGCGTGTCCTCAGCAAACAGTTTTCAGGCTTTTTTTGTGATCAAGTTTTAAAAAAGGCTTTCATCTGGAAGGATGACCATGAAGACCGTGTTGTTGCAATGTGAGGCATATTATTTTAGCTCTGTCAGACCTCCCACTTCTGCAACCTCTGCAGCAATGCGGGCTGCACTCGTGCATTTATTTTTTGAAGGCAACTTTTGCATCTGACCATGAGTGTGTGGACCCAACTTCTTTGACTGATCCTGTTAATGCCTGTTCTGACAATGCACCTGTTTTGGAAAACCACCTAATGACTCAAGCCATGAGGGTGTAGCTCAGTTTCGTGGTTTTACAGCATAGGCCATCATTCTGTAAAGCAACAATTCCATTTCTCAAATCCTGAGTTTTCTTTTTTGCCTTTTTTTCTTTCGAGAAGTCATGTTTGGTCATCTAGTCACTAGTGACTAGAAGTGGATAGTATGAGAGAATTATAGCCAAAACAATAAAATGAATAGCTTTAATACATGAGACACAAATTTGTAGGGTCCAGTTGAGCAGACCAAAACACAAAAATGATGAATTGGACAAGTGGGTTTTTATGGTTGAATGATATGTACAGTTATCGTTCAGGGTGTACTCACTTTTGTGGCCTGCTATTTATACAAAAATGGCTGTGTGTAAAGTTGTTTTTAGAGGACAGCAAATTAATACTGGTACACAAGCTGTACATTGACAACTCAAACGAAACTATCGAAGTTTCACCTGTGTAGTATTGTCCCTTGAAAAGATTTTTTTTTTTGTTGCTAAAATGTGAAGGGTGTACTCACTTTTGTGACATACTGTAATAGTGGCACACAGATCGTTTAGTAGCTAATTTCCTGTTCATTGGAATGGTTGTCATTTATTATAGACATAAGGAAACTGATATTGGTGTGATCATCAGGACTGTGGATTAGCCAGGTGAATTTCCTAACTACACACACCCATTAGGCCATTTTGAAGCCCTACACTCATGTAGAATTTCCCGCCTAGTGCAACATTTTACTTTCAACCTCCCCCTGCCTCATACGTTTACACCACTGTTGCTTTCTTACTGGATTAATAAACCCAGTTTAGTATACTTGGCCTGTTTTAGTAAATGACAGACCGAAAGTCACATAAGGTAACAGGTGTTCACTCTCTCCCCTGGCTTCTGCTTTGTGTCTAAGCCACAGGCCTGTAGGTTACATTCTCTTCTTGGCTACCAGCAGGAGGTAACATTAGCACCACACTAGTCTCTAATCCAGCCTGTTCTCATGAAAGGAGATGTGTGTGTGTTTGTGAGTCTGTGTGTGTGTGCGCTTGCCTGTATGTGTGTGTGGATTAAATCCCTTCAGACTGTGATAAAGTAAAGGCGTGCAGTTCCTAGCATATTTTTTGTGTGTGTGGAATTTGAGTAGGGAAGAGAGGGTTTGTGCTGGGTTTGGCTGTGAGCTAGCAGTTGTGTATGTGTTTGGAAAACCCTATTGAGAGTCCTAGGGGATTCTCCAGGCATTGCAGAGCCAGCACTGAAGCAGTGCAGTAGATGGACACCAAGCTCATACAGGGGGGTGATGAGGCTTCAGCACCACCACCTAAGCAAAAAATGTAAAGTTATCAGTGTTTTTGTTTATGCTGCGCTGTTTTGTACTACTGTACGTCGCTTTGTCTGCTAAATAACTGTAAAATGAAGTTTTTGATGGATCTCAGACTTCTGCTGATTTTTATGCCATGCAATCTCTGACCCTCCCTCCATCCCTCTCTGTGTTCCTCTCTCTGCCACAGCCAACACGTACTTCTTCATGGTGCAGGCCCAGGGGATTATGTTGAAGAATAATGTGCGAACGATTGGCCAGATGATCCGGCTTTACACCAATAAGAACAGCACACTCAACGGTACAGGTGGGTCATCACCAGCTGCTGCTTAGCCAATCCCAGGCCCTGAATTCTACATCTGGTTCCATCTCTTGGCGCTGACTGACAGCTGTCAAAATTTGCCAGCTCCTTCCTCAGTCGCTTCTCTTTCCTCTGTGTTCCTCAGTTTCACCTCGGTAATGATGTGTTTTTATAAAATGTTCGTATAGTAGTGGATGGCAGAGTTTACACCTCAGCTGTAATATGGGGGCAGCTGTGGTGTAGTGGGAAGGGAGTTTGTCTTGGGATCAGAGAGTTGCAGGTTTGAATCCCACCCTATCCATGTCTGAAATGCCCTTGGGCAAGGCATCTAACCCCACACTGCCCCAGGACTGTAACTACATAAGAACGCCAGTTAAGTGGAATGTAATGTAACATTAACAACAGGTCTCAGGGATATTGTTGGGGTTGAAGTAAAACACTCTGAATTGACAAGACTACTCTAGTAGTTGTCTACACTAGCTACGAGTTTTTCAGTGCAGACTTTGTTATTGTTGTAGTTGTATTTTAGGTCTTTGTGTGGACCACCTATAGGTGAGCTGCATCAAGTGAGCAGCAGTTGGTATACCTGGCACATGCATTCCTGTCTGTCTAAATCCCAAAAGCTATAGAACAGGGAAGCAAGTATGAGCTGATTCAGCTCTACTGATTCAATTTAAGCAGTCAATGTCAGCAATGTCTGTGTGTATGTGTGTCTGTCTCACAGATTACCCAGATGGGAACAACTCCAGTGAGTATGTAGTCCAACCAACCACATACCTGCCTGAGAACTTTACCTACTCGGTCAACCTGGCCTGTCCTGAACGCCTGCCCTCTATGAGTGAGTATAATAATGCTTTTGCCTCTTTGCTAACCAGAGAACCATCACCCACCCATTAGCGGGAATCAAAAGTGTGATTTGTTGTCGTTCTATTGCCCTGCCTGATTAGCATAGCTATCAGCAGAGCTCCTCTGGCGATCACCTACTGTTTAAATCTGCGTCCCAGTGTCGGGTTTTCAGAGCACATGGATTATTATAAATCAGGTGTTACGCTGCATGCGTAAAACAAACACATTATGAGAGAGAGAGAGCGATAGCGCAAGAGAGTGAGAATGCGCATGCGCGTGACATAGTGGGTGCGGTGGTCGCGTGTCGTTAGCAGCCTAAAACTGCGGGTCGCGGTCTGAAAAGTTTGGGAACCCCTGGGCTAGATGACCTCTGAGTGTTTAAGTGTGTTAAGTGGAAGTGAATGTGCACGTAAGTTTATGTTAGGTTTGTGTGTGTGTGTGTTTGTTTGCAGAGGGCCCAATAGAGGTGAACATGACGGAGTTTCCTCTTGAGGAGTTGGAGATCAAGTTTAAGCAGCTGGGCATTCAGTATGGAGGACACTGGAGACCCAGCGACTGCCAACCTCGCTGGAAGGTTTGAGAGGCCACCATATACCGTATCAAACGTCACTGAATAGGCTCGCCCTGTAGAACCAGGATAGTCTAAATTTTGGCAGTCAGTAACTCAGGAAGTTCTGGACGGATTTTGACTACATTTTTAGGATAGATCGGAAGTTGGCTAGCGTGGAACTGATTCGTTTTTGGTAGTAATCCGGATCACCATCTGGATCCAAGAATGTTTAATGTAATTCACCATTGCTAGATAGGGCTAATTTGTTACCCACAGAACTGTTGCCCTCTTGTGGTGAGATGTGTTCGCTCGCTAAATCACCTTCCTGGTCATCACCATTGTTACCTCCGCCAGCAGAGGTTTTGTAATCATCAGTGTTTGTTATTTGTTAGTTTGTTTGTTAGTTAGCAACAGAACTCGAGAAATTATGGATGGATTTTGATAAAATTTTCAGGGTAGATCAAAAATGGCCTAACTTAAAAATTTGATTTTAGTGGTGATCTGAGCTGCCTTGGCGGAGTTCTGCGCTCTCTGAGTGCTTTTGTAGTTAATCCATTGCACAGACAACGACGACTTCCATTTTTATACAGTTTTAGAGATACACATGGTGTTTAAAACTTGGACAACACCAGAAAGATGTTGATGGAGAATCAGACAACTTAAATCTCAGCCGTTCTGTACCCCTCTGACTAAAATCTCTCTTCTTTCTTTATTTTTCTCTCTCTACACGCCCCACCTATCGCACAGGTGGCAGTTCTCATCCCCTTCAGGAACCGGCATGAGCACCTGCCCATCCTGCTGCTGCACCTTACACCCATGCTGCAGCACCAGAGACTTCAGTTTGCCTTCTACATCATCGAGCAGGTACATACACACACACACACACACACACCCATGCAGCAGCGCCAGAGACTTCAGTTTGCCTTCTGCGTCATCAAGCAGGTACACACACACACACACACACACACACACACACACACACACACACACACACACACCCATGCTGCAGAGCCAGGAGCCAGACTTCAGTTTGCCTTCTATGTCATCGAGCAGGTACACACACACACACAAACACACACATGCGCGCACACGCAGTGGGCTGGAAACCCACAATACTAGCTGCCAAAGATTTCACTTTCCCTTAGTGCTATTTCTTAGGTACACACACATTCACACTCTTCATACACATTCCTAACTGTTGAAAAGTCTGCATGCTCACACACTTAAACAGCATTACACAGCCACACACTCAGACAATTTCATCAGTGAGGTGGAGCACATGTGTGTTAACATGCCCTTGCCAGCATGTCGTGCTGTACTCATGTGCTGTGTGCATCTGCCGATGCTGCCCCCTGCTGGAATGTGCAGGTGTAGCCATTTGTTCATCTCTGCAAATTTGTGCTGACAGGGAGATTTCAGCCTAATTGCTTGGTCATTCTAATGAATGGGGCTTGTCACCACAGTCAGCCCAGAATCCGATTAGTGCAGGGGTGCCCACTTTTTTTTGGCTTGTGAGCTACTTTTAAAACGACCATGTCACTACTGAGGATGACGATGGTGATGATGAAGATTATGATGATAAATCACTCAGTATGTGTTTCATATGTACCTTTATGCGGTTTGTTTATTGAAATACATGTTGCATTAAACATGCAGCATAGTAAAATACATGCATCCATGCACAAACCTTCACAGCACAACTTTAATACAGTACAATAGTATTATGATATAATGAACGTTAACAGCACAATTATATTACATTTGTATTGCTTTCAAATGAACCTTTACAGCACAACTGTAATACATTTGTAATTATCTATTGCCAGGGCTTCATTAATCTGATAATGACTTGCACTGGAGTCAGACAGGGTTGCATAGTTCGGAGCTGCTGTGTGCAGCGTGCACTCTGACAAATTGCTCACACGCCCTCCCTTGTTTCTCCAGCTCTGATGCAAGGTTTTGGAGGTTTCCCAAATCATAGCGCTGCAACTTTGAGGACAGCAATTTCATTTTTCGTTTGAATGCATTAACTGAGGTGACGTCTCATGTCGACCACGTCTTCGTCTTTTCCTTGCTGCTCCAAATTAAGTTCATTCAACATGTTAGTAAGATCAGTTACAAATGCCAAGTCTAGCAGCCACTGATTGTCATTAAGTTGCTTGTGTTCCCCATGTTTAGTGACAAGAAGAAAGTCCTTAATCAATGAACAGAGCTGTCGAAATCTCTGCAAGAATTTCCCCAAACTAAGCCATCTCACGTCGGTGTGTAGCAAGAGGTCAGAATGGGGAGTGGGCACGGAGGTGGGCTGCGCAGTGCATTATGGGGCGAAATCAATGCGCGCCGCCATTTTCGTAGGCCAGAAGAAGTGAGACAGTCACTGCGTGCACATGGAGGAGTTGAATCCGATTGGAAATGGTTTGGGATCGTATCGTCTTCATGTGCCCAGGCTAAGGATCGTATAGGGATTGGTTTCGCGAATCCGATTGCAACCCCTGGCTTGAGCCGGTTACAATCCGCTTGGTGCCGCCTTGTGCACGGTTATTGGTTTGGATTCGTGTACTGCGCATTAGGGCTGGCAAGGAATATTCGAAATTCGAATATATATTCTAATAGTTTTAGTTAGAAAAGCAATTCGAAGGTGAAAGTTAATATTGGAATGTGAAAAAACGTGTACTTGCGCTTTGGAATGTCGGAGGCAAAAGAAATACTCGGTGTAGTTGGAATATTTGTGTTTTATTTGGAGCGAATATTCGAAAATCATTTTTGAGCAATGTTGACAGCCCTACTGCGCATGTAAAACCACTCGATCCCAGAAGCTTCTGTCCCTGATTTTCATCCATACTGAACGTCGAGGCTTTCTATCGCCTGCTCTCAACAAGTCTCGTTGTCCTCAATTGCTTGTAATATCAAACGCCGACGGCACAGTTCATGTTGTATCAAGGAAACCAAAAACGCTGTTTGTTCTTTCATACGGACTTCCAAAGAAAGGAGAATGCACAGCTTGCATGCAACTGCTGCTCTGTCAACCTCCTCAAGCGCTATCTTTGTTTTGTATGCCGCCAGATAGTTTGTTTATTTTCTTTTAGCAGCCGTTAACCTGAAGTAGTTCTAACACCACTTGTTGAAAGGAATATAGCGCCATCTAGCGTAGCGGAAACGGCCAGATCTCTGACCATTATCCGCTAACACGAACTCTCATGTGCACAGGGATTTGGGACAGACCACCCGTTGGGTGCAACTCCCAATCCAATCCCAATCCAATCCGATCCTACCATGTGCCCGTAGTCAGTAGGCTGATATGCAGTTTAGTATAGTTCAGTTTTGTTTAGAATGCTAAATATTTGTGCAAAAGAACGCCATGGCTTGTACAGGTACAACCTGATGCTGTACGCGATCTGGAAAAAAAAAAAAAATGAGTTTCATCGGCAATATGGATCCTTATGAGATACATACAAGACAATGAGCACCAAACCTCTCGTGTAAATCTGTAGGCATGCCCACTCTACCTTTGCCTCCAAAATATTGGAATTTCGGTTTTGATTTTTTGAGAGGTAAGACATAAGATATGATGATTGATAATTGTTTCCGGATAAGCTAAGCCATTTCCTAATAAGACTTCAATGGATTTGGCTTAATGTTGACATTTCCTATAGGCTGCCTTTTGACAGCTGTCAGTGTTGGTGAAAATGTGTGTCTGAGCACACACATACAAACAGTAAAAGCAATAAAACAATAATCTGTTGTCCATTTGCTTGTCCTGTCGATATGGCAGTATTTTCACCTAGGCAGTGTTGATTGCGATGCTATAGGTCCTATGGCAAAAAAAAAAAACTGCCTGCACTGTCTCATACATTCACCTGCCATCGGCGCGTAAATGCAGTTAAAGTGGGGATGCAAGAATGACTTTACGTAGTCAGTGTTTGGGGGTTTCTCCCCGGGAGAAATGTGCAAAATCGTGTCGGATAAAATTACAACTTTTAAGCAGTTGTACACAAAAACGCATGCTGTTGAGTACAGTGTTCTCGTCCGTTATTTTGCTTGAGTGAAGAGACAGCCAGTTTAGAATTATTGGTATGCTTCAGAAAGCATAACCTGACAACTGGAATGTGATAACCAACCTGTGTGCCTGGATAAAATATCCTCTCTTCGTCTCCTCCTGACTTTAAAAACATTACCTAACTTTAGGCAAAACATTTTCTCTGTCGTCCATTTCTTGAGATTTTTTTTTTTTTTTTTAATTTTGTGTGCACGCCTCTCTCATTCTGATACAGAATGCTCATTCTAGGCTGCATTCAAAATGTTTCAAGTAATTTGTCATGAGTCCTAGACAAAACAACATAGGCTATGCATTCGCGAAATCTCTAACCAATGCATAGTCACATTTTGCGCCTGGACACCGTGGGGCAAAGGAAAGTTCGCACTTCACCTACTCATTCATTTTGCGGGTAGTCTGTATTTAACTAGATGTACCGCAGAGCGGTACATGGTATGACCGCCGCAGTATATTGAAATGTGGGAACTGTAGGTATGATGAGTGTGTGGTAGAGCAGTGTTGTGAGGTGAGAATTTCTGTGGAAATGATTTCCTGGAAGTGGGCATGGATGTGGGTTTTGAATGTGTACTGTGTAGGAGTGATTTGTGAAGGCAAGGAATCGGCAAAATGAGATTTTGTACAATTACAGCACCCCCTATGGACCAAATTTTATGGCATGTTCTGTGGTGTTAGAGGTCTTTGTGGTGATCGTGCATGATGTATTTTGTGCAGTTCCCACCTTCTCGGTCCAAGATATTGGCAACTCAAAATCCCAATTTTTGCATTTACCCTTATCACTAGGTGGCGCTATGCTTCAAGTGAGAGTTTATGGGCTGGGTCAATATGCCTCTGTAACACCTACATACTAACACAAAATTGTTGTCTTGGGCAAAATTGTTGAGTTATTTAACAAAAACTGTTTTTTAACACCTAGCTTCGGCGATAAACATCGCCCCCTATGACGAAATGTCACAAAATTTTGTACACATGAAAAGAAAGTTGTTTAGAGATGGCATGTCAACTTTGACCAAATTTGAGCAATTAAAAGCTACGATATGGACTTTTGAAGAATTTAAGCTACGTGTTAAATATTCATTGACGTGTAACTTTGAAGCGGTTTATCTCAAGATAAATCCTTTGATAACTTTTTGTCAGCATTGTCTGTAGATGGCATATACCAACTTTGGTAAGATTCACATGAACGGCCTATGATGAGTTCGTTCAGATTCGTTTTCGCAATGTTAAAATTTCACGGAAATTTTTCTCGTTGGAAGTGGGCGTCGACCAGTGTTTTCAATGCGTGAGGGTCAATAGATTTCACGATAAAAAAAAAATTGGTTGTAAACGTTAGCATTCTCTAGATAATAGGCAAAATGACATTTTGCACAATTACAGCGCCCCCTATGGACCAAATTGTATGGCACATGCTGTGGTTTTAGAGGTCTTTGTGCTGATCGTGCATGACGTATTTTGCACAGTTCCCACCTTCTCGGTCCAAGATATTGGCAACTCAAAATCCCAATTTTTGCATTTACCCATATCACTAGGTGACGCTATGCTTCAAGTGAGAGTTTATGGGCGTGGTCGATACATCTGTGTAACACCGACATACTAACACAAAATCGTTGTCTTGGGCAAAATTGTTGACGAGTTATTTAACAAAAACTGTTTTTTGACACCTAGCTTCACCAATAAACATCGCCCCCTATGACGAAATGTCACAAAATTTAGTACACATGAAAAGAAAGCTGTTTAGAGATGACATGTCAACTTTGACCATATATGAGCAATTAAAAGCCAAGATACGGCCATTTGAAGAATTTTAAGCTACGTGTTAAATGTTCATTGACGTGTAACTTCGGAACGGTTTATCTCAAGATAAATCCTTTGATAACTTTTTGTCAGCATTGTCTGTAGATGACATATACCAAATTTGGTGAGATTCACATGAACGGCCTATGACGAGTTCGTTCAGATTCATTTTCACAATATTAAAATTTCACGGAAATTGTGCTCGTTGGAAGTGGGCGTCGACAAGTGTTTTCAATGCGTGAGGGTCAATAGATTTCACGATTAAAAAAATTGTTGTAAATGTAAGCATTCTCTAGATAATAGGCAAAATGACATTTTGTACAATTACAGCGCCCCCTATTGACCAAATTGTATGGCACATGCTGTGGTTATAGAGGTCTTTGTGGTGATCGTGCATGACGTATTTTGCGCAGTTCCCACCTTCTCGTCCAAGATATTGGCAACTCTATAATGACCGCTTTCGCTAGCTTCGCTAGCAGCGGTCATAATTAATAGCACAAAACAGCATGAGCGGAATTAGCGGAATAGTGGATTTGTTGTCGTGGTATTTTTGGTCAAAATTAGGGATGCAAGTGCATGCCTGCATCCCAGCTTTCAGCGTCTGACACCTGCACTTGACTTACCCGTCTGCGGTAACTGCCACGACCATCGCTCCATTTGGCAAAGCGCACTTACTCAATGCACCGTCCTACCACATGTGATAGCAAGCCAATCTACGACGGAGTCCTTTTTCCATCATGAGGCTGGGAATCGTCCTGAACGTGAGCTCTAACTTCCATCGCAACATAATTTCTTGTGTTATCGTTCTTGGGTGTTAATACAGTTATTTTGTGTGCTGGTCCTGAGAAATATGATGCTATCACATTTTAAATTTTACCTCTGGGTCAGCCAAGTTCCCACATGAAAATGTTACAATGTTTTATATTGTGTTCGGTGCTGTTCAAAAACATTAGGTGTAGAAGCCTTGGATAGCATAGCAAAACATTCTTTTACATACAGTCTGACATATTATGGGCCCATGCAAAATAATTTAGCAGAGTAAAAAGAGTTCATTCACTGAACCAGTTAACAGGTTAACACTGAACAAGGGAAAGCTTGTTCTAGTTGTTTTGGTAACCTAACCAAAAGTTAATTCTCCTGCGCAAAGTCGTGTGACGTCACATGCCCATTCCCAATAGTTACCAACTGTGCATGGAACAGACGTCTTTGAAGAGACCTCCCTCGAATACAACAGGCTATTTTGGTTGCGACATCAACAATCTCTTTTTCATGCATTTTCCACATAATGACGCGACTGTTAACTGTATTTTTATTTCCGTCACATTTCTCAGTTCACTGTCATAGTTTTTATGAACAGTATGGGCTAGATACAAGTTAGCGAAGTAGCTAGGACTCCTTCTCTGCTGCAGTTTTCCAGTAGCCGTTCTAGTTGTTTTGGTAACCTAACCAAAAGTTTTAGACAACATGCGATCTACCAGCATTGCCTTCGATCGCAATCGACGTAGTGGGCATCCCTGGATTAGTGTATCTTAAACCATCAGTCACTTGATGAGGTGATCACATTCTTTTCCCATTGATTTATTGCCCGTCAGGTCATATAATGTGTATTCTGAATAGACAAAGAGTGAACATATGCTTTTGGATGAGTGGGGCAGCCATTTTTCTTGTAACCAGATGCCCTGTAGCTTCTATAAGTAATGTAAATGACCATCTTAGATTAAATATGTGTAAATCCTGAAACTAAAGCCATTGTCATGAGTTAAATTACTCTTACTGTTTTTTTCATAGACAGAATGCCTTGAAAACATTATTATTTTGATGCCTCATACACACTGACCCTATTGTTTCCCATAGATGTGCTACTATAAGTGTCTAGATACTGTGTAGATTCATGATACTATAGATATATTGAAAAATTCAGAGACCAGATGTAAAGCTGTTGATGCAGCCTTGCCTTGATGAATGTGAATGATATTAGCTAACCTTGTTCCCGTGTGTTCCTTTTTGTGTGTGTTCAAAGACGGGCGCCCAGCCCTTCAACCGTGCGATGCTGTTCAACGTGGGTTTCCGCGAGGCTATGAAAGACCTGGACTGGGACTGCCTGGTGTTTCACGATGTGGACCACATCCCCGAGAACGACCGCAACTATTACGGCTGCACCAACATGCCACGCCACTTTGCTGCTAAGCTGGACAAGTACATGTATCTGTAAGTGTCGAACCAAATCTGTGTCTAACTAGTCCATTGTCATTCACTGCCACCCCCTCCCATACATGCACAGACAAATTTCATCGTGTATACAGGGAAGGACTCATCAGTTCAGTGTATATAAGATATATACTGTATATGTAATCTACATCTAAACTTAAAAACACATTTTGTTTCTCGTTTGGCCACATATTAAAACTCAGGTCAATCGCCCGGTCTCAGCTGCAGTGCTGATAAAATGCTGATCTGCACATAGTAGTCCTATACTGTACAGAAATGTCAAGGCTTGTCCCACCTCGTCTCTCAGTAAGACTCCTGTGTGTCTAAGCTGAATGTTTCAGATTTCCCCAAACCTTTTGCTGTTATGTTATGTTATGTTATGTTATGTTATGTTATGTTTTTTTAAGGACTGTTGGTTGGTGTGTACTCTTTTAGGCAGGGTGGGCACATATGCACTGTATGTTTCCCTTTGTGCTGCACCCTCCAAGGACTGCAGCTATGTGTGTGTGTGTGTACGTGCGTGTATGTGCGTGAATGCACTCGGGGTGCATGTGTTGTTTGCATGTTTGTGGTGGGGAACATGCGGATGGTATGTTTTGCTAAGGTATCCTTGTGTGCGCAGCCTGCCCTACAACGAGTTCTTCGGGGGCGTCAGCGGCCTGACGGTGGAACAGTTCTATAAGATCAATGGCTTTCCCAATGCATTCTGGGGCTGGGGAGGTGAGGACGACGACCTGTGGAACAGGTATGTGCACATATGTGTGCTATGATATGGACATGTATGTGTACTGTAGACTGTCTCTGTGTGTGTCTGCGGTGTGTGTGTGTCTGTGTCGGTGTGTGTGTGAAAGAGAGAGATCGCTTTTTGAGTTTAGTTGCGTGCAGTGCATGTTGTTTTTGAAGTAATGCCATGATGCCATGTGTCCCTTCCGCTGTCCCAGAGTGCACTTTGCCGGCTACAATGTGACAAGACCCGAGGGGGAGATTGGCAAATACAAGTCCATTCCGCACCACCATCGAGGGGAGGTGCAGTTCCTGGGCAGGTGGGTACTCGGCCAAACACACACTCTCACGCACAGACACACACACACACACACACAACCAACCTGGCTGATTCTGATGCTCTACACACCAACTCATTTCCCACACCGCGCCATCAAAAAGGCTACATATCCCTCTCACCTGTGTCCAGTTCATCCCAGGCGAGCACACGTATGTGTGCATGTTTGTGGGAGGCAAATATGGTTTTGCGATAAGGAGTACTGTACAGTTTACCCCTGAGGACACTCATCATGTCTGTGTTTGCTAATTTCTGTACAGGCCATCTGTGATCTGTACATGTGTCTGAAAGCTTGTGACTCTGCAACCTTTGTCTGCCATTCTGCACATGATGTTGGCCATCGTTCTACAGCTTTCGGCAAAACATGTAGTGTTCATGTGTGTATGTGACAGAGACAGACTCCAGGCTTACGTGTTGTGTCTGGTCCGAAGCGTAATATAAAGTCAAATTACTTCTTAACAAACGGGGCCCAGTAACTTGAAGCTTGAAGTAACTTCTCTCCCTCTATCCCACTCTTTTTCTTTTCTCTCTTACTTATTTCTCTCTATTTTCCTCTCTCTCTCTCTCTCTCTCTCTCTCTCTCTCTCTCTCTCTCTCTCTCTTTCTCTCTCCCTCTGTAACTCCGTCTCTCTCTATCTCTCTCTCTCTCTCTCTCTGCCTCTCTGTCTGTCTGTCTGTCTCTATCTCTCTCTTTGTCTCTCTATCTCTCTCTCGCGGGTTCACAGGTATAAATTGTTGCGCTACTCAAAGGAACGGCAGCACCTAGATGGCCTGAACAATCTGAACTACACGCCCGAGGTGTCGATCTCCAGCTTCTACAAGAACATCAGTGTCAACCTGCACCCTGAGCTGGCTCCAATCGCAGACTACTGAATGGATACACACATACACACACACACTTGCTCACTCATGTCTGACACACTCCACACAGATGTGTGCATACGTGTGTGTATGTGTGTGTGTGGGGGGGGGGGGGGGAGGAACCAAGTGTGAGTAAGAGGCAGGAAGTGGGTGGGTAAAATAAACTGATCCAAGTATTAGTGGTTTGAATGCACATTTCCGTTTTTGTCAGTTTTTTTTTTTTTTGTGGTTAATTTTTATTTTTATTTTTTTTGTCCAAGATGTGTCTTATCAGTTTATGTTTGGGGTATGGAGTTGGTTTGAAGTGGATAAGTGAAGATCTATATTTGTGGTTGGGTGTGTGTGTATTTGTATGCGTGTCATCTAGTGTTATGCAGCGTGATGTGGAGCTGGCACTTGATCTTGCTAAAATGTGTACGTGTGTGTGTGTGGTGCCGTGTGTATGTATGGATGTATGACTGAGAAGAAAATGAACATATATTTGCCTGATTGCGTGTCTGCAGACTTTGGTGGCATGTGGGGTTACCTCATGTATGAGTTTTTCAGTGTGAGCATATGTGTAGGTATAAACATGCGTGTGTGTGTATGAATGTGTGTGAGTGTACATTCGCTTCTCTGATTCTCACTGCATGACATTGCTGGCTTTAAGCGACTCTTATTCACATTACACTACAAGCCAAGAGGCAGGGCGTGCCAGAATCAACCAATCGGATGTTTACTGCAAAGCCTTAACCTAACACTCATTGCCTCTTTCTTCGCGCTTTCCTGTCAGTTGCTCGCTTTCACCCACTCAGCAGAAAGTGCCGCTTCTCGGCTGCCTCTCAGAAACCAACAGTTTTTTTTATTTTTATTTTTATTTTATTTTTTTTTCCTTTTTTTGTTTGGTGCAGTGCATATCTTAAATGGGAATACCTTTTAGTTGCCAGAAAGTGAAACTGTTTTGATTTACGTATGTATTGCAGATTAATGAAAATATTTTTATTAGATTTTTTTGTATTTATTTTTCATGTTTTATTTAAGTTTTGGAAGCACTCCTGTGTTGTGTTCAATTACGTGACCAAGGCATTGGTGTGCGTGTGTGCGCATGTGTGAATTCATGGTTGTGAATGTGCAGGTGATCTGCTCACACACTCAACACAAGCAGACACAGTCTCACACCAGTGTATAGCTCCGTCTTTCACACACACCTGTATCCCTCTCTTCACTCTTCTTTTGGCAGCTATGTAGGCCCACCCCCAAACCCCTATTATTTGTATGACCGTGCCCCCTCTTTAAGACGAGGGTGTGACAGTCAAAGCAGGCAGGTGTCGTGGGAGATCAGGGGAATAATTAGAAGGGCCATTTTATTTTACAAACAAAACAAAAAAAATCCCCACCATGCTGTGCATGCCTTACTCTCACTCTCACCCTTTTTACTTTCTTCTGATCGCGTCATTTAGACAAGAGGGAAGGGAAGGTTTGTTTTGGTGCCAGTCTCCTCTCCCCTTTAAAAAAAAAAAGGGTGGTACTGCTCACCATGGGGAGAAGCGGAGAGAGGAGTGTGGATCATCCCTCCTCGCTCTGTGGCAAAGGGGTGTGCTAGTGGGGGCCATAGCTGCTAAACGCCCCTCGGTGGGTGTGGTATGTGGAAGTATGCGTGTCCGTGGAGTGCTTTGTGTACTCTTCTGTCTGGTTGTTTGTTTGCGACTGTGTGCGTGTGTATGTTGTTGCGTTGCATCGCGGTTTGTCGGACAGCTGGGGCAGGATGAGAGAGCGCTTGCGTTCTTGAGTGGCCCCTGGGTCATGAGGACTTTTTGCCCGTGAAGCTTCGAGCTCTGTGTGACCAGTGCCCCAGCGCTTGGCAGGCAGAGTTCTCTCCCTTTGTCTGTACATACATTTGTCCATTCTCTGTATTTTAAGCTTTTTAGAGTTATGCTTGTGGGTATGCAGGTGTGTGTGTGTGTGAGCGAGAGAGCGGTTCAGCCATTGATTGTTTTTTTTTTTTTTTTTTTTTTTTTTACCATTTGGTTGACGTTGGTGTTATTTATCATATCAGTGTTGATAATTGAGTGATAACTGCTGTGCTGTTTTAGGCATTCCAGGATGCTTTGCAGCCAGAGATGTGTTTTGCACTTCCAGTTGCATTAGCTCTGGGAAGTACTTAAAGCCTTTTTTTTTTTTTTTTTTTTAAGCTTTTTAAAAAAAAAATTGTAAATAGGCTAAGGGTATAACTGGGTAGCCAGGTCCTGCTGTTTACATAGTAACCGTTGCCAAGGCAGGAGAGGTAAAGTCTGTATTTGATTTGGCTCTGTTGCTTGTGGGTTTCACAATTGTCAGTGTACACATCTTACCAATGACGACAGAGGAGAAATAATTCCAAAAAGATTGAGAGGACAGAAACAAAAAAACAGAAACCAGAAGAAAAAAAAAAATGAAAACGAAGTGACGTGCACATATCTGTTGTTTGTGGTGGTGTGTCTGGTGCCAAAGTCGGTTTCTCTTTCCTTTACCCTCTATCTTGGAATCCCCCTTTCTTCCTCTTCTACTCTGTCTGCACTGAAAGTGTACCTGATAATGGGAGTTCTTTATTAAGTGACTGTGTGTAAATGAGGGTGTATGTTTATGAGTGAGTGAGTGTGTGTGTGTACTGTGTGTACACTGTGTGTGGGTGTATACACAGAAAGCCCAAATAGACAGAAATAATCTTTATTTGTCATATAGTCTGACTGTATTTTCGGTAATGTTTTGGGTTCCAAAAGGCACAGCTCAGAACCACACCTGTGCATTAACATTATCACCACAACCTGGTATTTGTGGCCGCCTTTAAACTGACACGGCAGAGGCTTCACATTCTGTCCTTGCTCCCTCCACACATCCCAGCTAAGAGAGAGAGGCAGGGCCAGTGCTCGATGGGATTATAGGGTGGTGGTGGTGAAGGATCCTATGGTTGGTTGGGAGCAAGCCAGTAGAGTCTGTGTTCCTTAGCCTTTCGCAGCATTATAGGGGCCGACACACGTGCACAGAATTCCAGTAAAGGGTGTATGTCGGACTCACTGCCAAATGTGTTGTCTGAACAGTGAAGTAAACTACCACATTTTCTGTGTTCAATGATGACATTGCCAAAAACAAAACAACAAAAAAGTAATAATAAAAAAGAAGCTAGATGACAAGATTAAAAAGACATGTTCACTATTACAAAGCTGTAATGTAGTATTACATTTTTTGCAGTATTCATACTTGTGCCTTGAGTTATTTTCTCTTTTTTTCAGTTTATTTTTTATTTTCAATGACAGCGTTTTTTTTTTTTCCACTTCTGCATGGTTGCTGAGATGCGGTGTGCTGGTGTGGTTGGGGCTTTCACATGCCAATAGAGTGCACATTTATTTTTCAAAGGAGAAAAACAAAAGTTAAAAGGTGATCCAACAGCCTAAGTCATTTATCCTTCGAGGTGCCCACCTGTGGTCCCCTCTGAAACGACAGTGGTGTAAGGGGTTGGGGTTCAGGTTCAGGGTTAGGTGGGGTTGGGAGGATGGACCTCATGGGTGGGGTATCGTCAGTGTAAATCTGTTGCTCTTTGGGAAGGGTGTGGTGTGGGTGGGGGTCCTTCACTGTAGGCAGCCGTATTGAAACGGCAAGTTTTACTGTAACACCAATTTCAAACTCACAGCTCTCTGTGACTGGCTGACTTGATTGACAGGTATAACTCTTTGTTTTTCCAAAATCTTCTGTTATGCCAGTCTGTCACTGCGATGTGCTCTATTGAAACATTAAAAAAGAGTTTATAGGTGAAACCTTATGTGATGTCCTCATTTTTAATGAAGTGTCTTTAAATTTCATTTTGTATTTTACTCTGAGATTTGTGGTACATCAAACTTCACAACAATCAAATTCAGCAATACTTCAGCTTCATCATTGAATATTCCTGCAATTAAAGAAAAAAAGGACAACTGTTTTTGGAATGTCATTTGTTTATTGTGTTAGCATAATGAAGAACTGGTGGTGTGTTTTACCCACTTAAGCTGAGGGTAAGGGTGTGTGTGTGTGTGTGTGTGTGTGTCTGTCCCTCTTATCTGTATGTATGTTGTGTAGCAGCATCAGTCATGTGTCTTGACCACCACAGCAGTAGTTGTGTAGGAGAAAGGGCTCAGCAGCAGCGCGAGCGTGTAGTGGCGGTGGCCCTCTGTGTGGGCTTCAAATACCACCTACACAGCAAACACATAGGAGCAGAAAGTGCACTGAGTCAAAATGAGACCTTGAACGAAAATGCCCACTGCTGACTGACTGTGTGTTTGTGAGAGTGTGATATTGTGCAAGCAGATGTAGATGAAGGTTGAGCGTGGGTCTTTGGAACTGAACTAACAGTGACAAACTCACCTCAGCAACCTCGTGGAACGGCGTTCTCCCCTCCCCTTTCCAGTATGATTTAGTGTCGAATTCTACACGATATACTCCAGCTGAGAAGTCCTGCTCTGTAATCAGATCATGGACCTCTCCTGTGGGGTCTGTTACTCTGGAAGAGGAAAAGAGAAGTGCTCATAATTAGAAGATATCAGAGATATGAGGCCTATTCATGACTAACACACACACACCAGAGAGAATTCTGTCGAATGAATAAATCCACCATTGTGCCAGGTTTTCACAATCAGGTCGTGTCATATGTATCGCAACTTCAGAAAGTTGGGCGTTTCACGCCTAAGCTGCTCGGTTTTTTTCCGTGAACACTGCTGAGGTAATCATACCCATTGGCCACTTGGGTCCACTCTCCGTTGGCGCTGCGCCTCGACACCTTGAGTGCCACGCTGCCCGCAGGGGCCCCCTTCACGGCGTCCAGGATCTTCACCATCAGGGGACATTTAGCGTCCGAGCCACCATGGTGGTCCTGAGGACAGAGTTGGCACCCAGGGGTACACCAGAGTGTGAGCAGAACAGGACGTGTGTAGGCACGCAGGGGTGCTACTAAGGAGGGGTAGGTACGGGGGCCCACAGAGGACTACAATATGGTTGAGGTGGGGCCCAAAATGACTTTCAGGGGGCCCACAATTTCTATCGGTGCTCCTTTTTTTGTGTTAGGGTCTCAGTTTAATCTTATCTTATACAACTGCAGTTTGACCGATTTCAAAAGTTGTTTTTTGTCCTTTTCTTCTGAGGTAACACTTTTTTTCATTGCTGGAAAATCTGAACAATCCATGTTGTTTTGCTAATTTTAACTTCTTAAAATATAATAACCTCAACCTGAAATATTTGAAAGATGTTCTTCACAACCATAAAAAAGAACCACAGAATGTCAACAGAATATTTCTTGGAATGTCAACAGTGCTCCAGCAGTCTTTGTGTCTATGACACTAGTAGTCTGATAGCAGGCTAAACATTAAATCAAGTAAGTGATTTCCTTTGAACTGAATAGAGAACAGTGTGTGTTTGCTGAAAATAAGTGCACCAGGCCACTGCCCTTTAGTTTAAGGGGGTGGTCTCTGGCAGTTTACGAGAACACAGCATGCGTGTCCTCCTATGTACTTTCACGACCACAGATACAATTTCAGTAATTCAACAGTTTTCATTTAAATTATTAAGATGTAAATATATATATTTATTACGTTGATTATTACAGTAACTTCATAAGGTCCACATACTGTTTTCAGCCTAGCAGACCGTTAGTACAGCAACAATGCATTCTTTACCTTTAAACAATTAAAACTGCAGTATTAAGCCTATGACATTTTTACTTGTTCATTAAAATGTGGACACTACTTTGTACGCATCATGTAAGGCACCACAGCACTGCAAAACCACACTGGGCTTGAAGCAAGTGTTACAGACAGCTCAGCTGTCAGCAATCCCATCTTTTAAACAGCACCGTTCAACAGGCAAATGTGTTTGACTCATAGAATCCTGTTATTCACTCTTTGAACAATTGAGTATGTAGGCTCTGCTTACTGTTGTTTTTGACCTGAATCAGATAAATCTGCATAATCATATATGAGTTGTGTGTAGATTTCCACTGCTCAGTGAACACATCATTTCATGCTGGATTCTCTCATTTCAATGCTGCAGGACATCTTATGCATCCAAAAGTGCAAACTCTAAACACACAAGTACAATCTACCTCAGAAAACATCCCAAACTTTTCTTGGTTGGATTTAATGTAGCTATTAGCAATAACACACTGGTAAACTCAGTCACATATAAAGTGTCTTTCGCTTAACAACACAGGTGTAGTTGCAGGTACTCACCACTGGGGCAGTGTTGCATAAGAGCAGCACAGAGGCCAGGAACACACAGACTGCGCTCTTGTGCATGGCAAGGGCTGAGAGCTTTTGTATTGTACAGGCATTTATGCGTGCCCTCTCTTATAGGCAGGCAGTGTCAGCTGACACACGCAAACGCACTGCTCCCCTCTGTTGACTGGGCAAATACCAGGCTGATCAGTAACTGCACAGAGCCGGCTTTGTAGCAGCCCTTAATTCACCGGCAGCCGTCTGTAGGCTAATCTCACACAGATTTCCATTTTCCCGGCGAGACGGCGGGTAGGGAGGAAATAATCCATGTTTATAAACCTTAATCCACCATCTTCCTCCATACACCGCAAACTGGCAAACTCTGGCCTTGTGTTGGTGAGTGTTAGACAGATCACTACGGACTTCAGGATTAGAACATCCCTGTCCCTGTGCCAGATAAGGCCTTAAAACAAGAAGCTTAGGTGGCAGGGTATGTTGTTGCTGTGTAACTTTTCCCATTATACAAAAAAGAAAAAAAAGTGTAAGATATTTTTCTTCCCATTGTTACTGTAACATCAAACCCTTTGTCTACAGGCCTTCATTATTAAGTCTTTGCCCTCTGGCCTCTTGATGGACTTCATTGGTCTTTGTAGCAGTGGGATGGCACTTAGTTTCATTCAGTGCAGGTGACTGGCATGTACTCTGTGTTCTGGCGACCTCTGGTGGTATCACCAGAGTGTTGTAAATACTGACAGCTAACTACTCTATAAGAAGGCTCATTATGATTGCCGCAGCGAAAGTGGTCATATTGGAGTTGCCGAAAAATATTTCCCTTTTTTTTTTTTCACCGATTTTTCGTCAACAATTCCCGGGACACTGACACTCGGGGGGACATAAATGCTTGTAGGCATATAGCCCTAGAAGTTTGTGAGCGAATAACAGCTTTTGGCCCCCAAGGGCCACCCCCAACTCCCCGTGAAATTTTAACATTGTGAAAACGAATCTGAATGAACTCTTCATAGGCCGTTTATGTGAATGTCACCAAATTTGGTATATGCCATCTACAGACAATGTTGACAAAAAGTTATCAAAGGATTTATCTTCATCGAAGTTACATGTCAATGAACATTTAACACATAGCTTAAAATTCTTCAAAAGTCCATATATTGGCTTTTAATTGCTCAAATTTGGTCAATGTTGACATGCCATCTCTAAACAGCTTTCTGTTTATGTGTACTAAATTTTGTGACATTTTGTCATAGGGGGTGATGTTTACCGGCAAAGCTAGGTGTCATCAACAATTTTGCCCAAGACAACGATTTTGTGTTAGTATGTTGATGTGACAGAGGCGTATCAACTCAGCCCATAAACACTCACTTGAAGCATAGCGCCACCTAGTGATAAGGGTAAATGCCAAAATTGGGATTTTGACTTGCCAACATCTTGGAGTGAGACCTGAACAAAATACGTCATACACAATCAGCACAAAGACCTCTAAAACCACAGCAATTTAATTGCTCAAATTTCTCAAATTTGACATTCCAACTCTAAACAGCCCTCTTTTGATGTGTACTAAATTTTGTGACATTTCGTCATGGGGGCAATGTTTTTCTCTGAAGCTAGGTGTCGAAAAACTTTTGTTAAATGTGTTTTTGTTAAATAATTCGTTAACAATTTTGCCCAAGACAACGATTTTGCGTTAGTATGTCAGTGTTACAGAGGCGTATCGACCCAGCCCATAAACACTCACTTGAAGCATAGCATCACCTAGTGATATGGGTAAATGCAAAAATTGGTATTTTGAATTGCCAATATCTTGGACTAAGAAGGTAGGAACTGCATAAAATATGTCATGCACGATCAACACAAAGACCTCTAAAAGGAGTCAGCACATTCTCTCCTACACTGTATAGAAGCCATTAAGCACTGGATGTCCAACAACTTTCTACAACTAAATGACAGCAAGACTGAGGTCGTAATTTTTGGTTCCCCTAAATCAATCCCCACAGTTACAGATAGCCTATCCCACCTCTCCTCCTTTGTAAAGCCATCTGCCAAAAGCCTTGGGGTTATCTTTGAGTCGGATTTGTGTTTTAAAAAACAGATAAATACCGTCATCAAAAATAGTTACCATCAGCTTAGAGTGATCACTCAGCTCAAGCCCTCGCTGTCCTTTCAAGATCTGGAAACTGTTATCCATGCTTTTATAACATCTCGGCTGGACTACTGCAACGCCCTTTACTTTGGCCTCCCCCAGTCCCAGCTAGCTCGTCTGCAGTTGGTACAGAATGCTGCTGCTAGACTTTTAACTGGCAAAAGAAGGCAGGAACACATAACCCCTGTCCTTTCCTCTCTGCACTGGCTCCCCATTTGTTTTAGAATACATTTTAAGATGCTTCTTTTGGTTTTTAAGTCGCTCCATGGTCAGGCCCCACTCTACATCTCTGAGATGCTCCAACATTACTCGGCCCCCAGATCCCTCAGATCTGCCGACAAAGGTCTCTGTGTTGCCCGGTCCCGCCTCAAAAACAAAGGGGACCGTGCTTTTGCCGTGGCAGCTCCACGTCTGTGGAATGCTTTGCCTCCCGACATCAGATCTGCTCCCACAATCAGTACTTTTAAATCCAGACTGAAAACATATTTGTACACATTGGCCTTTCCTTCTTAAATCATCTCTTTTTATCCCTCCCATTTATCCTGCCTTTTATTGCACCTGTCTGTTGGAATGCCTTTTTGTATTTTATGTATTTTACTTTTGCTATTGCTATTTGTTAGTGACACTGTACAGCACTTTGGCCAGTCCTAACTGTTTTAAATGTGCTATATAAATTAAACTTACTTACTTACTTACTTACTACTTACTAAAAGCACAGCACATGCCATAAAACTGGGCCCATAGGGGCTGCTGTAATTGTACAAAATCTCATTTTGCCTATTCCTTTCACAAATCATTCCAACACACTATACAAACACACACAATGTCATTCATTCATTCAAAACCCACATCCATGCCCACTTCCAGGAAATCATTTCCACACAAATTCTCACCTCACAACACTGCTCTACCACACACTCATCATACCAACAGTTCCCACATTACAATACACTGCGGCGGTCATACCATGTACCGCTATGCGGTACATCTAGTTTGAATATGCATTATTCAATAAAAAATAGATCACACAAAAAAAATGTTGATAGCTGGACTGACTGCTGCTATCAATTGCTCGGTTGACTGCCACATAGGTTTAAACAAGTATTGCTCAGGGCACTTGGCAAGACCAAACACTAAGAAGGATGGACATAGCATGACATGTCCCTACACGTGAACTCAAGCACTCAGAACAGTTTGTTAAAAAAGAATGCTTGTGAACACATTTAGCATCATGGCATTATGTAGAACGAGTTGAGTTCATTTCTGGTGATGGTACATGTTTCCCATTCCATACTGGTATAATGCATTTAGACATAGCCATTTACTGACTTTTCCCTGACTTTTGCAAATCTAAAAAAAGCCAAAAGACCATTCTTGTGTGTGTGTGTGTGTGTGTGTGTGTGTGTGTGTGTGTGTGTGTGTGTGTGTGTGTGTGTGTGTGTGTGTGTGTGTGTGTGTGTGTGTGTGTGCGCGTGTGTGTGTGTGTGTGTGTGTGTGTGTTTGTTTGTGTGTGTGTGTGTGTGTAGGGGCCTAGTGTTGAAGTCATGAAGCAAGGTCTGTTGAGAAAAGATCTTTAGTGCTCTAGGCAGTGTTGCATATTTCTGTTGGAGCATCGTTGACAGATTGCTGTGGTCTGTTGAGAAGTCTCAATAACTACAAGCTTTAAAACAATTATCTGTTTTTTGTTTGTTTGTTTTTTAGTTAGGCATGGTATAGAGTACAGCTCATTTTTGAAGGTCTGCTGATTTGGTAATAGGGTGCAGATAATTCATGGTCTTCACCAACACCTTTAGTACTGCAATTATGTTCAATGATGATGTTTGGAAATACACTCCTGATCAAAATCTTAAGACCAGTTGAAAAATTGCAAGAATTCACATTTTGCACTGTTGGATTTTAAGAAGCTTCTATGTAGTGTAATGCAAAAAGAAGAAATAGGAGTGAGACAAGAAAAAAAATTGAGTAAGCGATTTATTGCAAACAACCATTAAACTGAAATACCCTGTTCATCAGCTGATCAAAAGTTTAAGACCACATCTCAGAAAATATAAATAAAAATTTGTTCAAAAAAGGACTCAGTAATGAGTAGCTGCGCCATTCTTGTTAATAATCTAAAAAATTCGATTCGGCGTGCTTGATGCTAGTGTTTTCAGGAGGCTACAGGGAATGTTGCTCCAAGTGGTGAAGATGGCTTCATGAAGGGCATCCACTGTCTGGAACTGGTGTGCATTTTTTGTAAACTTCACTTGCCATCCAACCCAAAATGTTCTCAATTGGATTTAGATCAGGAGAACTGGGGCTGGATGCTTTAAAAGTGATGTTATTTCTCTGGAAGAGGTTCTTTGTCAGGTGGGAATTGTGAACTGCAGCACTGTCCTGTTGACAAACCCAGTCATTACCACCCAGACGATGGCCTTCAGTCATGAGGGATGCCCTCTGCAACATCTCCACATAGCCAATTGCCATTTGACGGCCCTGCACAAATTGTTCCCTTGAAGGACCCCCCCCCCCCAGATCATTATGGCGCCCCCTCCACTGTGTCGTGTAGAAAACATCTGAGATCTCCTTGTCATGCCAGTAATGTTAGAAGCCATCAGGACCGTCAAGGTAATTTTTTTTCTCATCAGAGAATACAACTTTCTTCCACCTTTCAGTGTCCCATGTTTGGTGCTCTTATGCAAACTCCAAACGGGCAATTTTGTGCCATTGAAGGACACAAGGTCTTTGAAGATGTTTTTTGTTCTTAAAACCCTTTTCTCGCAGATGCCGTCTGATGGTTTTGGAACTGCAGTTGCCACCAGTGACAAGCTTAATTTGGGCCGGGGATCGTCCCGGACAGCAAATCGGATCCTCTGGCTCAGGGCTGGTGAATTTTTTTGGGGGTCTACCACTTGACTTTTTCCCCATAACCCTCAGGATCTTTTAAGGAGTTTAAAATGATTGTCTTACTGCGTCCAACCTGATCAGCAATGGCACACTGTGAGAGGCCTTGCTGATGCATCTTAACAACCCGACCACGTTCAAAGACACAAAGCTTTTTTGCCTTTGCCATCAGGAGGTCATGACAATGTAGATACCTGACAGGAAATGACACTGAATCCTCATTTTTGTGGCAATTTGGGCTTTTATAGGCTGTGGTCTTAAACTTTTGATCAGCTGATTGCCTATTTCAGTTTAATGGTTGTTTGCAATAAATTGCTTACTCAAATTTTTTTCTTGTCTCACTCCCATTTCTTCTTTTTGCATTTTGAAGCACTACCTAGAACCTTCTTAACATCCAACAGTGCAAAATGTGAATTCTTGCAATTTTTCAACTGGTCTTAAGATTTTGATCAGGAGTGTATACATTTAACAACAATGAAAGGTTTCTCATTTCGCCCTCCGGCGTAATTTTATTAATCAACATTTTTTTTCACAGCAGTCGGTTTGAATAGCAAAAATATCTAGAATACAAAAGCATTGAATCATCATACAGGAAACAGGGCAACAAAACTGTCCCTGGATAATCAGACGTCTTCTGTTTTGCTTTGTGTTTCAGACAATGGGAAATCTGTACTTAGTGTTCTATATCTGATACAAAATCCAGTGTTTTTGTGTGTGTGTGTGTTTGTGGGTGTTGATTTACACGACATGAATGCCAACCCCAGAAACATGAGAGCAATGGCGGGCATTCCCACACTGACTGAGGAGCTGGTTTGCTGAGTTTTGTCGGCGCTGCATCTTCCACCCCTGTCACACGTGCACACCTGTATCTCCATCATCTGTCTGTCTGGGCAGCTCAGAACCTGAGCATCGGACACCTCTACCGTTACACGATACACCCCTGGCAACAAAGGCTCCTTGGCCCACAAGGCGGCTGTGGTGTCTGACCAGAACATTAAAAACAGCTTGGTTAAAACAGAATGATGATGCATGTTTTAGCTAAAAGTCATGATGTTATACAGGATTTGAAATGGTACTGTATAGAATGTCTGTAGAGGAAGGATGTTATTCCCAATGGATTATTTTGTGAACCCAGAGAAATATTGCTCTTACCATTGACTGGCATAATTTCCCATAATCCTTGACTGAATTCTTCCTGAACTAGCCTGAAGGCCAGTTTGTTTGCACTGTGGTCACCATCCAATGCAGTAATATTCACAACTTTGGTGGAGGCGCATACAGTCTGGTGTGAGTTCGTCAGCCTGGGGCAGTGGTCATTTAAATCCTCTACAGTTATGGCTAAAGTTCCAGTGACGGTTTTACTTGGCACATCTGGGGAAAAACAGCGACGGTGTAATTTTAGACATATGTAGGCTTACGTCTTAGCCAATGTCAACAAGAGTGCCTGGTCTCTCTAGATAAAGATTGAGATTTAACCGTTTAACATTTGGCATTTAACACTCAACTGAAAGATTAAAAGAAATATTCCATCTTGAATACAAGGCTATCTGAAAACAAGGCTTTAAGTGTGAATGGTAAATTTGTCCTTTAACAGTCTCACAGTGCACATGCCAGCACCACTGTGTGGACACAGGAAAAGCCAGCACTAGAACAGCTGAGTATGGGTATCTAGTATCAGGGCAGAGCGTGCATTACCCCTCCATAATGGGGCCTAGTACCTTTTCCGGTTTAAATGAATACCCCCAAGCCTGCTATTTTTGTCTCTTTTGAACCCCCTGTAATTCGAACTATGTATCAGGGGTATCTGGTATCAACACACATTTAATACAAAATCATAAACTAAGCCAGGTGTGACTTGCCTTCTGTTATGCAAAGGATTGTTGCCTTATATGTCCCGTTCACCACAAATGGAGATTCTCGATCTGGCACCTTGTTTAGTCTGATCTCTGCTGTTGTCTCGTCGATGATGAGCCAGTCATCAGGGTCATGACCTTTCGCATATCTGATTGGGAACAAAGATAGAAGTTGTTCCATAAAGGGAATAAAGGTTTTCTTTGCCAAACGTGGCTTCATAACTGAAATCTTCTCTATTATAGTATCGCTGTACAATCTGGGGGAAAACATCTAGTTGAGATTTTTATACCTGATGTGATTGCGATTTTAATTCCGATGTAATTTTTAAAGTCAAGTGTCTAGAGTTAAGTTCAAAATGTTCGAAGTTTGTGCCATTTCTGATTGGACAGCATGCCTCGTGCATGAGGGGTACACCACTTGTGATTGGAGAGTTATACTGTAAGTCACACAAGGAGGAGGACATGAATTATAAAATCATACGAGGAGTCCATGGGAAAACAGGCATGGTCATAAAATGCAGAAACTGATAAAATGTAATTTGTAAGTTAGATTTTTTATTTGATTTTAAAATGAAATGCTATTTTAAAAATGCTTCTTGCTCGAGACTATGCTTGTTTATTCACAGATTTGCTTTTGAAAAAGCTGAGGTTTCAGTGCAACTACCAATAGGGGCAGTAACTTGAAAAATGTCATTTTGCCCATTTTTCCCGTGGACTCTTCAGATGTGACCAGATTTAACATTGGGACAGAGTTACAAGCTGAACAATTAATTGCAGTCTTGGTGATTAGATGATTGTATCTGTTCATACTTCGATTTTGATAAACAATCCAAACCCTATGTTATAGTGAATGTAATTGTGTGTTGTTTTACAGACCTTACATTTCCTGCCACCTCTCCAGTATCTCCATCTGTGGCTGGGTAACTGGTGATAAACATGTGAACTTTCGTCTTGTCTGGGTTCTCTGATAAAGCTACCTCCTTCACCTTGGCATGGAAGACTGGTCCATTTGGAATATTGTGAACTGTAGTCTTGGTCAGATTACTTCTTAGTTTCTCAGTTGACCCTTGACCAGGCTTGGCTCCCGGCTTTGTGCCTGCGTCTGGTTTATCCCCAGCTCCACTAGGTTTAGGAGGCTCACCTGAGTCAGCAGGCTTACCTGTGCTGTCAGGTTTAGGAGGCTCACCTGAGTCAGAAGGCCTACCTGTGCTGTCAGGTGTCTCTGGCTCATCTCCTCCTCCACCCCCACCCCCAACCCCACCACCTCCACCACTTCCCCCACCTCCCCCGCTAGGTTTAGGAGGCTCACCTGAATCAGCAGGCTTACCTGTGGGTTCCTCTGGCTCATCTCCTCCTCCACCCCCACCACCACCTCCTCCACCACTCCCACCTCCCCCACCTCCCCCTCCTCCACTTCCTTCTCCTCCACCTCCACCTCCTCCTCCACCCCCTCCTCCTCCTTGCTCTCCTCCTCCACCCCCTCCCCCTCCACCACCCCCTCCCCCTCCGCCTCCTCCTCCCCCCCCTCCACCACCACCACCCCCTCCTCCTTTTTTCCCTCCTCCCATTCCAGCACCAAATCCTGCTCCCCACCCTGCACCTCCTCCCCACCCTCCACCTCCTCCCCAACCACCACCTCCTCCCCAACCACCCCCTCCACCTCCTCTTCCCCATCCACCTCCATATCCCCATCCTTCTCCTGCTCCTCCTTCTGCTGTTGGGTTTTTGTCTGAGCCTCCTGCACCATGTCCCAAGCCCAACACTACACCACATACATTTGCAAAGGGGGCAGCATTCTCAACTAGAAAATCCAGGTTGATTTCTTTGACTGTCTTGAAATCCATTGCCTGCTGGGGGCATTTGGAGTGGGCCGTGACATGTAACGAGGAGAGAAGAGAGAAGATTTGTAAGACATATTCACTGAAGGCTGCTTCAACATTCTGCCTATTAATATATGTTAATCACTGATGACACTCATTGATAATGCTTTCGGACCAGTCCATGTCAGATCATGAAATCTGAAATCTGTCTTTTTTCATTAGCTTGCCTGACATTACATTACAATAACTATTTTACTAGTTTACTAGTGCTACCAGATTCAACTCAAGTTGTGTAGTGACCAATTGTTTTAAAACAATATGACCAAAATGGCTCTTTGGCGTTACGGTCAATGCCCCCGTTTAGTAAGTGTTTTACCTTTTATGCTTCTACAATTACTTTATCTTTTATGCCTTTATATATTGTCCTTTGCTTTTATTTTTGTGAAGCACATTGAATTGCCGTTGTGTATGAAATGCGCTATACAAATAAACTTGCCTTGCCTTGCCTTGCCTTGCCTGTTGTAAAATGTCTCATTCATTTTTTCTGAGTGTAGTCTGATATACATGTACATTTTACAACTCTCAAGTTTGAAATACCATACCTTAACCAGCCTCAGAATGCCTTCGTTAGTCACAGGATCAGTTTTGATGGTAAAGAGATCTTCCTCATTCCCAGCCACTATGTGGAAAACAGCCAGCCAGTTATCAGTCTTCACTAAATCCACATCGAGAGCTTTGATTCTCATCACCACCATGTCCTCCACACCTCTAGCCATACTTCCAGAGTACTGAGAGGGAATCAGGTGAAAAATGCAGGTCAGATGACAAACCAACAAAGACAGACATCTCTCAATCAAGGTCAGTCTGGTGTCTTGAGGTCTTTATGGTCATATTCAACTGACAGGATCCATTTGCATTTTCAAATAAATATACATTCAGCAGGTGTGCTTTTTGACCAGGTTACTCTATAAGTAGCATCTAAAAAATCTTTATCAGCTTGTTGAGATGTGCTATTTCTTGTCACCAAGCATTGGCATTTTACCCTTGATAATAGCCCTAGGAAATTACCGAAATCAAGTTATATTAACTCATAGCCGCAGCCCTTTTTATCCATTTCATTTCTTTTTTTGTTTTGTTTTGCTGTGTATGTGCACAAAAATATTTCATTTAAAAGCTTCTTCCTGCTGATAGTTCTGCTGTTATTTACCAAATACATCATAGAGTAGAGTAGAGTAGAGTAACTTTATTGATCCCGAAGGAAATTAAGGTGTAATCATGTCTCTCACCGTGCCCTTCTCCTGAATGGGAACGTTGTTGTTGAGGTCTCGGACCTCAATGTGCACTGTCCCTGTTCCTGTGTTTCCACCTGGAGATCCAAACCAACCATCGCCTTGTACAATGAGCGTATATGAATCACGCATCTGAAGAAGGCATTTTCATAACTCATTATGAAATTCATGTTATAACTTTCACAATATTAATCATAAGTTTGCACTACAAAACAGTAGAATCAAACTATTGCAATCCTCTTTGTAAATGTAGGTGTAGATTTTCACCAATCTTTGTTACACCCATCATAACTAAAATATCCACCACCAATTCTTGCAGAAAACCTCATGGTATGAAATCACATGGGTCAAAAATGAACCTTAAAAACCTCCACCCCAAATATTGTCTGATGGATGTAGTGTAGCTTCCTTTTCTTGTTTGTGTGTTAAACTGGTTCTCTTCTCACCTCTCGCCCCAAGATGGGTCTCTTCACAGTGATTACATCCATGTTCTTATCAACGGCAAACCCATAGTCCCCTGCAGTTTCTTTGCTCAGGATGCTGGAGCCGACCTTTGCCTTTGAAACATTCTCCTCATCAGCATCTGTGGCAGTCATCTTCTCAACAAAGGTCCCTGGAATGTTCAATAGGTCAGCCATGCTGTGTGTGAACCGTGAATCAGGTATTCAAGAGTTGGTGTCCATCTTACCAACTTGGCTGCATTCTTTAACTGATGTCAACAGGAGTTGGAATACCAGTGTTTTTTCATTCTGGTCAAGCACAACAACTTTTAATTCAGTGCTCTCATCATGAAACCTTGCATGTGCTGTCAGCTGTGGATATGTAAGTAAAAATGTTACCTTGTAGTTTCATTGTAGTGACTGACATTTTTAAAATAACTATGCTTGAAAACATAATCAGCTTATATTAAATCAGATTGAAACATTTTGCCTGTCACATTCTCACCCCATATGTACCTAATGTACCTAACATGCTTCTTATAAAGGGCCACTGTAGTGCAAAACCAACATTTGTTATTAAGGAGCAGTAGCCTGATCTACTTTAATTAAGCAGATTAATTCAGTAAGGCAAATGATCATCTCATCCTAGGATATTGTTATTACAGCTGCACTGAACTTTGCAGCCTTTGACTAATTAAACCCAACTGCAACATTTTACCTAAATTTACATTTACCCCACCTGAGGAAATAGTGTGTAGTGTACCATATAAAGAGCCACTGTGAGCTTTATGGGCCCTATGGTAGTGTTATAGCTCAGCTATTTAATGGTAGGATGACGATCCACTATTTGGAATAGGACCATGTAACAATAGGCTGTCTTTGATCCACATAGCCCCTATCCACTCCTTCAATAACTTCACAATTTTAGAATCACAAACTTCTGCAAAGAGAACCAATTTCCCCCAAGGGACTGAAGTAAATAAACTTAAAGTTTAACGTATCTCCCTCACCAAATAACGTAAGGTGCGTTTCAGGTACTTACCACTCGGGGAGTGTTGCATAGCAGCAGCACAGAGGCCAGGAACACACAGTCCGTGCTCTTGTGCATGGAAGGGACTGATAGCCAGCGTTGCGCTGCCAGTGCTTATGCCCTCTTATAAGCAGGCAGCATCAGCTGATTGGAGACACACTCACTGTGCTCTGCTTACTGGGTAAGTAACAGGCTGATCAGAATCTCTGCACAGAGCCTGCTTTGTGGCAGCCCTTATTAGAGGAAAAAAGAGGCTTAATTCATCGCAGCACAGGTTAATCTTTGTTCCAAATTATTACCCATTTTCAACCAAGCCAACAAACAGTAATCCTTTGCCGTCTTCCAACAAAAACACGCAGGTCAGCAGTCTTTGGCCTAGGCTGATTGTGACAGAGTTTACCTGGTGTTACCTTTCAGGCTCTGCCCCTGTGTGGAGTTTGAACAACTGTGATGCTGAAGGGAGAAAAATATGAACTACAAAAACAAACTAATCTTTTACAATCCTCCATCCTCCACAGACATGTAAAGTAGTTTTTTTTTTTGCCTTGTCCTTGCGTGAGGATGTCAGGTGTCCTGTCTTTTCTACTGGTACTTTACAACCCCCTGAACCTGAACCTAGGAAACATTGCTATGAAAAGGTTCTATGGCAAAATATTTTGCTGTTATCTTCCCCACTTTGGATTTAAAGTTTGGGGACAGCTGCAGTGTTTGCTTATGTGTTGAAGTATTTCTGAAAATTATGAAAATTCATTTAAAGACTTTTTTCCATTGAACATAGTTTCCATCCCTTGTTTTACTGATTCATTTTCACCAAGGACTTGTGTGATATGTCAACAGATCCCATGCTATTAACAGACTACTTTGTGTATTCAGTTCAAAAGTATTTCCTGCAAACCTTGCCTCTTGGCTGGGTCTGATTGTTAGCTAGAGAGCAGGAGTTTCTCACCATAGTTCACCAGCTGCCTCGCCACAGATATCTGAAATTTCCTTTACCAAACTCAGATGCAGTGCAGGTACTTACCACTAGGGCGGCGTTGTATCACAGCATGCACAGGGGCCAGGAACACACAGACTGCACTCTCAGACTCAGACAAAGCAAGATTTGAGACCTTTGTGCCGTCCATGAATGTCTGCATGTCCTCTCCAGTGACTGCCAATCTGATCAGTAGCTCTGTTTAGAGCCAGCTTTGTGGCAACCATTATTATAAAGAGGCTTAACTCAATGGTAGACATTAGTAGGCTAATCTCCATCCCGTACTGTTTCCCATTCCTCAGAGACGGCCAGAGAGAGAAAATAATCTGTAATCCGCCATCTTCCTTTATGAGGACAAGGAGAAAATGATCTCGGGCCTAGGCTGAGTGCGAGACTGCATGTTTACCCCTTAAGGTTTTGGCCCTTTTGTTGGATTTGAGCAACCCAGATACTGAATCTAATAAGCCTTCGAGACAGAGAGCTTATGGGGTGAAATTGGTTCTTATTGCATAACATTTCCTACTGCACACCAAAATGTAAGAATTAAGTCTGGGGCAGTTGCACTTTTGTTTGGGGTGGAAATATTATTTAATGAAATTCAAATTAAGAATCAATGTGGCCTGTGAAAACTTCTGTTTGGTGTATGTGTGTGTGTGTGTTTGACAGCAGTACCCATACCATAAAGAGGCTGCTTTAAAAGATGATAAACCGAAATGTCTTTTTTTTGTCAGACATAGGTGGCAACCCTAGTTAGATGACATTGGATGTAATGTACATGGTGACTTCTTTTGGATCTGTCAGGATGTTATATCATGTGGAAGCCACTAAACACATGGAAAGGAGAGAATATTACATTGCTTTACAATTTGTCAACATATTTGTCAATGCGACACAAACAGAATACAGCATTTAATGTGTTTTATTATGTTTTTGTGATACATATGCAGTATTGTATCTTCATTTTCAAGCAAACCAGGTGAAACACATTTTGCCATAAGCATAATACTCATAAGACATAAAACAATGATAAAATCTGTTTTAATAGAAAGATGACCATATACTCTAATCTGACATTACCCAATATCAAAAATAAGTGCCTATTTACTTTTCAGGATTGCAATACCATAGGAAGAATGTCCAATACCATGTCCTGTCTGAAGAATTATTAAAGCTTATAGAGGTAAAAAAAACACATGAAGCACTAAATGTTTAAACGTTAAATGTAGAAAATAGCTCAACATTGCACAAAAAGGTAAGTTGCATTCAGAATATTTAAAAGAAGGCAAATAAAACCTGAACCCATTGAATTGATGTAATTTAAAACTTCAAAGTAATCAGTACTGAAAGTATTCTTGACACAAATCAGATAAAACCATCAAACTATAGGGAGGGAAAGTGGAACACAGCGATCCTAGCGGTGGCGTTCCTATCCCCAGAGCGATTCTATTAAAAATCCCATAGACCGATTTTTTTAAAAATCCCACAAAGGTATGACACCGAACTTGTGCACCAGACATATTTTTCAGGCTATATATGGGAATTATCTACTAACTGTGAAAGTATTGTGTGAAATTTCGTCCTATTTAAAAAAATCTAAATTGTGCCTAACTTGTCATAAACGGACTACAACTTTGAGTCGCTCCCGTTACGTCAGTAAACACAAGTTCACCATGCTGTAATTCACGACTGATTGCAACCACAGAGAAACAAATGAATGCAAGTTTTGACATTTCATAAAGATTCCATAAAGCTACGGTTGTGGATTCTTATAATCAGATGAGTTTTATGTACATAATCGTTGGGTTTCACTTACTTCTCTCGCCGGCAGCTAACTGTTGGTTGATGTTGGCTAACTGATTTGGACAGGCGCCAGATTTTACAGTGATGTCATACACGCGCCTATCGTTCAGTGTAGTCCTTTATCAGCTTTTTAATTAACATTAAAAACAATTCACATCAGTGAAAAAAAGAAAGTATGACCACCTGAATCGATAGAACTGCCCAGCATGCATATCATATGAAAACCACTACCTTAACTTTGGAGTGTGAGCCGAAATGTAATTTTTTGAAGAAAAAATCCCATTCATTTCGATATAGAGGTGAGGAACGCAACCAGCAGGGGGCGATGAGATTACTTTCCCTCCTTATAGCACAAGTTCAAGGTTGTCTGCAGGATTGTTTACTGTTGTTTGCATTTTCCCACAGGACTCTTTGGGCTTTTGGGACCCTTTGACCCCTTCTTGCTAGCTTTTTTCTTATTTTTACTCATTTTGCTGGAACTGCCGACAGCTGTAGCTCCCGGTTCCTGGCCTTCAGGAAGTGCCAGCTTCTGCTCCTCATGCTTCTCTGCTCTCTCCTCTGTGGGAAAGTCTGCTTCCATTTCTAGTGAAGTTTCTTCACCTTGCAGAATTTCTCCTACCTCAGCGGATACATAACTGCTGCTAGCTTCCACTGTTTCTGTCTGTAAATCTACATCTCCTGCCAATTCTACTGTCTGTAAAGTCTCCAGGATCAGCGGTTCCTCTGCCTCCATCTCCACTCTCCTTGGTTGTGGTTCTGCTTGCTGTTGCTCTACCTCCACCTCTATCAAGTGTGAAGTATTCTGTTGTGCCTCTACTGCAGTATGTGACTCTGGTTCCTCTACTGTTCTTTCCAAGCCCACCTGCTCTACTACTTCTTCAAATACTGCTGTAGCTGTCACTGATTTCTCTTCATGTTCTTCTGCTACATCAGCAGCAGCATTTTCTGATGCCAAGCTAGCAACCTCAGCCTCTGGTATCTCTGCTGCTGCATCATCAGACTCAGACTGAACCTCTCCCTCCACCTCTGTGTCTAGCTGACTGTGTGGCTGCTCTGTTGTTGCCAACCCTAAGTCAACCTCTTCTTCCTCCTCTTTGATATCTCCAGGCATGTCGTCTACTGATTCTCCCTCCACTGCTGATGTAGTGACTTCCTCCTCTAAGTCTGCTATATCTGATTCATGATGTGCAAGTGAGTCCTCAGCCACTGACTCTGGTTCTTTCTCCTCTGTCACAGTATGTTGGATAGTCTCTGCCATCTCTGACTCAACTGGAGCTGCAGGCTGTGCAGTCATGGACATCAATATAGTGTCCTCATTGTCACACTGTGGCACCTCCTCTGACTCAGTTGGTGTGACCTCTGCATCCAACACTGCCTCATCATATCCATCATTCATCCTTTCTTCCTCAACAGATTCTGGCTCACTTAAATCATCTGTCTGCTCTGAATGGACTGTGGAACAGTGTACCTCCATGCTCCCTGTATCGGACATGTCTTCTACATCTATGAGCTCATGTTCCTCTTCATTCCTTCCTATTTGATCCTCAGATGGTTGCAAAGATCTACCTGGTAAACTGTGCTCAGCTTCCCCTGAGGATATGTCAGATTCCTCTTCTGTTTGCAGTGTCATGACTTCTTCTTGGGGAACTATGTTAGAAACACCATCAGTCTGCTGATCCTGAGGTTCTTCCTCATCTTGTCCAAGTAGTTCATCGTCTGGTATTTCTTCAGTGCATTCCTTTACCTCCTCCTCCTCTGCCGTCTCCTCCTGTTCCACCTCCTTCTCCTCCTTCTCACTCTTTTCCTCTTTGATGGCTGCATCTATGGTTTCTATCTCAGCAGCACTAGGCTCCAGACATTCTTCTTCCCCAGCAACCTCATTAATCTCAGACATAGATGCAGATACTGCCTGACACAGGATCACACTGTCACCCTCTATGCTGATATCTTGGCCCTCCTCCATGGTCTCTTGGTCAGCTGTCCTGACTTGTGTCTCTGAGACCTCTGTGACTGCTGGGTCTGTGACTTGAGAGGTTTCCAGACTAACCTGTGGGCAGAGGATCTTGTCTGTTACAAGCTCTTGAGTGGGAGACTCAGCTTCTGTTGTTAAAACAGCTGTTGTCTCCTGAAGTGGAACTGAAATGTCTACTGAAGGAGCTAATTCTGAGGGTCCGCCGTCATAGTTTGCATATTCTTCCCCAGCGTCTGACTCTTCTGCTTTAGGAGTGTGTTCATGTGATATGTCAGAAATGTCCTTTTTTACCTCATCATCCTCAACATTAATGATCTGTGTTGCAGACACCTCTATCTCACCCTCTGACAATGTGATTGCTGACTGCTCCATTTCTGACTCCAACTGCAAGGAGGAGCAAGAACTGATCTGGTCTGCTACCAGATCTATAATGTCAGAGTTACTTATGGATAGTTCACGTATAGAGACAGGGTATGTGTCAGATGCACATTCATCCACTGTAAACTCATTCTCTGTGTTATCCATTTTGGTGTCTGTTACATTATCCTCTGTCAATTGTGGGACACTGTGTTGGGCAGAGCTCTCAGTAACTGATGTTTCTGATAACACTGACATATCCAAGGCCTGTACAGAGACAGGGAGGCTTTCTCCTTGGTCCACAGTGGCTGCCACATCAGGGCTACCAAGGTCCTTGTCTGTTTCTATCTCTGGAGTAGGAGATTGAGGTTCTGTTTCTGAAACAACAGTAGTATCTTGAATTGAAACCGTAACATCTACTGAAGAAGTTAATTCCAAGGTTTCATTTCCAGAGCTTGCTTTCTCTTCCACAGACCGTAACTCCTCCACTTTAGAAGTGTCTTCCAGTGATATGCCAGAAACCTCTTTGTGCACGTCTTCTGATAACTCCATGGCATCCTGGGCCTGCAAAGAAACAGAAAGTCTTTCCACAGTGGCTTCCATGTCAGGCCCATCAAGGTCATCAGGCCTCTGAACGGTTTCCAGAGAAACCTCTTGGCTGTTGCTTGTATCTGTTTCTACCTCCTGGGAAGGAGATTGACATTCTTCGATTGAAATAGGAGTAGTCTCCTGAAGTGAAACTGAAATATCTATTGAAGAAGGTAATTCTGGGGTTTCACTACCAGCGCTTGCTTCCTTTTCCCCTGAATCAAATTCCTCTGCTTTAGTGTCTTCCAGTGATATGCTAGAAAACTCTTTTTCCATGACTTCTGAGATGGAAACCTCCTGGCTTGTGTCTGTTTCTAGCTCCTGTGTAGGAGATTGAGTTTCAGTCACTGAAATGTTAATTGTCTCTTGAAGTGAAACTGGAATGTCTTTTGAAGGATTTAATTCGGTGCCATCAGACGCATCTTCAGGCTCAGCTGTGGCTTTGTCTGCACTGTCTATCTTCAGTTGAGGTACAGATTTGTTTGAGCCAATCTCCTCCGCTACATGTTCTTCATCCAGAATCTCCTCCTGGATCTTGTCTGAGACCTCTTCATGTTGAATTGTGTGTTCAGTGAGATCCACAGCAGGTACACTGGGTCCATCAAAAAGCACTTTTGTCTGCAGCTCAGCCTCAAGCTGTGGAGCTTCAGGCACTGCGGGGGGAACCTGTGAAATGGTAGCTACAGAAACAACTTCCTCGACACTCTGGCTTGGGTAAGAGCTCATTGGGTGTCCTGGTGGGGTGAGACCTAGATCCCCCACCCCCTCAAGGAAGTTTGTGCTTAAAAGGGATGACGGAGGTTGTGGTACTGGAACATGTGTGATGTTGCTTTGCACAATGTTAACACTGTCATGGCTGAGTTGAGCGCTTTCGTAAGTTGGTGGTGTTGGCCTTAACACTGTTGTACTTTCACTTGTAAACTGACCCGCTGGCCGCAGTGTTTTGAAACCTTCTGGGGCATCTGATTTTTTTCCTACATGCCTGTCTACAAGAACCACCCTCTCTTGTGCAGTGGTATGCATCTGCTGTGGGACAGAAGTGAATGTTTGGCCCTGCATCAGTGGTGCATCTCTAGGCTGTCTTTCTACCAGGACCACTCGTTGTGACCCAGCAATGGTAGCCCGTGGGAGGGTGCTGTGTTGAACCAGGGTCTGACCACCTTGAAGCAACAGTGTGGGGCTAGTTGGGGTGGCTATGACTCCTTGTAATGCAGGTGCCTGATTTACTAGAAGTATGCCCTGACTCAGTTGCGCAGGTGGTCTTTCTGCCAGCACAACTCTGTTTTGCAGCTGTGGGCTCACTAAGTAGTACAGGGGCTGCTGTTGCTTTACCAGTAGAGTCTGGTTGGGCATAGATTCACACAGGTGCATTCTGGGAAGAGTGGCAGAGTTGTTGATGATCCTGGAGGTTTCAGTTGAGGTTGTGTGTATGGGAGGTGGTCGGGGAGAAGCCTGGGCAACCTTTGTCACACTGGCAGAGATGGCGCTTTCTCTCTTGACATTGGCTTGCATTTTTTCTGCCTTGCTTACCTCTGGTGGTTGTGGGGGTTTGCAAATCTGGGCAAGAGTGGTGAACTTTGGTCCCAGATTGTCAAGAAACTGGAGATCGTCATCAGACCCAAGAAGGCTACAGCAGCCAACAGACCCAGGTGGTGATCCTTTTCCCTCATAGTCATACACCAGCAGATTGTCATTTAACTTGCAGTTCTGAGCTGCATATATTGCTTTCTGTGGTAAGAAAAAATGACAATCAGAATTAAATTAACCTAAGATTCCAAAATTATGGTGAAACACATTTTTAGTCTTATTCATATTACCCTGTACAGACTATTCTATCTATTTTGTTTTACCTGAGAGTAGTATTCATGTAGTAGATGGTCTGGCAGTGCAATCCCTTCAAAGAGATCTTGGTCCAAACGATGATAGGAAGTATACAGTTCTCGCCTATTTCCTCCTAAGGCAAAGGAATTCTGCTGGAGCCCATACAGGTAGTCCATCTCTTGCATCCCGCCCATCATCTCCTGATTAAATGAGTTTCCTGCCTCAGCATAAAAGCTTCCTGTTCCTCTGCTGAGCAGACCCATGGGTGACTTGGCTATGTTAGCATTCACAGCATTTACAGTGTTGCCTGCTTCACCAAGTGTGCTTGGACCGCTCAAGAGGGGAACCTCCTGGATATAAGAAAAGACCAAGTTATTTAGAACATCTTAACTCAAGACAAAAGGAGGAAAAAATTATGGGTTGTAAAAAACAATCCTAAACTGTGTTCAGAATATAAATCAAATATAAATGTATTTGTTAACTCTTAAATAAGACTTCGTTCATCATTTGTTAACTATTATTGTCATGTTATTTCTCATCAAAAATTTTGATTTTATTTAAAAAGGCAAAGTTAAATCAAATCTTTTTTCTGGAGCAAAACAGTGGACAGTGAAATACCTGTCCTGTGAAATACCTGATACACTTCTCTAGCACCTGTGATTATATATTTTTGAATGTGCACAACTCTTCTCTTTTTTGTACAGGCAGACAGTCAACAGACAAGCAGACAGAATATAAATATGTTTACAAACTAGATGTACCGCATAGCAGTACATGGTATGACCACCGCAGTGTATTGAAATGTGGGAACTGTTGGTATGATGAGTGTGTGGTAGAGCACTGTTGTGAGGTGAGAATTTCTGTGGAAATGATTTCCTCGAAGTGGGCTAGATGTGGGTTTTGAATGAATGACATTGTGTGTGTTTGTGTAGTGTGTAGGAGTGATTTGTGAAGGCAAGGAATAGACAAAATGAGATTTTGTACAATTACAGCGCCCCCTATGAACCAAATTGTGTGGCACGTGCTGTGGTCTTAGAGATGTTTGTGCTGATCGTCCATGACGTATTTTGTGCAGTTCACACCTTCTCGGTCCAAGATATCGGCAGCTCAAAATCCCAATTTTTGCATTTACCCGTATCACTAGGTGGCGCAATGCTTCAAGTGAGTGTTTATGGGCTGGGTCAATTCGCCTCTGTAACACCTACATACTAACACAAAATCGTTGTCTTGGGCAAAATTGTTGCCGAGTTATTTAACAAAAACTGCTTTTCAACACCTAGCTTCGGCGATAAACATCGCTCCCCTATGACGAAATGTCACAAAATTTAGTACACATGAAAAGAAAGCTGGTTAGAGATGGCTTGTCAACTTTGACCAAATTTCAGCAATTAAAAGCCAACATACGGACTTTTGAAGAATTTAAGCTACATGTTAAATGTTCATTGACGTGTAACTTCGAAGCGGTTTATCTCAAGATAAATCCTTTGATAACTTTTTCTCAGCATTGTCTGTAGATGACATATACCAAATTTGGTGAGATTCACATGAACGGCCTATGACGAGTTCGTTCAGATTCGTTTTCGCAATGTAAAAATTTCAAGGAAATTGTTTTCGTTAGAATTGGGCGTTGACCAGTGTTTTCAATGTGTCACGGTCAATAGATTTCACATTAAAAAAAATTTGTTGTAAACATTAGCATTCTCTAGATAACAGGCAAAAGGACATTTTCTACCCCCCTATGGACCAAATTTTATGGCATGGCATGACCTATTTTGCGCAGTCTCCCCCTTCTCGGTCCAAGATATTGGCAACTCAAAATCCTAATTTTTGCATTTACCCATATCACTACGTGGCACTGTGCTTCAAGTGAGTGTTTATGGGCTGGGTCGATAAGTCTCTGTAACACCGAGGTATCACAAAAATGTCATGTTGTTGGGTGAAATGTTCATTGAGTTATTCAGCAAAACCTTTTGCCGGTCTCCCCCTCTTTGACGGACACTGGCAAAGCGGGGGGTGGCCCTTAGGGGCCAAAAGGCGTTATTCGCTCACAAACTTCTAGGGCTACATGCCTACAAACATTCATGTCCCCCCGAGTTTCAGTGCCCCGGGAATCGTTGACAAAACATCGGTGGAAAAAAAAAAAAAAGTTACAAATTTCGCGCCAACTCCAATATGAGCACTTTCGCTAGCTTCGCTAGCGGCAGTCATAATGATACACTGATGAGAAATAACGTATAAATAATGGTTAAGGAAATGATGAACAAAGTATGAATTAAGAATGAACAAATACAAAATACATGATTTATAGGAAGGACTGGAGTTATTCTAAAGTGCTACACAGGTATTTTCTATTAGTGGATTAGTGGCTAAATTTACAATGTACAACCATTTACTTAATGTCAGATTGGAGCTTGTTAATGTTACCTTGTCTTCTCCTTTTGATTCAATGTGATACGGGATGAGGTATTCTTTAGCATCAAAGGGCAGGTCAGTGAACTGTGCAGCCGCCGACCCACACTGGCAAAACAGCAGCAGAAGAGGGACCACTACGCACAAACATACACACCATATAAGGTTATGGCTACCGTCATAACACCATAATTATTACAAATCAGTAAATACATGAATTGAAAGGCATTGGTTGAATCAGTGTTGTTATATCCATTGCTGGAAAGTAAATTTAAGTCACAGTGAGTGTAGCTGTGTGTTTGTGCGTGTGTGTGCACAAATTGCACATTCGGTGTCTGGTGAAACGCAATTTCAATCCTCTGTATAATGCTTGTTACATAGTGAATTGACGATAAAGTACACTTTGACTTGGCTTTAAAATTACTGGTTATATTATTAGATTATTGAGTTAGAAATTACAGTTGTGCATATAGCTTTTCATTTTGTTCTTCTCTCTGGTGTGAATACATTTTATCCTTTAATTTTTATCTTCACCACAGAAATGTCAAGAATACCACAATGCTAAAATGTTTAATTAGTGCCAAGGACAAGAGAGTGCTGCAGGGATTTTGGATGTGTTGAGTTTCGCTTGGCATGTGGCATTAGGTGTGCACCTGTCTCTTTCTAGGTAATGCCAAGTACAAGTTGTGTGGCTTGTGAAGTCTTGTGAAAGTGAAAGTCCCAGTTTTGTTATTAGGATCACATGGATCACACAACAGCACACCACTAAATTCACTTCTGCATTTAAGCCATCACACGTGAGCAGGGGGCAGCCATGACAACAGCAGCTGGGGAGTAGTGCGTGGGGACGGTAACATGGTCAGAGTACCTCAGTGGCACTACTGCCGACCCGGGAGTCAAACCTGCAGTCCTGTGTATGTGTATGTGTTTTTTGTGTATGTGCATTGATTTACACAATATGAGTGCCAGCCCCAGAAACATTAGAGCGATAGCGGACAGTCCCACGTTGACTGAGGAGCTGGCTTGCTGAGCTGCCCTGAGGCTGCAGTCTCCTCCTTCATCACACGTGCACACCTGTATCTCCATCGTCTGTCTGTCTGGGCAGCTCAGACCCTGAGCATCAAATACCTCCACTGTTATACGATACACCCCTGGCCACAAAGGCTCCTTGGCCCAGAAGGCAGCTGTGGTGTCTGACCAGAACATTAAACAGAATTTGGTTAGAACAGAATGATGATCAATGTTTTGACTTTTCTTATTAATAGTATGATTAAGTTGTAGTATAAAGAAGACTGTACAGTTAACCTAAAAAGGAAAGAATTATTGTGAGCTCTGAAAAATGTTTCTCTTACCATTGATTGGTCTCATCTCCCACAATCCTTGGCTCTCTTCTGGAAATAGCTTGAATGACAGTGGGTTTGCATCCTCATCACCATCCAAAGCGGTAATATTCACAACTTTGGCATCAGTGCAAGCTGTCTGGTGTGTACTCGTCAGTTGAGGGCAGTGGTCATTTGAATCCTCTATATTTACAGCTATTGTTCCGGTGACAGTTTTACTTGGCACTTCTGGAGGGAAAATCAGACATGGTATGTTTTCAGATAAGTGTAATAGTTTCTTGTAGAAATATGATTTTAGACATAAGGCTAATATGAGTTAGCCCGGTAAACCAGACCCTTGTACTTCATTTCATTTTGTACAGAGGGTCTGGCAGTGCTATATAAATGTTGAGAAATATTTACACATATTCCTGGAGGTGTGGACTCTGCTGAAGTTTAAAACAAGTGGCTCTGCCTTTACTCAATCACTAACGTCTGGTCGTCACGTATGTAATTAGCCTGCCTATGCACTACAATTCAAATGTAGCACACAAAGTCAACGTCATCGCTCACAAACACTCCCTTGTTTGCTGAATTGGCTAAACAAAATTCTGCCTGAGACAAAAATGTCAGTGGAAGCACTGCCAGACACTGAAATGAAGTATGAGGGGCTGGTTTACCAGGCTAAATATGAGTGGGCCAGGTAGTGAAAATCTTTACACACTGAATGCCTTTTCTTAATTAAAAAATCAGTCATCTGAAATGTTGTAACTTGCCTTCCGTCATGCACAGGATCAAGGCTTTGTATGTCCCATTCACCACAAAAGGAGACTCTCGATCAGGCACCTTATTCAGCTTAATTTCTGCCGTTGTCTCATCAATGGTGAACCAGTTATCAGGGTCATAACCTTTGGCATATCTGATTACAAACAAAAATAACATTTCTCCAAAAATAAACAATGTTTTTGCTAGTAAATCACAGATACATGTTAAGCAAATGTGATTGTGTGTTGTGTTACAGACCTGACATTTTCAGACACCTCTCCAGTATCTCCATCTGTGGCCGGGTAGCTGGCAATAACTGTGTGCAGTTCCACCTTGTCTGGGTCCTCTGACACTGGTATCTCCTTAACTTTAGGCTGGAAGCCTGGTCCATCTGGCAGGTTGTTCACGGCAATCTTAATTGGGTAACTTTTCCCAGGTTTTTTAGATGGCCCCTGGCCAGGTTTGGTACCTGGTTTGATACCTGGTTTGACCCCAGGCTTGATCCCTGGTTTTGTGCCCGGTTCTGGTCCTGGTTTACCTCCAGGTCCAAGAGGCTTGCCTGGCCTGTCAGGACCTCCTGCCCCACCTACTTCTTCTCCACCTCCTCCTGTCCCCCCACCCCCTCCTCCACCTCCACCTCCACCCCCACCCCCACCACCTCCCCCACCCCCACCGCCTCCTCCACCCCCACCTCCACCCCCACCCCCACCACCTCCTCCACCCCCACCCCCACCTCCTCCACCCCCACCACCACCTCCTCCACCCCCACCACCTCCTCCACCACCAGAAGGGCTTATTCCTGGTCCAGCTACATCTATTTCCACGCCCAAAGCTATAGCAGATCCATTTACAAAAGGAGCAACATTCTCAACCAGCAAATCCAGGTTGATTTCTTTGATTTTTTCATAATCGACTGGCTGTTGGAGGCATTTGACGTTTTTGAGAAGTGGGCCATGCCATATATGGGAAAGAGAGCAGAAGAAGATAGATAAGACACTTGGGTGTAAAAGTATATTAAAATTTGCATTTCAGTCTGGTTAACCAGTAATGTGGTACATTAACTGCTGGTTACTTTTATGCATTATGTCTTAAATAGCTTGCATGAAAATATTATGTAAACAATCTAAAATGTACTAGCTGAATGTCAGTGTAGTGTTCAGCTAAATTATGCTTCACAGAAAAAAGGACCTTATTATGAATCTTATTATGGATTAAACCTGTAGCGCAGTGCATTAGAAATGCTGTGAACTAACTCTCAAGTTTGAAATGCCATACCTTAACCAGCCTCAGAATGCCTTCATTAGTCACAGGATCAGTTTCGACACTGAAGAGATCTTCCTCATTCCCAGCCACTATGTGGAAAACAGCCAGCCAGTTATCAGTCTTCACTAAATCCACATCGAGAGCTTTGATTCTCATCACCACCACGTCCTCTGCACCTTCATCCACACTTCCAGAGTACTGAGGGTGAATAAGGGGAGAGAAGACATATCAGGTGACAAACCACCAAAGACACACAGGCAGACAGTCATGTTTTTATGGGGCAGCTGTGGCCTAATGGTTAGGGAGTTGGTCTTGGCACCGGAGGGTAACAGGTTTGAATCCTGTATCCCGTAGGAAGAATGTGGGTGGTGGAGTAAATAACTAGTACTCTCCTGCACCCTCATCCATGGCTGAAGTGTCCTTGAGCAAGGCAAGGCATCTAACCCCTCATTGCTTGAGGGACTGTACCCTGTACCTAAAATAACTTTAAGTCGCTCTGGATAAGAGCATCAGCTAAGTGTAATGTAATAAGTAATAAGAAATAAATGTCTCAGCAAATGCCAATCTGGTGTCTTTCAGATCCTCAATGTCCCTTTTTTAAACCGGACCCCATTAGCATTTCCAATTACAACTGATCAAATATTCATACAGAGGTTCACTTCCATTAACGTGTGCTCTTAGATCACATTGATGTGTAGAAGTATATAAAAAGAATTTAATCATCAAATGTGTACCAAAACACTGTTTATTTGTCATTGAGCCTTGGGATTTTGCCAGTAATCTTAGCCTTAGAATAAAATCACTGAAATAATAATTGTTAGCTGCAGCTTCTACCTACACAGCAAAAACTGGACAGTTAAAAATTTTCGGATTTAAATACTGTCCAGAGTCGGGGTTATTTCACATTTTGAAAGTGTTCATTTTACTCTGGAGAATGTGGAGCTGTATAAACCATGAACAGTGTTAAAATGAGCTCTGTGGGAGTTAATTCAACACTGGTCTTTTTGCTGTGAACTGTTTTTCAAACCATGTACAGTAATCTTTAATTGTTCTCTATGATTCTTTCCTTGTGGCTTCTCTCAGGTTTTGGGTAGAAATGTTACATTACTCCTTGACACCAAATGTATTATGCTTCTCACCATGTCCTTCTCCAGAGTGGGCACATTGTCATTTACGTCTCGGACCTCGATGTGTACTGTCCCGGTACCCGTGTTTCCACCTGGAGCTCCAAACAGATCCACTCCTTGTACAATGAGTGTATACGAGTCATGTACCTAAAGAAGGCATTGACAATGTCAGTGATCAGAATTTTTCCAGCCCCAGAGTCAAAACTTATTAATCCTCTTTGTGAATGCAAGTGTAAATTTTGCTTTGTAAATTTAGAGTTTCATCCTCAATCAGTACGTAACCCCCCCCCCCCCAACACACACACACACACACACACACACACACACACACACACACACACACACACACGCGCACACATACACACACACACACACACACACACTTTCTTCTTTGTGTTTATAGACAGTTCTCTGATACACAAAAAAAAGTCGCCACACACTCTGGCTCTGTATACTGATATTATTCGGGAGACAATGACTTTTAGGCCTGTGGCCTTAACCTGAAATCTGAAGAAGACCAGACATGGCTGAAACGTCATTGTCTTCTCAATAAAATCAGCATATAGACCCAGAGTTTGTGGCGCCTTTGTTTTGTTTTCAAAGTTTATGCCAGCAGCCAGCATCTCAAAAGCATCCTTTGGTATGCATTACTTCCTTTGTTTTCAATATTTTATTTAAGCGAGTTCTCACCTCTCGGTCCAGGATGGGTCTCTTCACAGTAATTTCTCCAGTGCTTTGATCGATGGCAAACACATCGTCCCCTGCAGGCTCTTGGCTGTGGATGCTGTAGGCGATCTTTGCATTGTCATTTCCCGCCTCGTCAGCATCTGTGGCAGTGATCTGCCCAACCACAGTGCCTGGAATGTTCAGCAGGTGAGTTACAGGAAATCTTAACTACCATTATGAATACACACCATAAGTTGGAATGTTGAAATCTTTTGTATAACTGTGCTCTGTAGTTAAGGTTTAAGGGCAATGAGTCCTTCTTACCAACTTGGCTGCATTCTCTGACTGATGTTGATAGGGGCTGGAATACTGGTGGATTGTCATTCTGGTCAAGCACCACAACTCTCAGGTCAATCTTAGGTTCTGCCAAGGTTCCGTCAGCGAATCTTGCATATGCTGCTAGCTATGGTTAAGAGCAAAACATGTATTTTCCACTTTTAACCTAATTTACAAGGTAAATTAAGGTAAACAAAACTTTAAAATATATACATGCAACATAAATAACAATAATAAACAATAAAACTTACATTATACTCCTTACATTCCTCTCTGTCCAGAATTCCTGTGAGTTTAACATACCCAGTATCTGAGTTGACAATGAAGAGGTTCACAGGATCTTGGTCAGCACCTACTCCAGACAAACTGTACTTCACAGGACTGGAGGAGTCTTTGTCTGACCGGACCTGGAAGAGAATGATTAATTGCTAATAGTCTTGCTAATTTCTGATTACATTAGCCATGATTTGTTACTTTATGCCTGTTATCCAAAAGTATTCCAAAGTGTTAGGGACCATGTATACAGGAAGGGAAATCATGACATTGTATGTATGATTGCCATGTATTTCAGGCAATCAGTACCACATAATAAGCCAAATAATCTGACAGTAGAAAATGATTCATCCATCCATTCCTCATTACATCACATTTATCTTTGATCTCCTGTGGCACTGCAGCTGAATTGACATATCTTACTTACAAGTCTCCTTGGATAAAGCAATATAATATAATATAATATAATATAATATAATATAATATAATATAATATAATATAATATAATATAATATAATATAATATAATATAATATATGTTGAATTTCATCTGTATTGAAAAGAATTCCTCAGCTGAGAATCCTTACTTTAGCGATATACTCTTTCTTTGTGTGGTCGACATTCTCCATCAGTTTGGAAGGGGGGACGATCCATTCTCTCTTCTGCCTGCGGAGTTTAGCATACGTCCCAGCTACTGCTTCTGCCTCAAACACCTTCAAAGATGGAAAAACATTTGCCCATTACTTGTCATGTCTGACATGCTGTGGTTTTGAAACAATTCTGGCACAAGGTTAATTTCAGATAAGTTTTAAAACTTAACATTGTTTAACGGAGGATGCCTGCATGCATAGCATTTCAGAATTTTTTTGTCAGACAGTTGTAATCTTGCCTGCATAAGACAGGGTTTGTTTTCATTCCAGTTGCCATGGACACACCTCTTCTAGATGTTTGTGTGCATAGCTGGAATGCTGACTTTGCGTGTCTGTTTGGAGGGGTATGTAAAGGTTGCGTGTATTACCTTTCTTTCTCATCAATCATGTTTTTTTTTTTTTTTACATCCATGGAGCACTATACAAAGGGTATGTATAGCCCTGCACACCCTGCAGTAAGTCAGGGTGGGTAAATTCTAGAAAAAGTATGATATTTGACTCTATGTTAAGTGAGATGGACATATGGTTATATATTAACAGCCACATGATGATAAATAATGATGTATAACTATGATACCGTTTAGGGTAATGTCTTTAAGCCTGAGGGCCTGTCAAAAGCTTTTATCTCAGGGGCATGTTATCCTTAGCATTTTACAGAAGATTAGGGGTAGACACATCATAGGAAAAATCAAAAACTTTGATGTCAGAAACCTGTGCATCTGGATCAAATAAATAACATCTGATCTGACATAAAAAAGAGGCAGCAGCATGCTCACACATACTGCACAGGCTTCAAACATATTACATCACAATGTTGTTAGATTGGACCTGCTGAAGTCATAGTCATAGCAGCCTCTGCAGTGCAAAACATCCAGGCTACAGTAGGTCTGGTTAACCCCTCCCTGTACACTGGCAGTGGTCATGTGGAGAGTCACTCTATAGGTGTTTTCAGACCTGCCAGCCCGTGTTTTACTTGGTGTTGAGTTAGGTGTGGGAACCGGCACTGACACGCTTCTCTGACAGTCTGAAAACATCTTATGAGCTCCCTCTGTAGTCTTTGCTCATGAAGTACCCACATTCAAGGGCACATACATTTCCATATCCCTAAAGTCACATTTTAATTAGACGAGAACACTGCCCTACAAAGCCAAAAGGCAGTAAATACACATTTTTTTAGACTGTAAATTGACTTCATAACACCTCTTTTGTCTTGTGACTAAATATCTTGGGTCTTCCGATTAGCAAAGTACATAAAAGCATTACCACTATTATACCTACAACATGTTGGACTGGGCAATATGACAACTTTAAAGGCTTTTTTCTCAGTTTTAATGTTTGCATAGTTACTGCACTTTGCAAGGCTACTGGACAACCAGCGGCGGGTAAGCCAGCTTCAGAGAGTAAAAGGCCACACTATATATTAGTTCCAACCATTCACAACACCACTAGATTCTCATAAGCACAACTCTTTAGCCAGGTAAAAGAACACTGGCATAGCCACGGGTGCACTGGGGTGAGCCTGTGCCCACCCACTTGTTAATCAGGCCCACCCAATCAGAAGGCTCTATAAGTCTGATTGAATGTTTAAGTAATAAAAATAACCTATGTGTTTTGGGGTAGGCCTACCTGATATTTTTCTGGGCCCATCCACTTTATGATTTCTGACTATGCCCCTGTAGAAGAAACTAATTACTGAAATCACCTGGGCTTCGTGCACAGGTAGAACCAATGCATGTCAGGACTTTTACTCCTTGAAGCTGAGATTATCTGTGAAGATTGTGACACTTCATTATTAGTGTCAGAGCATTTGTAAGGCCTTGTATTGTTTCTCATCATTATTTTCACACAGCAGTCATGCATGTCACTTACCTGAATAATGTCATTTATAATGTCTTAGACACATGGAAAGACCCTGCAGCTAGGGTGTGTTGTTCAACTGAACCAAACTGCCAGTAACGTTACTGTCACAGTTATCAATGAGAAGACAATACAAAAAAAGCAGAGAAAAGTTCTCAAGATTCTAGGTAACGGTTGATATTTCTGCTGATCCACGAAGGAAAGAGCTTAGACAAGCATTCCTCCTCACCGTAGGTGTATGCCGTCACAGCAGTACTTACTAAGAGCCTCTGCAGGGTATGTATACCAGTTTTAATCCACTGTCTTACTTCAATGTATAACGCCTCTTCACTTTGCCTCCCCTAGGCAACGTCTGGCATTTTTTTGAGTTTTACAAGAAGTTTAGCCATGCTGGTATGTTTAACAGGATACTTTCAACTTTAAAACAACAACAACAATAATAATAATAATAATAATTGTTGTTGTTGCTGTTATTATTTTCACAGCATGGAAGTGGTTATATTGAGAAGTAAAATGAAAGAAAAAGAAGGAGAAGAAGCTTGAATGCAAATGCTTGCCAGGCAACAAAAGAGCCTGTGTGTTTGCAAATCATAACTCTTCTAGGAAATGGGTGCAAAAACAAAGGGGCGGATACCAAGGGAACAGTTTGTCCATGTGTGGGTTTGAGTTTTTCAAATCAAGAAAACACGGTAACTTGTAACTCCTCTGTATGTTTAACATGTTTTTTACAAACTTGCTTACAGAAAGTCCAGCAGGAACACAAAATACTATATCAGGCAGTTGCAGGACAACAAAAAAAATCAAATAGTTTTACTCATCTGAGTAAGGACGTGTTTGGATTGCCCGCTTTCTAATCAAATAATTGAAGACCACCCTTTAGCTCATCTCTCACGAATTAAGCTGACTGTGACATGCACAAATAGTCATTCAGACAAGAAATGATCCCCCATTAAACAAAAGCCCCATACAGACATGCCGTATTTGAGCCACTGTATAAATCTATTAACTCAACAGTAAACTTAAACAGTAAGTCTGCAAAGACCAGGAACACGCTGTGCTCTTATGTGCCCCCCCACTGATAATTGGGCCTCAGTTTACCATGACTACATGCTGAGATATGACTCATGCCCGTAAGCGATTCCTCCTCCTTATTGATCCAGTAGGTAGACATGGATGACAGGTTGGGAGATTGAGCCAGCACAGTCTCCCACAAGCAAGTCAAACTCCCACACTCTCCCTCCCTCTCTCACAGCTACGTATAATGCCTCAGCTGCATTGAGCACATGCCTACTATATTTCACAGCTCCGTATGAGATATTCTTGTAGCCATAGGTATTAATCACATATTATTGCTGTTGTGTGCGGCATTTATTTGAATACTTATCACAAATATGGCATATGTGAAAAATGTAAATAATGTAGTAAATGAGAATATTAAATCTGTAAAAAAAAAACTGGGAGAAAATGCTGATGGCATTTTACCACTGACAGTTTCTGTTAGTAGCACTGGTACTGTATTTAAATCAAGGACAAAATGGTGAAAAAATGCCTTTCTTGCTCTTTACAAAACATTTATGATTGAAAGTGTAAGTATCTCAGTGTACATGCATCTGTGCACCTGGTGTTTATGTTGCATTCTTTTGCAGGTTTCAACATACCACATTTGGCGGTTAATTTCTATAAGTGGATACATTCCACATGCTGCCATGGCAGAAATCAGGTGGTTAAACATAAAACTTCACCACGGCTTTGGGTGCAAGTGGCTCTGAGAATTTCCAAAACTAGTGAGTCAAAGTAAGTCAAACATGCCTTCTAAGTTTGTCTCTGCAACCACAGTGCACGTAGGAGGGGGGTTATAAATTATCAACTGACATGCACACAAACACAAGCACAGCATGCATTCTCTCATTCTCTGTCTTGCTAGCACATTCAGCATAGTTGTGGATGGATGGACTCTACTCACCACAGTCAGAAATGGGATTAGGAGCAAGAGTCGGAAAATCCCAGCCAGCACGCATGGAGCCATAGCAGCCTGACGGAAAGTGCTGGTCCACAGCGTCTAGCTCTCCCTCGCTCTCGTTCTCCACCTTGCTATCTGCTGTCTGTCTCTCTGTCTGTGGTTTTCACTGGTGGTTTCTGTCCTCTTCTGTGTGGGAGTCTGTGTTGGGGAGGGGGTAGCTTGCATGAAATGAAACAGCAGGAGGGGCCTCATTGGCACACACACACACCCAAGTTGCAATTCAGCGTGAAAAAGGCTTGTGTGTATGTGTGTATTCATGCATGTGTATCCTCTTGTGTTCATCTTCCAAAACCCAGCGACACACCCTCTGTAACAGCCCAGTCACACCCCCCTTTGCCCCTTTCCTCTACCGCTTCTCTACCTTTCTTCTCCTGGTCCCACCCTCCTTCTCTCTCAGCACTTTCTGTTCCAACTCCCTGAACCCTTCTTTAACTACCTTACTCTCATGTCTTTCCGTGTTTACGGTTAAATGATTAACCTCCCCCACCACCACTACTGTCAGGTGTTGATATTTGGTCATAGCTGTGTTGCTTGACTGATTCGTTGTTTGTTGTGGAAGTATATTAATGTGTGTGTGTGTGTGTCTGTGTGTGTGTGTGAACGTGAAAGAGCCTGTGTGTGTGTGTGTGTGTGAAAGTAAAAGAGTCTGTGTGTCTATGTGTGTGTGTGTATGTGTCTGTGTGTGTGTGGGGGGGTGGGGTGGGGGGTGGCGGTGGTTGTGGATGTGTGTCAAAGTACATAGCTTGAGTGCAAGTGCATATAAGTCAACAGCAAAGAAAAGACAAAAGGACAGAAAGGAAGCAGGAACACTGTGTGCTTTCCATAACACTGACGGGCACACAGTGTGTCAATACTGCCAGACTTTGGCCCTACACAACACACACACACAGGCTCTTTTACTTTCACAGACACCCCCCCCCCCCCCACCCCCCCAACCCTGCTTTTTTCATCTGCTCTTTTCATGTCTCCCTTTTCAGTTGCTCTGGACACCCCTCACCTCCAGCTGTAATGTTTCTTCTCCTCTCTCCTTTTTACCTCTCTTCTTTCTTCTTTTAGCAGTGGCTCAGCGTGGCAAGCCTGTTGCTAAGGGGCTGTGAACAAAGCCCTTCCCAGCTTTAATAGTTAGCCTGTGGTCCCTCACATGGGCAAGGTTGCTTGCACAGCTTTTCATTTTGCATCTTTCTTTCTTTTCTTTTGCTTGTCACTCTTTTCCTCTATCCATTTCTCTGATACTAATAAAAAATGATTTCACATGGATTTTTAATGTATGAGTGTAGCGAAGGGGAGGAGAAGTCACCCCACCCGGCTTCGAACTCGGGTCTCCGGGGTACCAAACAGGGGCTCTGACCGCAACTTCAAAGAGCCAGGCTCATTGGGATGGCACAAAACACAAAAATTGTACAACTGGGGGTTTAAAGATACAGATGTTACACTGTATGGTGTGTATATGAGAGAAAATGAAGAAAAAACACTAAAAAGTATCTGTCTCTTTAGATTAAGATTGACATACGTACTTGCTGATGCATGCATTTGAAAAGGTTTTGTACCTGAGGGGTGTGATTCACAGGGTGTGTCCACAGAACATTGCAGGTGTGCATAAAGAGTTCACATGTGGGAACACACCCTTCCATATGGTAATGCACAGCTCTGCTGATGGATGGGTATGTTCATCTATTTCTCTATGCATTTGTGATCACAGAACCTGATAGGGCAGTCTGTGTTGGACACTCTAACACGACCTTAATTTATCCAGCAGGGGGCGCCTCTAGCCAAGCTATTCCTGTGTCAGGTCACATGGCTTCCATTTCCTAGTGGTCCTTTGGAATGTGCGGAATTCTTCAGCCTAAAACTGTTTGTGCCTGTGATCATTTCTAGTTAGGCAACTCTGCAGGATTGCTAATTAGTGGATAGCACCCACAGTGTCAGCGTGCTAGTCAGTAATTACAATAGTCCCTCGGGAGTGCATACTCTGACAAAAATACTCTTGAGAAATACATATTAGGGCTACCTTAGAGCACTAAAACATAGGGCTTATGTTTATTTTCTCTTCCTATGTGCAGAGATGACACATTTGCTATTTATCACACACAGTTGTACACCCATTCTCAGTTTTCCATCTACATCTAGCCTAAAAAGCTTCCTTCCTTCAGGGGATCCTCACATCATCTTTCACTGTTAGGTGATACTTAGTCTGGCTATAAGCCTGCCTACACACTTCCGCTCAAACATTTTCTCCCTACAGTGGTAACCTGGCTTTGCTTCTATTGACATGGTTGACTACGGTAGAATCTTTACCGGGCCAGTCAGCACACAGGGCGAGTATTCATGATGGATGACTTCTAATTTGTATGCTACATTTGAATTGTAGTGTGCAGGCAGGCTTATAGCCAAGCTAATTGCATATGCAACCAGATGTTTTGGGACCAGTGATTGGGTAAAGGCAGATCCAATCATTTTAAACTTCAGCAGTCTACACCTCCAGAAAGCAATCATTTTTCAATGCAGCACTGCCTGACCTTCTGTATGAAATGACATGTAGTAGGAGAGGCTGGTTTACCATGTGTTACTCAGCATCAAAGCTTTTCTGTAGACTGCATGAATATGGTGTTCAAACTCCTTTACTGTATTTGAAAAGTTAGCATCAATGAGGCAGCCTCAGAGGTCACTATCAGTCCGCATCCTTTCTTCATGTACCCTGTGCTCCTTAGGTTGCATCCTTTACTCATGAACCCTGTGCATGCTCCTTAGGTTGCATCCTTTCCTCATGAACCACTGTGCTTAGCAGGTTGCATCCTTTTGTCATGAATCCTGTGCTTAGCAACTTGCATGCTTTTCTCATAAACCACTGTGGTTAGCAAGTTGCATCCTTTAGTTATGAGTCCTTTGCTCAGCAGGTTGCATCCTTTTCTCCTAAACCACTGTGGTCCTTAGGTTGCATCCTTTCCTCATAAACCACTGTGCTTAGCAGGTTGCATCCTTTAGTCATGAACCCTTTGCTCAGCAGGTCGTGAGAGGCGGCTGTCAAAGCACACCAACATGGCTGTGTATCGCATCGTACATCGTGCATGTGTGAGGTGATTAAAAAAGTTGAAGAAACTGTCTAGTGCCAGCTTTATTCATTTACTCCTTTGATTTATGTCTAGAAGGCTTCAGTACCCAGTTGTCTTTAGTTGGAAAGGGTTGAGTGTGTCTTTTAGCTTTTTTCTTTTTTAAGCATGGATCCAATTTCTTCCCATGAATATCAGCAAAGTGTCATGATGTTGATGCATCTTAGGAAGGCAGATTAGCCACCTGACATGTGTGGCACATCAAGATGTTAGGGAATGCTCAACATTGTGCAAATGAATCTGGCCAACATGAGGCCACTGCCCAATGACCATTGTGTGCTGCAACAGTGCTTTGCAAATGTTGTTCTGCATTTTAAGCATGCAAACATGGGTTAAGCATAGTGGTCACAGGTTTGTGTCACACAAACAAACTGAGCAGAGAAACGGCATATGATAAAATGTGGTGGAAGGTGTTGGTGCTGGTAGGTTTTATCTGTGTTTCATAAGCACCATATATATAAAAACAAGCGCAACCTGGTCCCCAATGTGGACGGACAGGGTCATTGCGGGCGGACAGACACACACACACACACACACAATTCCTGGTCAATCCCCTCCGAGGGGCCAGGTAATACGAAGTGTTTAAGAGATTAAAGGTTTTATATTTTGTATTATTTCAAAGCACCATCTCAAACCTACTTGGTAGCACCATACATATTTTTATTTCAGCAAGGTTCATGTTCAACGTAAAAACTCATTCCATATAAACAGGCTGCTAACTTGGGACTGCTTGGCAAACAGAAATTGAAACTAAATGCTCATAAGCTGTGAATCGAAAAGAAATTGAGTACACATACACCATTTTAAGGACATACAAGGTATCCTTCAGATACACAAGACTACATGTAGAAGTGCTTTGAAAAACCTTTAGCCACACCAGCCAAACCCTTAACACTGCTTTGCATATGACTTTTCTAGAACAAATGTATCATTACATGTTTAATGGTACATATAGTGTATCATGCTTGCTTGATATAAACAATAGACCGCCAATTCTCTTGTGAGTAGAAATTGGGGAAGAAAAGGCAAAGTAGGAAGTATTTATACACTGTGACCTTGTACCAGATTTGTTTCTCTTAAAACATTAAGTATCACATGCATATATCAGAAATCTCTTAGATTGTGCTGTCATACAGCCATCTAGTCTCAAGCATAACTCACTTGCCAATGGGAACTATGTTCACAATAAGTATCACTAAATTACAGCCACACTTTTAAGTTTAGCTTAGTTAAGTTGGCTAAGTATACTAAACCCATCAGGCCTTCTCAAGACATTAATGGATTAGATGTACAGATACTGACACTTTTTTTTTTCGTCTGTAACAGCTAGTTCTAACAGTTCTAACAGTTCACACCATGTGTGAGATTCTGCTTTGGTTTGTGGCAGTGGTTGGTGCTAAATTAAACATCAGGCATAAAACTCTTCAACCTTCTTTAGAGACTTAGCCACAAGTCATTCTATTTCTCTGGTCAATTCACTCCCTCATTCATGTACAATATTAGTAGTCTTTAAGACAACTAACTAGACTTATTAAGACTCCACTCTGTGGCATTAGCTGTTATTCTTCTTTTTCACGCTCTCTATTCACCCTGGTGTTCTGTACAGCAGAGTAAACGCTGCCTTGAAGCAATGGAGGATTTTGTATAGGTATCATGCCCAGGGTGGCACCTCCAGGGTGTGCTAAGACCCTGCTGCCACGGGGGACTGTACCACTGGCTAGGAAGCAGACCGTTGGACTAGTTGAACTGGTAGGACCAGAAGGACTGGCAATGATTTCTTCACCGAGTAGCATTTCATCACTGTGGAATGCCAGGGGCACCATTAGGCCCTGGGTACCCTGAATGTGCCCAGCCTGGGACAAGACCCACCCCTGGGCCGCCTGCTCATGCCCAGCCTGGGACAGCACTAAACTCTCACCCCGACCCAGTGTAGCCTTCCCAGGAACCGAGCCCTGGAGAATCACCCCCTGGGGCCCCTGAAGGTGCCCACCTTGAGACATCATCACTCCCTGGCCCCCCTGCAGCAGCACCCCATCTGTGGGCGCCTGGCTCCCGTTGACCAGGATCACTCCCTGACCCAGACCCACTGGAGGCCTGTCAGCCAGCAGCACTGTGCTCTGTACCTGCGGCTCCACCATGTAGTACAGGGGCTGCTGCTGCAGCAACACCGTCTGGGTGGGCACGGCCACCGTCTCATGCAGCTGCATCCTGGGAAGAGTAGCACAGCTGTTGATGGTCCTGTAGATCTCTGTGGTTTCAGCGTGGACAGGAGCAGGAGGAGGAAGGGGAGGAGGAGGAGCCTTGGAAATGTTCACAGTCTTGACAGACACAGAACTTTCTTGCTTTACGTTGTTTTTTTCTAGCGTTGTCTCCTTTTGTTGCAAGATTGGTTTTGGTGGTTTGCAGATCTTTGCAAGGGTGGTGAACTTTGACCCCAGGTCATCAAGGAACTGGAGGTCATCATCAGCCCCCAAGAGGCTACAGCAACCCACAGAGCCAGCAAGAGATCCCATCCCTTCGTAGTCAAACTCCAGCAAAGTGTCCTTTTGTGATAGCTGCACGGCTGTGCATGCTGCCTTCTGCAAAACACACAAACACACACATTGACTAAAGTGTAAAGTTGACTGGGAAAAAACATTCAAAAGAGCATTCACTGACTTTTTTTCAGCTTTGAGTGAAAAGGTGACAGGAAATAATTGACAGACAGAGAGAGAGAGAGAGAGAGAGAGAGAGAGAGAGAGAGAGAGAGAGAGAGAGAGAGAGAGAGAGAGAGAGAGAGAAGAGAGAGAGAGAGAGAGAGAAAGAGAAAGTTAAGGACTGGGAAATGACCTTTTTACCTGGGAGAAATAGTCCATCAGGACACCCTCAGGTAGAGCTATGTCATCATAGAGCTCCATCATGCCAGAGTGCCTTTTGTCCTGCTGCACGTAGGCCTTGTACGCTGAGCTTTTTCTGGTAGCATTGACCATAGTAGCCTGGCCCAGCATCGCATAGTCATGTTGCTCCTGCATGCTGCCCAGCATGTGGCTCATGTTTGTCTCGTGTTGGGTTGCTTCAAACTGGCTCATCTGCTGCATCTGGCTGAAGGAGCTGCTGGATAGTTGGGCGGCCGGCGCCACTGCAGAGCTTAAGGCCACAGGTGCTGCCTCTGATATAACTACAGGAAGTAGGTGGGTGGGAACTTCCTGTAAACAAATAAACAAATGTTTTTCCGGTACCTAATACAGTTGAGGAGTCCATGAGCAAAACAGGCATGGTCACAAAATGCAGAAACTGCTTCTAGCTCGAGACTATGCTAATTTATTTACAGGATTGATTTTTAAAAAGCTGAGCTTTCAATGTAACTACTGATGGAGGGAGTAACTTCAAAAATGTGATTTTGTGACTGTCCATTTTTCCCTCCTCAGTTGTGTTGCAAGATATCAGTAACTGTTCTAATTGTGTCCCCTAACACCAGCTAATAAATAGCAGGTTTCTTTAAAAGGGTTCAACCATTTTGGGGGTGCAGAGTTGTTTTACCTTATCTTCACCCTTGCTCTCAGTGTGGTATGGGATCAGGTACTGTTTGACATCGAAGGGCATATCCAAGAAACGGTCAGAGAAACCAGCTGCCGATCCGCACTGACAAAACAGCAGCATGAGAGGGACCACTACCCCCACCACAAACACAAAACACAGACAAAAACAGTGAACAAAAAAGCATTTTAATACTTGTGCTCTTCATTTAACCTCATCCGGTGCATTTCCACCACAGATTTGTTTAACACTTTAAGAGGCACCCCCTATTATAACTTTGTTGTTAGCAGAATGGCAATGACCAAGTTGTAATGTGTTACTTAGGACTTCCTGTAATGTCGTACTAATGTTGTAATGTTGTAGTTAAATTTTTTTAGTCACAACGAGCTGTTGCGCCGGTGACATGGTAATTTCTAAAGGGCTACCTGTCAAATGTTTAGCTTCATAGATGGCTTGAGTTTGGAAGTGGCTTCACAACTCACTGCTAGAGTGTCTTAACCCTTTTAAATGTGTGTTTATGTGATTATGTGACTTGCTGGACTCACCCAGTAAGACAGCCATTCCTGTCAACAGGAGACCAATAGCAGGGGCCCCAAAATTGAAAGAAGACTGCGATAAGGCACCTGTCTTATAATTATAAAGGGTGCAGCCTGTTTCGTCTGTGCAGGTGCACACTTCCAGTTCCAACAGCTGCTCGTCTGGACAGGACAGGCCCTGTGCATCAAACACCTCCACAGCGATCCTGTATACCCCTGGCCACAAGGGCTCCTGGGGATGCAGGGCCACTGTTGTGTCTGTCAAAGGAAAAAAAGGAAAAAATATTACAGGGGTATTACAGGGGTAATGCTGCTGTACAGTATTTTTGGGGACCCAGGTTTGAGTACAACTCGAGGTCTTTTTCCAGTCCTACCCTATCTCTCTCTCCCAGTCATTTGCTGTCTACTCTCTACTCTAAATTGAGCCCAAAAGTAACTGTAAAAACAAAAATAAGTAACTAGAAATAGAACAAAATGATTCTTGAGTTTCTCTCACCATTGAGTTTCTCCATTTCCCATGGTCCAGTAGTCTTCTCTGAAATGATGGCGAACTGTAATGGTTCTCCATTAGGACTGAAATCCTCATCCAAAGCAGACACATACACAACTTCAGAATCTGTGCAGACGTTCTGGTAGGTGCTTGTCAGTTGTGGGCAGTGGTCATTTGAGTCCTGCACTTTTATAGCAATAGTTCCAGTGGCTGTCTTGCCTGATCCATCTGTGTCAAACATTGAGGGTTGATCAATATAGTGAGCTGACAAACTTAATTAAAAATCAAATTAATACCCTATGCATTATTTTTCGTACAGTACACAAACTGGATTACGCCTCCAAGGTAATAATAACTAGTCTTTATAGAATAAACTGAGAGAATGTAAGTGGGGCTTTAGAAGATGTACAGTCACCTTGGGCTAGACAGAGCACCTCTGCGAAGTATGTCCCATCCACTAAAAATGGAGACTCTCGATCTGGCATCTTGTTGAGTCTAATCTCAGCGGTGTCCTCATCAATGGATAACCAGTTGTCAGGATCATGACCTTTAGCATACCTAAAAAATGGGGTCCATTGACACAGAGAGGGGACACTGTACAAACAAAAAACTAAAGAACATTTTTTCAGTGCCTACCTATATGATGTATATCCATCGGTTTGACTATTTAAAATTGAATTCGTTTTAGTGATTATATTGTGATGCGTTGATACATTTGTAATGCTTAAGTACTACTACTAGTCCTACTACTACTACTACCACCACCACTACTACTACTACTACTACTACTACTACTATTACTACTACTACTACTACTACTACTTCAGGCATGCTTAGCACTTACTTGACATTATCCAGTTCTTCTCCAGTATCTCCATCTACTGCTGGGTACACAGCTATAACTGAGTTAATTTCAACCTCCTCTGGGTCTTCTGACAGTGGCACATCTTTTACCTCAGGCTCAAAAGTAGGTCCATCTGGCAAGTTTTTCACCGCAATTGAAACGGGATAGCTTTTACCAGGTGGCTTTTTAGGTTTTTTAGCTGGTTTAGGTTTTTTGGCTGGCTTCGGCCTTGGCTTCAGACCTGGTTTAGTGCCAGGTTTGACAGGTTTACCATCTGGGGAGACACCAATGTTTGGCTGGCCACCTCCACCAGCACCTACACCCAGATCACCATCCAGATCTGCTCCTAAACCTGCACCCAGATCAGCGTCCACACCCAGACCAGCACCCAAGCCCAGATCCGCATCCAAACCCAAATCTGCATCCAAACCCAGATCTGCATCCACACCTAAACCCATGCCGAGACCAATACCAGCACCAGCACCAATACCAGCACCAGCACCAGCACCAGCACCAGCACCAGCACCAGCACCAGCACCAGCACCAGCACCCGCACCAGCACCTGCACCTGCTCCTGCGCCTAAGTCCAAGTCCAGATCTGGCCTAAATTCCAGTCCAAGAGCCAAGGCAGTGCCATTGATGAATGGAGCAACATTTTCTATTTCCAAACCCAGGTCCAGTTTCTTGATTTTCTCGTAGTCCAGAGGCTTCAGACAAAATCAGAGGTTATGTATTATTTAAGGAGAAGGAGAAGACAGGGTTGTCTGACACAGTGAAACAAACTTTGAGGGCCTGAAGCCTATCAAAAGTGATGTGGCCTATTAACCCTTGTGTGGTGTTCAGGTCATTTGACTCATTTTACACTTTTAATTAAAGTAAAATAACACAAAAGTAATATATTTCTCCCTGATACTCTATGCCCTTGGGTTATTTTGCCTGAAAAATGTTAATGCAAAAAAAAAAAAAAATAATTTAGTGACCATGCTACCATACCCCTAGATGTTTATCATATATAATATGTTGGGAATTGTGCTTAGAGTATACAGAATAAATAACTTGAAAGTATTTTCTTAATTTCTCTGATGATTTTAAAGGCCAAAATAATGTCCCGGATCAATATGACCATGAGAAGGACCAAAATCTAATAATACAAGTGTTAAAAAGAGAAAGGAAACATTGTGTCCTACCTTCACCAGCTTTAGGATACCCTCATTGGTCTTGGGATCTGTTGTTATCGAGAATAGACCTTCCTCATTTCCAGCAACAATGTTGAAGACAGCCAGCCAGTTATCAGTGTTTACTAAATCCACATCCAGAGCTTTGATTTTCATAACTATCACATCCACTGCTCCTTCATCCACACTGCCAGCGTACTGTGGAAAGAGCCAACAAAGCATTTGTATTTACACAGCATCTCCAAACATGCTCTTGTTACCAGAGGTGTAGATGGCAGCTTCAGAAAGTAAATACCCTACCACATATTTGATCCGACCATCTCCTGAAACAGCTGATCTCAATAAGCACACAAATGAAAGTGAAAATCAGTCCCATTGGTCATTGTGATCACACGGTACATCACAGCACACATTGCACACAACGAATTTTAATCCTGGCATTTACCGTTCACACACTTAAGCAGGGGGCAGTCATGACAACGGCACCCAGGGAGCAGTGTGTGGGGACTGTGTATGGTGGGAACAGTGCCATGCTTAAGACACCTCGGTCACGGGGGAGGATGGAAGACAGCACTGGTCTTTCACTCCCCCAACCCACCTGTCAGTGTAAGGAATTAAACCTGTGACCTTTAGGCTGCACATTCAGTCATTTCTTAACCGCTAGCCCATAACTGCCCCATCAGACAAGTAGATTAGCTAATTAGTGAAATCACCCATGTTAAGTACAAAGGTAACAGTAACACATGGCAGGTTTTAACTTTATGAAGCTGGGATCTCCACCTCTGCTTGTCACAAATACAAATACTATGTATTGTAATAGGGGAATATTTTACCACACCTCCTCTTTTTCCAGGGTAGGGACGTTATCATTTATGTCCCATAGAGCAACCTGTACTGTGCCAGTAGCAGTGTTTCCGTCCAAGGCCCCATCCAGATCCACTCCTTGGACGATCAGTTGGTAGAAGTCCTGGGTCTAGTGGAGAGAATGAACTAACTTTTAATGTCATGTTTTATCTTGCTTTTCTCTGTGAACTGAATTTGCGCATAGCCACACACTGAGCCACTGTTTGACTCAGCTCACTTGCTTGAAATCTCTAGTGTGGTTTAAGAAAGATACGGCAACAATCCAGTCTATTTTGAGGAAGAATGGCATTATACTGCCATTGCAACAATCCAGTCTATCCAGTAAACAATCCAGTCTATTTTGAGGAAGAATGACACTATACTGTCGTGCAATAACTACAGAAACATTGAAACTAAGAAAAATGCTTTCAAAGTTGTCATACTGCCCAGTCAAATATGTTGTATGTATTTTGACTGCCTCTGTTACTGCCTTTTGGACACTGTAGGGCATTGTATAGCAGGATTAGTTTAACCATTGGAAAGCAACTCTTTTAAAAGTGAGTTGTGGTTGAGGATGAGGACAAAGGGGAGAAAGCCTTAATGAACTAGTCAGTCAAAAAACCACTGGGACCAGTCAGACCTAGGCCTGATCCCAGTGTCCATGAAAAACCATACTCAGCCTGCCTCACCTCCCGGTCGAGGGTGGTCTCTTTCACAAACAGCTGCCCTGTGTCCCTGTCGATAGAAAACATCATTCCAGAACCTGCAGGCTCCTGCTTGAGGATGCTGTATGCAATCTTTGAATTAATGGTGCCCTTCTGGTCATTGTCATGGGCAGTCACATTCATTATGAAGGTCCCTGGGAACACACAAGCTGGTCGAATAAGAAAACAGGGACAGGCAGGGACTAGTTGCTTGTCAGGTGTGGACATTGTGTAAGTGTGTAAGTGGCATGGAATGGCAGGTGTTTATAGTGGCAGTAATAATACTTTTAATGGGTGGGCCATAAATACATAAATCTGTTTAATTTATGTCCCATGTTTGAGGAGTGCAAACTCCTGAAATAACAGACACAATTTTAATGCTAGTATCTTGGATTATAAAAATAACATGTTGCACCAAAAATATTACATAATAGATATACAGAAGTTTCATATATTATCAAAGATATTGTTATTTCTGAAAAGTTTGGATTATATTCCAAACTATTTTTTTCCCATACCAACAGTGCTGCATTCCCTGACTCTGCCCTTGTGCATCTCAAACCTTGGGCTGTTGTCATTTTTATCAAGGACAATCACTTTCAAATCAATGTCATCCTCTGCTGGCGTGCCATCAGGGAACCTGGCCTTTCCGGTCAGCTGTTTTAGGAAACACAAAAAAAGTGCTTTGCCGTAGTTGTCAGTTGGTGCCTGATGCCACTTTTTATGTTTGTAACATATATGTCACAAAGTGGACAAATATCTGTAGTAACATGTGGGTTGAAATGGCCACACAATTTACATGATTCTCTTAAATCTCAAATACCCGCATCACTCCAATTTGCCACAAGGGGGAGTCAAGAACTTCAAAGCAGTAGAAAATGGGTGGGCCAAACATTTTGAGTGTCGCTACACAGACTAGCTGCTATTTTAAATGAGCACATAAAAAAGGTGTAGCTGCCAGAACATGTGAGCAAAAACATGCATGTTAAATCAACATACTGTGCACCAGCACTCGAACTCTAAGAGACTGAGGCCGAGAGGCCTGTGAGACTCACATTGAACTGATGGATGTGCTCTCGGTCCAACTTTCCAGTAACCTTTACAAAACCGGTGTCTGGGTCAATGATGAAGAGATTGACAGGTGGCTGATCTGCTCCTGGTCCAGACAGACTGTATTTCACCGGAAACTTATGATCATGGTCTGAGCGAATCTAAAAATGGGGGAAAATTACATAGAAATATCTATATTTAGATATCTTATATATTTATTTCATTTTATTAGTAATGTTATTATTTTCAATATTTTTTTTGTTTGCATTAAACAACAGCTATTTTATTTTCGTTGTGCTTGTAAAATGACAATCAATTCTAATTACAGAGACAGTTAACTTGGGCACAATTTGTAGTAGTGAAGTGATTCCCATTTGTCATTGTGATGACACAGCACAGTGCACACAACCATGACAGTGGCGCCCAAGGAGCAGTGTGTGGCTCAGGACATCTCAGTCACAAAGGAGGATGGAGGAGAGAGCTGGTCTTTCACTCCCTCCACCCACCTCCCGGTGTGGGGAATTGAACCTGTGACCCTTTGGCTGCAAGTTTCACTCCTTATTCACTAGCACATGACTGGCACTGATAGCTGCTGGGACTGAACGTGTAACCATCTAGTGTTACTTTTGCAAGTCCTAAACCTGCAAATCCTGACCATTAAGCCTACATTATCCCGTGTTCAAAGTCTTAGTCCATGTTCTGTTGACAGTAAACAAAAAGTGACTCTGTCAGACCCAAACAGGCATTCAGCCACAACTGAATGTGCAAAGTTGTGCCTCATGTGTGAGATGTGTACTAGTGAAACAACTGAAAGATCTGAAAGAGCTGAAAGATCAAGTTTCGAGGAATGAATATTTGAGCAACTACTGCCAGATAAAAAACAACCCTTACATTGCTAACCAACTCTTTCCTAGGTGCCTTGTGTATTAGTGTGTGTGTGTGTTTGTTTACTCTGTGTTCCCTTAGGGCTCATTTCCACCAAACTCTCTGCGTGTTCAGCGCGTGCCCGTTTTCTGTCCGTATTCGTTTAGAATGCACGTTAACAGATGAGACCATTTCCACCGCACTCGTGATCTGAGCGTATTCTGCCCCTATACAAACTGATGGTATTTGAGTAAAAATAATGATCTTGTAAATAACATTTTAATTATGAAACATTTTATTATTATTTCAAATACCTTTTGTTTTTATGATTGTGTGTCAAGTCAGTTAGACTTGAAAAGGGGGACTGATGGTATTTGAATAATAATAATAATCTTGTAAATAGCATTTTAATGTTGAAACATTCTATTATTATTTCAAATCCCTTGGTTGGTTTTGGAACTCTTGTATTAGGATTAAAAGCTTTGTATGTGTCTCTGGCTGAGCTAGGAGGTGTGAACAGTGGGTTTCCTGAACCATTTGGTGGCCTTCTGAATAACCGTCCCTGTCTGGTGGATTAGCATACAGACAATTTGGCACCTTTCGTATCTGATTAGAAGACACTGTACTAAACAAAAGACCACTGCATATTCATTTTGGGGTGGTAACCTTCTGGTTCTACAACATTTAAGTTCAGAATAACCACTGTTTGAGTTAGTCTTGTCTTGTTGTCCTTGTCTTCGTCCTGTGTGTATGTCTGTCTGTGATGTCCTTAATGTTAAGAATAAACCTTGTACTTGATGTTCAACCACTAGGCTGACTGAGTCTCCAAATTCAACTTAAAAGTAATTTTATTACTTTTAAAACCTATTGTACACGGATACGCGCTGAATACGGTCAAGGCGGTGGAAATGAGCCCTTAGCTTGCTGTATCCTCCTTGTTGTTGTAAGTGCCTTTGGATAAAAGTGTCTGCTGAGTGTAATGTAATGTAACATTGTAACAGTAGGGCAAGTCAATTATTGTTTTACTTAATTCCAGTTTAAATGGGAGGACATGTCTTCCTAATGCAAACGACTCACCCAGATGCCTATTGCACTCATGTGTGTCAAAGAAACCGGCTGAACCTGTATTACATATTTGCATATAAGCCTGAGAAAAAAGCAGGCCTATTGCCTTAGGGGCTAAGATGAAACCATCACTAGTGATGCCAAGACTTGTTCGGAGTTTCTGGTGACACATAAAGCACACACACAAACACACACACAAACACACACACACAAAACATTTTTTCTCAGTAACAGAATCCTCAGTACTAATTATGACCGCCGCTGATAGCGGTCATTATAGTGTTGCCGAGACTTTTTTCCCTTTTTTTTTTTTTTTTCTTTTTTTCCACCGATTTTCCGTCAACGATTTCTGGGACACTGGAAGTACGGGGGACATGAATCTTTGTAGGCATGTAGCCCTAGAACTTTTTGAGCGACTAGAAGCTTTTGGTCCCCAAGGGCCACCCCCCCCGCTTTGCCAGGGTCCGTCAAAGAGGGGGAGACCGGCAAAAGTTTTTGCTGAATAACTAAATGAACGTTTCACCCAATGATATGAAATTTTTGTGATATGTCGGTGTTACAGAGACGTATCGACTCAGCCCATAAACAGTCATTTGAAGCATAGCGCCACCTAGTGATATGGGTAAATGCAAAAATTGGTATTTTGAGTTGCCAATATCTTGGACCGAGAAGGGGGGAACTGCACAAAATACGTCATGCATGATCACCACAAAGACCTCTAACATCACAGCACATGCCATAAAATTTGGTCCATAGGGGGCGCTGTAATTGTAAAAAATGTCATTTTGCCTATTATCTAGAGAATGCTGTTTACAACAACTTTTTTTTAATCGTGAAATCTATTGACCCTCACGCATTGAAAGCACTGGTCGACGCCCACTTCCAACGAAAACAATTTCCGTGAAATTTTAACATTGTGAAAACGAATTTGAACGAACTCGTCATAGGCCGTTCATGTGAATCTCACCAAATTTGGTATATGTCATCTACAGACAATGCTGACAAAAAGTTATCAAAGGATTTATCTTGAGATAAACCTTTTCGAAGTTACACGTCAATGAACATTTAACACGTAGCTTAAAATTTTTCAAAAGTCCATATCTTGGCTTTTAATTGCTCAAATTTGGTCAAAGTTGACATGCCATCTCTAAACAGCTTTCTTTTCATGTGTACTAAATTTTGTGACATTTCGTCATAGGGGGCGATGTTTATTGGCGAAGCTAGGTGTCAAAAAACAGCTTTTGTTAAATAATTCGTCAACAATTTTGCCCAAGACAACGATTTTGTGTTAGTATGTCGGTGTTACAGAGGCGTATCGGCCCAGCCCATAAACACTCACTTGAAGCATAGCGCCACCTAGTGATAAGGGTAAATGCAAAAATTGCTATTTTGAGTTGCCAATATCTTGGACCGAGAAGGTGGAATTTTGCGCAAAATACATCATGCATGATCACCACAAAGACCTCTAACATCACAGCACATGCCATACAATTTGGTCCATAGGGGGCGCTGTAATTGTAGAAAATGTCATTTTGCCTATTATCTAGAGAATGCTAATGTTTACAACAACTTTTTTTTTATCGTAAAATCTATTGACCCTCATGCATTGAAAGCACTGGTCGACGCCTACTTCCAATGAAAACAATTTCCGTGAAATTTTAACATTGCGAAAACGAATTTGAACAAACTCCTCATAGGCCGTTCATGTGAATCTCACCAAATTTGGTATATGTCATCTACAGACAATGCTGACAAAATGTTATCAAAGGATTTATCTTGAGATAAACCGTTTCGAAGTTACACGTCAATGAACATTTAACACGTAGCTTAAACATTTTCAAAAGTCCATATCTTGGCTTTTAATTGCTCACATTTGGTCAAAGTTGACATGCCATCTCTAAACAGCTTTCTTTTCATGTGTACTAAATTTTGTGACATTTCGTCATAGGGGGCGATGTTTATTGGCGAAGCTAGGTGTCAAAAAACAGCTTTTGTTAAATAATTTGTCAACAATTTTGCCCAAGACAACGTTTTTGTGTTAGTATGTCGGTGTTACAGAGGCGTATCGGCCCAGCCCATAAACACTCACTTGAAGCACAGCGCCACCTAGTGATATGGGTAAATGCAAAAATTGCTATTTTGAGTTGCCAATATCTTGGACCGAGAAGGTGGAATTTTGCGCAAAATACGTCATGCATGATCACCACAAAGACTTCTAACATCACAGCACATGCCATACAATTTGGTCCATAGGCGGCACTGTAATTTTAGAAAATGTAATTTTGCCTATTATCTACAGAATGCTAATGTTTACAACAACTTTTTTTTATCGTGAAATCTATTGACCCTCACGCATTGAAAGCACTGGTCAACGCCCACTTCCAACGAAAAAAATTTCCGTGAAATTTTAACATTGCGAAAACAAATTTGAACGAACTCGTCATAGGCCGTTCATGTGAATCTCACCAAATTTGGTATATGTCATCTACAGACAATGCTGACAAAAAGTTATCAAAGGATTTATCTTGAGATAAACCGTTTCGAAGTTACACGTCAATGAACATTTAACACGTAGCTTAAACATTTTCAAAAGTCCATATCTTGGCTTTTAATTGCTCAAATTTGGTCAAAGTTGACATGCCATCTCTAAACAGCTTTCTTTTCATGTGTACTAAATTTTGTGACATTTCGTCATAGGGGGCGATGTTTATTGGCGAAGCTAGACCCAAAAAACAGTTTTTGTTAAATAATTTGTCAACAATTTTGCCCAAGACAACGATTTTGTGTTAGTATGTCGGTGTTACAGAGGCATATCGACCCAGCCCATAAACACTCACTTGAAGCATAGCGCCACCTAGTGATATAGGTAAATGCAAAAATTGGGATTTTGAATTGCCAATATTTTGGACTAAGAAGGTAGGAACTGCATAAAATATCTCATGCACGATCAACACAAAGACCTCTAAAAGCACAGCACATGCCATAAAATTGGACCTATAGCAGCCGCTGTAATTGTACAAAATCTCATTTTGCCTATTCCTTTCAGAAATCACTCCTACACACTATACAAACACACACAATGTCATTCATTCAAACCCCACATTCATGCCCACTTCCAGGAAATAATTTCCACACAAATTCTCACCTCACAACACTGCTCTTCCACACACTCATCATACCAACAGTTCCCACATTTCAATACACTGCGGCGGTCATACCATGTACCGCTATGCGGTACATCTAGTTCTAGTAATTATACTGCGTGCTCCAGATTTTCCACCATGTTAGTGCAACACATGAAACCAACCTTGGCAATGAATTCTCGCTTGCTGTAGTCAACATTTTCTTCTAACTTTGCAGGGGGTATGATCCACTCTCGCTTTCGTCTTATGTGGCGTTTTGCCAGCGATGAACTTATGCAGACCTTTGTGAACAAAAGAGAACAGAAATTAACAGAAACTATGTCTACAATTGCTGATATATAAATAAATGTCAAACACAGTAATGTCATAACCTACTGACATCCTTGAAATTTAGGCATGTTTATAAACATACACTGTTTCCATAAGAGGTTTCTATAAAATGTGTAGCATAATATATTTTAGAGGTGAGTTTGGGCTAAATATTGGAAATACATAATGACTTTGCAATCGTATAGGTTTTCCATTTCCATTTTACTGATACACTGAGTTGAAACAAGAAAGGGAAAAAAATTACATGTCCAAAATGATTAGACCCCTGGTCATTAAGAGTCAATAGTTTACCTTTTCTGAGCCACAACCGACAACAACCTCCTAAAGTAGTTCTGTACTTGGTTGGCACAGGTCTCCTGATGGATTTTGGCCTATTCTTCCATTGCAAATTGTTCCAGCTGGTCCGAATTGCATGATTTCTCAGCATGGATGTTCACTTTGAGCACCCACCACAGATTTTCAATAGGATTGAGATCTAAACCAAATCTAATTACTTCAAAAAAGAAGGTACATACCCTTCCCTGCACTGTGCGTGCAATAACTCAAACTCATCCACTCATAGCTTATCCTAGCTTAACATAATTTATTGAACGTGAGTTAAATTATAGCTTCCAGGCAATGGGGGATACAGAGAGACACAGTTACTGAACTCTATTGTTTATTAAAGTGTTTTTTTTTTTCTGGATAACTGTTTATGTGTCTGTTTATTTGATATCTAAGTGTATGATTTGATTATCTTCACATATACAGTAAAGTGGATTATTTTTTCTATATGTTTTGTTTATAGTTTGGTAGTTACAATTTTGTACAGTACGTCGCTTTGGAGAAAAGTGTTTGCCAGATACTCAAACCGTAACTGCAAACTGTAACAAATGTTATCACATTAAGTGAATTCTTGCATGTCCCAATAGCTGCCATTTTTGTGTGTTCAAAAAGCAACAGGGTAGGACCAAGTCGTACACAGTTTCAAAGGGGAGGGGTGTACTGTTCAAATATCAACAGTTTCACCAGTGAGTGTAATAGGTGTTTGCTGGCAAGACCATGAACCATGACACACCCAGACTGCTCCCTAGAGCACCACAGATACTGCTTGTTTACTTTCATGACTTGCTAGACAGGCTGGCTTTTGCCTTGTGCTGCTGTAATGTTAGTCAAAATGTCTAGGAACTTTGCTTAATTCTTTTACTACAAAATTACTACATATTCTCTTGTACAAGCCTGCTTAAATGCAAATGCTCTATCACTGAAACATAAAAACATAAAAAAACCTTTAAAATGTGTTTTCAAACAGAGAAACAACCTTCTTTCTCCAGCCAGGGGGTGCAGGCAAGATATTTTGGGCTCTGACATAAATCAATAATAATAACAACAACAATAATAGTAATACCTATTATTAATCTTATTCTTCTTATTATTATGATAATAATAATGGAAATTAAAAGTGTCCTCAAAGGGTCCCTGCCAATACTGCAGCTGCATTTAGATGTAGCAGAAGAAGCTCAGCTGAGGTCAGGAGGCAGAGCTGAGCTCCTGAGGGCTACGGCCCAATTTACTTGCAGCCTGTCAGCATTATGTGTCCAAACACCAGAGTTTTCATGGAACGGGGGAAATGAGCAAGGATAAACCTATGCTTTTCCTGCAGTTGCAAGTCTAATATCATAGTGGTGTGCTGTAACATTTTTTCATAGTAAGCAGTCTGTCATGGGCGAAAAAAGTCAAAGACAAATTGGTGGATAGCGTGGATATAAAGACGCATAAGGGATAGATGGTGCTGGATATGTATTTCTCTACAAAACCTGCAGAGCGTCTGTCATGACATTTTTATGATCGCACTTTGACAGCCCCAGAGCTGGAATTTGCAATGCGTGACAAAGGGAAACTTACAGGGAACAGCTATTAATCATTTGGCTTGACTTCTTTTGCTTTCAGGGATGATGTGGTTAAGGCAAACAACAGTTTCAAGCATTTTTTTTAAACATGTACCAAAATGCTGCACTTAAAAACAAGTTTACAAAGAACACACAGTACTTGTGCATGTAGGAAGAGCACCTTAGGGAGAAACTATAGCTATTACACCTACCCCTACACTATCTATAACCAAGTAAATAGTTCAGGCTGTTAGTCCCTACTCCCAGGTGTAACACGCACAACTGGCCGCTGACTACAGCTATTCACGCAACCTCATGTGAGCTGTACAGGACAGAGCAGCTGAGGGGATGGCCAACTGGAGCCGTACAGACAGATGTTCAACAAGGGTTAACCTGAACCAGCCGGCTACCGTTACAGTGACTGGGGCTGCTGGGGCCGTTTACATGATCCACTCAGCAGCACCCACCTATCGCTTTCCCCCATGGCTTTCACCATGCCACTATCTATAACCAAGCAAATAGTTCAGGCTGTTAGTCCCTACTCCCAGGTGTAACACACACAACTGGCCGCTGACTACAGCTATTCACGCAACCTCATGTGAGCTGTACAGGACAGAGCAGCTGAGGGGATGGCCAACTGGAGCCGTACAGACAGATGCTCAACAAGGGTTAACCTGAACCAGCCGGCTACCGTTACAGTGACGGGCTGCTGGGGCCGTTTACATGATCCACTCAGCAGCGCCTACCTATCGCTTTCCCCCATGGCTTTCACCATGCCAACAACATGCATCTCATCCAGGACCACTGGCAAGCCTTTGCAGTTTCCTCCAACATTTCCTTAACAATTAAAATAAATAAATAAATAAATAAAAATACAAGACACTTGCACATGTGGGGAGAGCACCCATTGTACCACACTTCAGGCTTTCCTAACTACAGCCATTACAATTATCCATACACTATGTGGGACACATCCTCAGCAGTGTACCTCAGGATCAACGGGTGTTTCGGGCCTTCACTCACTGTACACCCTCCCCTGAGGCGGCCCCACTAAAGGTGATCAATCTTTTAGCGTGTGTCCACAGTTTAGCTACCTACTACCCAAATTTCCAAAATGTACTTCCACAATTCACTTACAACCACAGTTTCCTTCCAAAAATTAACTACTTACTGCTCATTACCAACTGTTTGCACGACTTCCAAGGTTTTACTTACAAAATTAACTACAACCACAATTTACTTCCAAAATGACCTGCTTACTTACTAATCAGGACTTGTTATCGAATATTTGCACTTTACCACCATTTTACCACAGATACTATCACTTTGCAGTCACTAACGCATATGCCATTACACAAACGATCCTGCCAATGCTAGTTCTAAAGACAATTCTACCCACTGACTTAACATTAAATGTATAAACCTCTTGAATCTAGTGGTGTCTAATGCTCAGCTATCCCGTGTTCCATACACTGCAAAACCCCGGGAAACTTGGCCACTCTGTATCCCAATACACCGCACGATCCCAGAGAGCCTGATTCTAAGCTGCCCATGTGTGTGATGGCTGCCATTTATAGGCATCTTCTTCTGTGTTTCTATTGACCCACTAAACGCACTACTGCCATCTGCTGGTCTGGGGTGCCCATCCTTATCTGCACAAACAGCCCTAGGTTGCACTTATCTCCACCTCCTCAGTAGCACACTGGCTAAGGCACTCGACCCACACCTGGAGGGCCCGGGTTCACATCCCTCCACCGCCCCATTCAAACATGGCAACCCTACTGCCTACCCCAGGCAGAGACTGCCCTTCTCATCCACATCCAATTACTAGTCCTAGCTGCTTCCTCTGACATCTCCCTAACAGCTTTACGTAGATTCTTTCATACGCTTCCTCTAGGGAGCTTTCCCATGGGACAGTGAGTTCAATAAAATACACTACCTGTTGGCTGGTCGACCAATAGACTATGTCTGGCCTCAAGTTAGTGGTAACTATTTCTTGAGGGACCACCAACTTTCCACCCACATCTACAAGCATCTGCCAATCCTTTGCTTCCTGTGTAGTACTCCTTGAGTTTGTGGCTCTCTTACTTTTCTCACCCTCCCGCACAAACTGGATACCTTTTTTATGACTACCTACCTTTTATTTACCTGCTGCCTTCTACTCTCAATTCCTGCTGCTAAGCATTTTAATACTTGGTTGTGACGCCACGTATAGCGACCCTGTGCCAAGCTAACCTTACAGCCAGATAGTATATGTCTCAATGTGGCTACACCTGAACAGAGTGTGCATGACGGATCCCCATCTGTCCAGATTCTCAGGTTATCTGGCGATGGGAGCACGTCGTACATCGCTTCCAATAAAAACTTTAGCCTGTTAGACTCCATACTCCACAAATCCCTCCAAGTAACCTGTTTTCTCTCTACTCCCTTCCAATTCAACCACTGGCCCTGCTTTGCTAGTGACACAGCTTTTACCTGTCTACTAGCTTCATCTTGCCTGCGTATCTGCTCTACAACCAATCTCCTTTTCTCCTTCTGATCTGCCTTTCTCCACATTGGCTTCCCTGATGTACGCCCCAAGCCTCCCCGCCCAATCTGGACATTCCCCACTATCTCTCCATGTCTAAGGGCTGCCTCTGCCTCCTGCACTGCTACCTTTGGTTTCCACTTTCTCCCTTTGCTCGGGTTAGGAGCCAGACCACTGACTATCCTGTCCTTGCTCCCTGTTAACAACAGCTCTGTCCTAACCTTAGCACACTTAAATTCCTCTACCAGACTATTTATTGGCAGCTGCAGTATGCCCTTCCGATACAGAGCTACACTGCTTAGGCACCGTGGAACCCCTAACCACTTTTTAACGTATGAATTAACCACCCTTTCTAGCTTCTCTATTTTTGATAATGATACTTCATACACTGACATGGGCCACATTACTCTAGGGAACAGTCCAAATTGCATGCACCACAATTTCAGCTTTCCTGGTAGCCCTGACTTGTCAATTTTTTCCAATCCCTCCACCACGTCTTTTCTAAGCTGCTCTACCTGCTCTCGATCACTCAGGTCTGCATTATACCACCTCCCCAGGCTTTTCACTGGTCTCACCCTGATGGATGGGATTTCCTCACCTTCTGCTCTACCACTTTTCCCTTGGTGACTGAGATACTCCTTGACTTACTAGGCTTTATCCTCATCCTTGCCCACCTGAGATTTGTATTTATCCTTTCTAACAACCTTTTTGTACATGGCACCGTTGTTGTTAACAGAGTCATGTCATCCATGAAAGCTCTAATTGGCGGGAGACGCAGTCCCTCCCGACGCCTTTCCCCTCCCACCACCCACTTAGAAGCTCTTATTACCATTTCCATTGCCATAGTAAAAGCAAGTGGTGAGATCGTACACCCCGCCATAATGCCTACTTCTAGCTTCTGCCAGTCTGATACAAACTCCCCTGTATCTAATATCTTTAAAGTATTCCTTCATTATATTTACAATCTCAACTGGCACTCTAAAGTATTCACAAGCACTCCAAATCAGACTATGCGGCACCGAGCCAAAGGCATTAGCTAGGTCCAAAAAAACTACATGAAGCTCCCTACCCTCTTGCTTCGCTGTCTGAATTTGGTGCCAAATTACACTAGTGTGCTCAATGCATCCAGCAAAACCTGGGATTCCTGCCTTCTGCACTGTTGTGTCAATTAACCCATTCTTTTCCAAATACTGTACAAGTCTCTTAGCCACTATACTGAAGAAGATTTTCCCCTCCACATTAAGCAAAGAGATCATTCTAAACTGGTCTATTCTAACAGACTCTTTTTCTTTTGGAATCAACACACCCTCTGCCCTGCACCATGCTGTTGGAATGCTCTGCTTATGCCACACAACCTTAAACAACTTCCACAGAAACCTAAGAACCCCTGGGGCATTCTTATATACCCGATATGGCACCCCATTAGGCCCTGCAGCTGATGAAGCCTTAGCTTTTCTCACCACAGCCTCTACCTCTTTCCACCTAGGTGGCACAACATCCATCTGACTTTCTATCTCCCCCAAAGGTGGCATATCAGGCGGAAAACCTAATCCTCCCTCCCTCCCTGGATCTGAATGAGTTTTCCTCAAGTACTCCTCTACTTCCTCTTTTGAGGTTCTCAATATCCCTCCCTTTTCCTGGTTAAACAACCCTTTCACAAATTTAAAGGGGTCCTTATAAAACAGTGTTCTTACCCGCTCCTTCTCTTTTCTCTTCCTTCTAAGATTCTCAGCTCTCCTAAGAGTTGCTAACCTACATCGTAACTCTTCCTGCAGGGCATCTATACCTTCTTTCTCCTCAATTGTGGCCCTTTTCCAAGCATAGTCCTGTGCATTGCCTCTTAAAAGTCATCCATAATGAGAACATTATGTTTATGCTTCTGGATGTATCCAAATGTTTTGGAATTAGTTCAAAAGGAATTCTACCTACAGTTGTTTTCCCTGTTTCATGGGTAGGTTTTTTCATGTCCAAATATAGATAACTACTACTGTATAACAATTAACTTGAGCTGTGCATTGCATTGCATATCAAAAGTGTTGAATTGTAGCCTCTCACAATTTTTACCATTTGTATTAAAAAAATATATTGTATGATATGTGTACTAAAATAATAATCCATGCATAGGCACAAACATTTACTAACGTCGACTGACACGCTGCACCTGAGCATTATGTGTTGGAACAAGCCTAGTGTTTTATAGCTCTACCTGGAGAATCACAACAGGTGTGACATGCATCAAGGTTAGGGTCACATACATTTTTAACACGCACACACACGCACACACACACGCACACACACACATAAATGTATATGAACATGCTACAATATGTGAACCCTGTAGACATCACTTTACACTTTTAGCTGTCTCCATAATGGTTGTTGGTCAATATGCACCACAGCTGCTGTACTATTCTGTTTCCAAGGAGTTAGTGAGGCAGCTAAGGTAAACTATTTCACTTGGATGTATGTATTTTTCCTTTGGTTTTGAGTTTTAAAACATGTATTGTAAAATGACATGATAATTAGTAATCATAATGTGCTGTGTTATGTGCATTACATTACAATGCTTTGTCTGTGTGTGTGAGTGTGTGTATGTGTGTGTGTGAGTGTTACTTACCCAAAATGTAACCAGAAGAAGCAGGACCCAAACTGTTGTAAGCCTCATCTTCTACTTGTCCTCTGTTGCATCACAATACTTGGCCGCCTGCATCTACTCTTTGGCTTGTCACTACTTCTCTCCTCAGTAGGCCAGAAAGTTGGTTCCCTGCGTAGGTACACCTCCTAAACTCTCCTCCTGCATACAACCTAAACAGGTGATGCAGCCTCCTTAACATGTATGCACAGTAGTAGACTAAGACTGCCCCACTAGCTCCTCCCTACTGACAATGTTCCCTTCACTCAGCTGTGCTGTCATACACATGAGGTTGTGGTAACTGTGGATTTAGCTAAATCTTTCAAATGTTTTACTTTTAAAAAGTGTCAAGTGCGCCTTCGCTACATGGTTCCGTTCTCAAGTGATTTAAAACTGATAGGAACATCGCTAATTAGAATACATACTCTACATATACACTTCTCTTTTAAAATTGTCAGTTAGAGTAATTGATAGTCAACACTAAGACACTATCTATGACAGACAGTTCATGTCAAAAAATAAGTGTCTTAAGAAGCTCCAAAGACCAAGAAAAATGCCATTGTTTCAAAGAAAACTAAAACATTTTTTTCCATTAATACAGTACATTCTACAAAGGCACGTTATGGGAGTTGGAATCTGTTATCTATTTTGGAATCTGTCATCCAAAAGCTCTTTCAACAAGCCCCAAAAATAACAGCTGACTATGAGATGAGCTGATGTAACAACTTCCCACAGCCTAGTTCCACTGTCCCTCCCTTGTGCAAGGCCTCTACTTCTGGAAGTAAAAATTTCATTCATTTTGTCCACGAGGCTCTTCGAACCTGTACTTCTTCGAATCAGCTACTGGGCTAAATTATTACGATAAAACATTTCTTCTCGTGTGAGATAACTGAAGAAAAAAGGTGAAGCTCAAAGTTAATTTTTTTCCCATATTTTTTGCTTGGAATTAAAAAAGCTGTCTTGTGTAGATGTATTTCTCCCATTTCCAATCCACATAGATGACTACCACACTGAGCTGTATTTGTTGTTTCTTCTCATTAATTAGTACTGTAGATACTTAGGTCTCTTCATCATACTTAAGTCCACACCAGTTCTCCTGACTGTGTTTTTTTAATTACAGTATTTATTTCTGGCTGTGACTTGGTGGTGTTGTTTTTTTCCAAGGGACAAAGGGCAATAAGAACTGTGTTTGTTTCAAATTAACACATATCTTTGTTACTTTACTAGTGCCAAAAATCTTAATTTCTTGCACCAAAACTAGGAAATTAGTTAATGAGGAAATGAAGTCAAGTTAATGAGGAAATGAAATGGACATCTCTTAGGTTGTGTTTGATTTTTTATCTCATTCATTTATTTATTCATCAAGTATTTAGGTGTAGTTGTCAGGATTTGGGTAAGCTGCTAGTTCCATTTGTTACTTTGGCTGTGACTCATGGACTACAGTCATTGCTCTAAGACATATCCAAGATTAATTTATATACTATTTTCCCTTTAAAAGATCTAATGCATTTTTTTGCTAAAATGCAAGTGGTATACTCACGTTCGTGAGATATTGTATGTGCTAAAACAGGCCTGCATGATTGGAGCCAGAGGCTTGCATGATTGGGTGATATGTATGTAGAGGTTTAACAACTTAAAGGTGTTGACGGAAGGGATTTTACATGCAGTGAAGCCATCAAAAAGTGAGAATTCCTGCCTCACCCTAGTTCACCCCCATCCTCAGCCTGAGGCAACCTTCTACCCATATGCTTGCATGGAGGAATACATAGATTCTGAGACTGGGCACATAGAGAAGTGCACTGGGGATTTAGTTGTTCAAGCACACCACAATTATTCCATCAACACTTGTGACAGGCAGGGACGGGGTGGGGTGGGGTGGGAGGGTACATTATGACGATTCAGGCAGGGACCCAGCGGGAGGGGGGGGGGGGGGGGGGGGGGGTCCAGAGCTTCACAAGGGCCCTACAGAAAACTATGATATGGTTGGTGTTGGGGCCCGACATAATTTCTTTTGAGGGGGCCCAAAATGTCTAGCAGCGCCCCTGGTAACAAGCTTGAGAGAATACTATAGTGGCCTGTTCTTTTGACATCATTAGTCCAGTCTCTCTGAACAACTGGGCAAGCGCTACAACAACTTCATCTGTCATGTCTGCATACATCGCACCTGGTGCAGGTCAACACCATAACCTACAGTTTACACTCTGCTTCCTTATGCCACAACACAAAGGCCTTCTGTCAACATACTGTTTACTGATGGAATGACATGGAGGTTGGTTAGGAGCCAATGATAACAGAAACCATTCTGAACATCAATCTGCCTTTGCTGTCATTGGTAGCTGCCATCTTTTGTCAAGCAACATTTGCATAAAGTAGCCCTCTTGCCTATTTTTAGCCCAGCTGGTTGCCAAGGAGTCACTTTGTCTCCTTGCTGTGAATTGTAAACTCACACTGTAAATAAATTGAGGCTGGTTGCTTTGTCGCTCTCTATTGCCCGTGCAAATACAGGGCTTACCTTTGACAGTAACGGTTTAATGAATGGCGGGAACAAATGTGTGGTAACCCTGATTTTTTTACTTTTTGAAGTTAGGCTTCCCTCCTCTGCCCCACAGCTATCACAGAATCAGGAGTTATGCATGACTTGTACATGGTGGCATAACACACACACAAGCACGCCCACACAGAGGCACAGATGAACACAGGAACACAGGAACACTGTCGTCTTTCTTTCTTCTTTTTTGTTTTTAGGTTTACTGACTGATCTTTAGTATTGGCAGTGTAATCTTGGGGTGCCAGTACCTTTTCACGGATGCCTCAGCAGTGAGGAGACAGCTTGTTTATACAGAAGATTAATTCCATTCTTTGCAGTGTCATACTCATCATGTTGCAAAATAACAAGAATTCAAGCCAAGAACAAGCCAACAACAACACAAGAGCAACACTAAAGTATCCTTATCAACCAACTGGTTTTAGTTCTTCTGACAAACTAAACATTAGCTGCCATTCCTATTTATTGCTATCTGTTGCCAGAACTGGTTGCAGTTTCTCATCAGGTAGGCAATGCCGAATTAGTGAATAATTCTAATAATAACAACAACAACAACAACAACAACAACACCAACAACAACAACAACAAAAACAACAACAACAACAACAACAACAACAACAATAATAATAATAATAATAATCTTTACTTTTCCTACAATTCATACAAGATGCAGCTCAAAGTGCTTCACAGTTTGACAAGAAACATTTTTTAGCAGTCAAATGGCGCCAGAATGGAAAAACACAAGACATCATTTCTTGCAGTCCAGTGGTGCCGTGGCGAGAGAGTCCATTGAGGCACTGTCGGGTTGTTAGTGTCCCCAGGGAGCAACTAGGGTGAGGAAAAACTCCCTGTTTCAATCTAGGGGCAATTAGAAGGCCAAAGAGGAAAGGGGGCAGGGCTCAGGCCCTAAAAAACATGCATATGTAATTAGCTCAGTCGATTAAACGAACACATAATTTATTTAAACATGCAATTCCCAAGTAGATCTTTCTCAACTACGATATGATATGGTAGGTGCTCCCTGAAATTGCATGAAAAACACCTGAGTTTTGGGAGGCAAAACAACTTGTACCCAGGGGCACTGGAGCCCATCATGGGTCCGTGTGGGTTGGTAGGAAGCAGCTCATAAAAGGTCTTTATTGTTCCTTTAATCATATGAAACATTTTCCACTCATTGCAAGTTCAGTTGGCAAAGTTAACCATAGAATCATGCCCAGTCTTTCTCATGTCAAGGGAAACTTCTGTACATTTGAACCTGTATCATGTTGTTAGTGGTCTATGTGTAGACATATCATGGTAAAAGCCAGGCTTGCCAGGCAACTGTAAAGCTAAGTTAACAGGGCAAATTTCTAATGTCAACGTAGCCAGGATTTGGTGCCACTGAACGCTTAATGCTTCTTCCAGTGTGCTATACCATGTCTTATAGGCTAATGGCTAATTCCATGTTCTATAGGCTAATGTCACTTGTCACTCTATAGGCTAATGTCATTTTTTGTGAAACTGCACAGAAACCCTTGTGTAAAACCCATGATTTGTAGGGTGTTTCTATAAGTAAATGTAAAGTAAGTAATGTAAGTAAAAGTTTTTTTGGTTGTGCTTTCGTTATCTGTGTAGAAATATGTAATGATATGTGTTAATATGTACATATTATATGTAAACGTAAACCAGTAATACTGAATTTACATCAATAACACCTGACAGCAGTTAATGTTCATTAAGTAAACCTTAAGTTCAACAAATTTGGTACTCATTTGGTATTATTTTACTTTGAAAGGGCATGTAGGACAAACAATGTAGGGCAATACGTCCCTCTCCCAATTAATCTGCCATCCAAGAATCTACCATCTAGCCACCTCCACCACCCCCACCACCATTGCTAAACCAAAACCAATGTAATCTTCAGGCCTGTATGCTTTAGGTCTCATACATAAAAAAAGCTTTACAAAGTGTGGTCAATTGTTGTCTTCTAAATGTCACTTATAATCATAGGTTCTCATGTACACCTACAACAGTGTGGTGTGATGCACACAGACACCATGATTATCACTAGTCTGAACATGCATCGGCAGGGCTTATCCTTAGGTGACCTGACACTGTAAAAATGAATACACGCACATACACACAGGAGTGCTGGGACCAACTGCTCAGATGGCAATCTCAATGACTAGCACGTTCTTGGTTGTGTGTGTGTTACCAAAGGCATCAAAGCAGCACAAGGAATCTGTAATCCTTCAAATATGTCCTCTTGAACTTTGAAGCATATCTCTACAAATTCCTAATCCTGCATAACAAACTTAAAAGAGAATTTTTTTTTTTTTTTGCAATTGGCATATGACAGCATAGAAAATGCATATTTGTAATTATTTAACCATTTTATTGGCCTGTATATTTAATCTTTTACTCACTGAGTATTTGTAAGATGCAAACGTGAACAATGTGGACTTATTTTCATGGTAAAGCAGTGCTTGCTAAAAGACAGTGCCTAAGATGGTTTTATTTATGCAAATTGAGAACTGGGATATTTGAATTCAGCACAACTTAATTATGTTAAGTAGATAGGTTCCCAAATTTTATTTAAAAAATGCTTCTACAATGCACACTTGTCAAAAATCTAATAAAAAATGTGTCCAGTCTAGACTAGAGGAAGAAGAAGTCCCTGTATAAGGATCCTAGCAGCATTTTTAAAACATACGGTAAAAAAGTTATCTCCAAAAACATGTTCTTGATGGTGAACTATCCAACAGTAGCTGAATTCCAACATGTCTGTCCATCCATCCGTCCAACACAATAAAACTTTTATTCAGATTACTATTTCTAATCACAAAACTTGGCAAGTCATCACCATGTTTTAGAATTGTTTTATAAAGACCAATGCAAATGATTAAGGTATGGTAAACATCTGGCAAAAACTGAAGTGCAAAAACTTGTATTCTTTCTTTACGACAGATCTGGCCAAGACAGCAACACACAAGTAGTTTTATAAACACATACAGTATCTCACAAAAGTGAGTACACCCTTCACAATTCAGCAAAAAAATTGACCATATCTTTTCAAGAGACAATACTACACAAATGAAATTTAAATATGTTTTTTCAGTAGTCAGTGTGCAGCTTGTGTAGCAGTATTAATTTACTGTCTTCTGAAAACAACTTTACACACAGGCATTATTGTGTACATAGCAGGCCACAAAAGTGAGTACACCCCACAGTGAACATGTCCACATTGTGTCAAAATTGTAATTTTTTTGAGTGAGCACCATTGTTATCTACCACAGCCTTAATATGAAATTCACCAGAGCTGTACAGGTTGTTTTTGTGATCCTTTTCTATTCCTCCATTATGGCATTATGGACCTGGAGATGTTAGACACTGGTGCTCCTTCATCTCCTGTTTAAGGATGCCCCACGGGTACTCAATAGGGTTCAGGTCTGGAGACATACTTGGCCACTGCATTACCTTCACTTTCAACGTCTTCAGGAAGGCAGTGGTCATCTTGGAGGTGTGTTAGGGGTTGTTATCATGATGAAAAAACTGTTGTGTGCCAGTTTCTGAAGTGGGGGGGCATCATGTTCTGCTTCAGAATGCCACAGCACATGTTGCAATCCATGATTCCTTGTGAACTGCAGTTGCCCAGTGCTGGCAGCATTGATGCAGCCCCAAACCATGATGCGACCACTACTAGGCTTGATTGTAGGCAAGGCACAATTATAATGGTACTGTTAAGCAGGCCGCTGCCACAGATGACTGACATCATTTAAGCGTTGCAGTGCTGAACAAACTAAAATGCCATTTATTAAAACATTATCATACATATTTAGGTAGCACATTTAAACTAACATTGTTCATGAATCTAGCAATGAGTACATCAGATTAAGAATATGATTGCAGATAAATAGCCACTTAAAATTATTGGTGGGATTAGATTATAATAGTAACCTTACCATGATATATGGTGACCTTATCAGGCTACATCATCAATAAAGTCATCTATTTGTGTGATGAGGTTAAGTCCACACTAATTTACACTGAGTCACTTGAATTATTTGAATTAAAACAAATGACGTCCCACAAATGACAAAAGTTCAGTTAAGTTTGTCAAATCTTTATTTTAACTCAGTAAAAATGCTACTTTCGACAAGTCAAAATTGTCAGGCAGGGAGAAGACAGAAAAGCATGCATTTCATATAGAGGGTCTGTTTTTTTTTCCTGAAGGTGTAGACTCTGCTGTAGTGAAGTAAAATTATTGGATCTGCCTTTACCCAATAGTTAACATCTGGTCGTGATGCATGCAATTAGCCTGGCATCACTCACGAACATTCGCTGATTGGTTAGACAAGACTCTGGCTGAGAAAACCATGTCAATGGAACCTCAGCCAGACCGTCTGTATGAAATGAAGTGTAGTATGAGGGGCTGGTTTACCAAGCTACCTCTACCCTCCCACACTGGAATTTAAAACAGTGGTCCCTAAACCTTTTACAGCAGACCGTTTTGACAAATGGAAGCAACTGGTAAGTACACACAAATATGAATACACACGCACACATACACACACATCCTCGGCCCTCCCCACATGCACACACATATACCGCAGTGCAGAAAATAATGGGACAATATTGTTGTACTGCTATCTGTTAATAAAAAAACGATACCCATCAGCTGTTGCATATTTTTTTCCTGAAATTGCTTCTGCATTTGATCACCTAACATTTTCAATTTAATTTCATCAGTCCCATAACAGTTTTAATTACAAACAAATGTTCATAAGTTCTGTATAGTTCTGCATAGTTCTGTAACATTTTGTCTACATATTTATTTTAAAGTCTTCCATCAGGCAAACATCTGCCTGGTGTCTAGTTGAAATGGCTTGTTCCGCTTTGTTTGCATAAAAAAACACCTAAGTCAGTTCTGGGAGTCTCACACCCTGTATGTTATTGTGTGCATCAGAATTGAGTAAAGTAATGACTTGTGGTGAAACCACGTCTTTGGCAGGTGGAGATGTCTGTCTTTTTGCATGTACAGCTTTACAGTGATTGCTCTAAATGCCATAAATCCCACGATGACAAGGTCCACACTCAAATAGCTGCCACTGTGTGTGACCAGAGTGCTGGGTTAGTCAGTGTGCTGTGTTCGTCTGTAGCCTTGGCTGAGTGTTTACACCCTGCTTGAGACTTGTGGCAGCACCCTCCTCACAGCACCTCCACTCCCTGTGATTCCACCTGCACAGGTAAAACCCGAAGCTTCTGTCCAGGTTGAGCCATTAAAAAAAACTTGAAGGAAATAATTTGGGGTCCCAACCATATCATAGTCCTCTGTGGGCCCATATAAAGCTCTGGGCTCCCTGAATCAAACTGATCTACCCAACCACCCCAGACCACTGTATGCTGGGGCAGAGTTAGTGATCCCCCTGGACCATCGCTACCCTCTTTGCGGGCAAGGTGCCATTCATGCACCCTGTGCTGCCACTGGACTCTTTGCGAATGTGGCCATCCCCCTGCAGAATGGGGTATCCATGTATGCTCTGCTCCTCTGCTGAAACCTGCCCCCCGTGTCGGACCTGCCCCCCGTCCTCTTGGCCCTTGTGGTTATTAGTGGAGGCTTTCTCCACGGTGTTCATCCAGACAGCCCCTCCCTGCTCTACGGCCCCACCGTCCACTAGCAGCACCGGAAAGCCACACGTGTTGGCTGTCTGGCGAAGCTGGCCAGCGAGAGGGGACCCAAGCCCAACGGCTGGCCCCCCGTTTATCAGAAGTGCACCCGCAGATCCGTGGCTGTGCTGCTGATACCCCTGCACCATCACCATCTGCCCTCCCTGCACCAGCTCCTCTGCCTGTCGGCTGCCGCTCACCAGAAGGCCTGGAGACTGTGGCGATCCAGCTGCCCATTGCCCATTCTGTGTGACTGTAGCCTTTGCTGTCTGAATGTGCCCACCTTCAGAGGCTACTAGACTCTCTCTTTGTCCCTTGATAGTGTGATCAGGACTCGAACCCTGGAAAAGCACCCCTCTGGAACCCTGAATGTGTCTGCCCTCGGTCACCATCATCCCCTGGGTACCCTGAATATTCCCAGTCTGGGACAAGACCCACCCCTGGGCCACCTGCTCGTGCCCAGCCTGGGACACCACTAGACTCTCACCCCGACCCAGTGTAGCCTGCCCAGGGACCGAGCCCTGGAGAATCACCCCCTGGGGCCCCTGAAGGCGCCCACCCTGAGACACCATCACCCCCTGGGCCCCCTGCACCAGCCGTCCACCCTGCACCATCCCTCCCCCCTGCATCAGCACCCCGTCTGTGGGCACCTGGCTCCCGTTGACCAGGATCACTCCCTGACCCAGACCCACTGGAGGCCTGTCAGCCAGCAGCACGGTGCTCTGCACCTGCGGCTCCACCATGTAGTACAGGGGCTGCTGCTGCAGCAACACCGTCTGGGTGGGCATGGCGACCGTCTCGTGCAGCTGCATCCTGGGAAGAGTAGCGGAGGTGCTGATGGTCCTGGAAGGTGGGGCCGTGGGGCTGTGTACCTCCACGAAGCTGACGCTACTCTCCAGGCGCACTGGTGGCGCCTCGTAGTGGCTGATGCTGGAACAGCTGGACTCCCTGGTCTGTTGTGTTACACTGGATGCCATGACGACGCTGGCCTCCACCTCTGCTGTGGGGGGTGTGATCTCACCCGATTCTGAGTGTGTGTCTTTGGAGTAGCCACAGATCTGGGCGAGGGTGTTGAACTTTGACCCCAGGTCATTGAGGAACTGGAGGTCATCATCGTCCCCAAAGTCACTGCAGCAGCCCACAGAACCAGCTGGAGAACCGTGTCCCTCGTACTCGTAAACCAGCATACTGTCCCTCTGAATGGCACTGACCGCTGTGTGCTCTGCTTTCTGTAGAGCAAGAATAACATTTCACAATGTTACTGAGAATGCCGCAACTCTCTCATCTCATCTCTCTCTCTCTCACACACACATACACAGACACACATGCACAAACACAAAATCACATGCACAAACATGTAGTGGATAACACACACACACAGGTGTGCATGGGCACACACACACACACACACACACACCTGTGAGAAGTAATTGTCCAGCAGTGTGTCTGGCAGTGCCAGGAAGCAGAGCTGTTGCTCCTGCTCTCTCATCTCCTGCAGATGTGACAGCACTTCTGTGTGGGCACCGACCTCCATCCACCCACCGTCTACTGTCTCCCGCTCCTCGTAGTCATAGTTGAAGCCGCCAAATGTGCTGCCCTGCGTCTGCCTCGTTGCCATGGTGACGGCGGCCATGTTGCTCAAGGCAGCGGCTGTGACTGGAGCTTGTTTGGAGATCAACTGTACAGGAAGACTCAGCAGGGGCACCTCCTGCTCAAAGAGCGGTAGAATACATGCAGGTATGCACACACACACACGCGCGCGCACACACACGCGCGCGCGCGCACACGCGCGAATGCATGCATGCATATAGGTACATAGGCATGCATTCATGCTTACCCGTTCACACACACACACACACACACACACACACACACACACACACACATGCACGTACACACAGACCAAGTAAGTTAGTGAAGTTTAGTCAGTGAAAATCTTTTGTGATGTATGTCCTGACGCTAAATTTAAAGGTGTAACTATAACATTCACTTTGGCAGACTTACTAATGTTATAATGCCATTTCAACTCTGTAACTCCTTGTTGTGTGTGTGTGTGTGTGTGTGTTTGTGTTTGTGTTTGTGTATTTGTACGTGTGTGTGTGTGTTTGTGTGTGTGTGTAAATGTGTGTGGGTGTGTATGTGTGTGGGTGTGTATGTGCGTGTAAATGTGTGTGGGTGTGTATGTGCATGTGTTTGTGTTATTACCCGATCCTCTCCCTTGCACTCTGTGTGGTAGGAGATGAGATGAGTCTTAGTGTCGAAGGGGAGCTCAGTAAAGCCTCCTGCAAGCCCTCCTCCACAGGAACACATCAGAATCAGAAGCAGTGGGATCACTAGTTTTACACACACACACACACACACACACACACACACACACACACACACACACACACACACACACACACACACACACACACACACACACACACACATTTTACAGTGGTTGTTACATGTACCATGCATGAACACAAAACAACATATACCATTTAACTAAACTATATGCACTATAAACTACATGCACTATAAATAAGTGCAAAACAGCCAGATACAGGTCTGCAAGTTTGGACATGTTTCTCATGGGATACACAAACATCGACAAACAGACATACAGACAGACACACACACACACACACACACACACACACACACACACACACACACACACACAGACACAAATACACACACACAGACACACACAAACATACCCACACACACACACAACCACACACACGAGTTTACTCACACAGGAGTAGGAGGAAGGCTCCCAGTATCACACCCACTGCGGCTCCTCCCAGCTGAGACGCCTTCTTACTGGACAGGCCTAATTTCTCTCCTGCAACTGGAGCACAGGAAGTTCCACCCTCTGCGCAGGTACAGACCTCCAGTCGCAGAACCTGTTTGTCCGGACAGGCCAATCCTTGCTTGTCTCGTATTTCAAGGGTTACCTCATAGTGTCCAGGCCAAAGGTCTTCTTCAGCCCAGAGTGATGCTGACGAATCTACAGACACACACACAAACACAAGCAAACAAATATATAAACCCTAGGATAACATTGTAATGTCATACAGATACTTCACTGATGTAAAAAAAAAACAAAGCACAACACATTACAGAAAACCAATGCTACCACAAATATCAGACAGAAAACAAAGGTGTTGCAAGCTAAGCACTTAAACTCTACAGACAATTATATCAGTACTGTTATAGATAGAAAACATTTCATCGAAGTCATCAAAAAAGGTAAAAGGTTTCTGATGACACACAGAAAAGGGCCCTTGCATCATATAATGCAGTTTTGCTTTGCACCTCCACACTGGCCTTCTCTTCCTCATAAGAGCCACTTCGCTTACAAAATAGATTAGAATAAAATACAACTGAATAGAATAAAACAGAACAGAACAGAATAGAATAGAATAGAATAGAATAGAATAGAATAGAATAGAATAGAATAGAATGCTGTTTTGTCACTATACATGTACAATTAGATTAAAAGCAGTATTTAGAATATTTACAACGTGAAATGAATTAATAAATAATAGTACAAGAAAAAGCTGAACAATAATAAAAAGTGGTACGGTTCACAGTTCTTAGGCGCTATATGCATATGCAAGAAAAAAAGAGGTTTTATATACCCCCAGTCTTCTGAAGCCGCCACTTCATGCCCTGACTCTCCTCCAGCAGATCAAACTGTAGTGGGGGACCGTTAGGGTGCGCATCCAAATCCTCTGCTGTCACATTCACAACCTTGACCAGAAGAATGCATTCACAGTCAAACAACTTCTAATGGGGTGGGGGGTTGCTCTGGCACAGTGGTCAGAGCACCAGTACCATAAACAGGCTACTGCCCATGGGGCCCTAGATTTGAGTCTGGCCTGGGTCCCAAGCCTACCCTATCTCATTTCCTGTCATCTCTTCACTATACTATCCAATAAAGGCACAAAAAGACGAAAAACAATACACTTAAACATAAACAACTTCTCATAGAATGTTCCATTGAGTTAAAGTTAAGTCAAGGGCACCGCTAAAATTGTATGGCTCTATGAAAGAAGTCTGGTCCACCAGGCTAATATCTCCCACCTCTGCTGGCACTAAAGTCACAACCTTGTTTGGGGGAGGAGGAGAGGTGGAGGAAGAGGAAGAGTAGAAGGAGACACTGGCTGTACACAGTAGAGCTAAAGGGGTACAGGGGGATTGTCGCAGTTGGTACTTTTACAATAAGGTACAACCCATTAGGGTTTTTTTGGTAACGAAAACTAAGACTAAAACTAAAGTAAAAGTATAAAAGCACTAAAAGTATAATTTTGATAACTAAAATAAAAAAATGTCAATTACAAAAAAAAAACATCTAAACTTAAATGAACAATGCAAAACTAAGCAAAACAAAACCAAAAAAGAAATAGAAATAAAAAATAAAAAAACTACATTAAATGGAAATGGAAAGATTTTAGCTCTGCAACCCATCTGCCCTACTGTGGAGTAGAGCTGAAGATCTTTGCCCGAGCCCAACGGGACCTGACTGGACCCGATGGGTTCGGTCAGGTTCGGGCTTAGTTTCTATCATTTCACACAGGCTCGGTCCGCGTTTGGGCATGCGGGCCAAGTGCATGGTAACTGAAAGGTCAGGTGATTAGATTAGTTTCGATGAGCTCTAGACAGATGCGAAAATGGATGCTGCGAAGGTGAAAAGGAGGCTAGCCTCTGGCAATTATGTTATTTATTTGTTCCAACTTACATGTTTGTTTCAACTTTTCACGTTTGTCATAATAAATGATGTTAAAATGTATAAACGTCTCATTTGTGATGAAAGGCAAAAGATCTGTATGCATGCGCACATTTGAATATGTCGGGCTACAAGCCTGGGTTCGGGCTTTAGAAAAACTGTCAAGTTCCAGGTCCGGGTCGGGCTTGGGCCGAATTCTATTGGGCTCGGGCCTTGTCTGGCCTAACTTTTAAGGCCCGATTAAAGCTCTACTATGAAGTCCTGGAGTGGGCCGGTCCCCTCACCTTGGTGGTGTCACTGCACAGGTACTGCACGTGGCTGGTGAGCCTGGGGCAGTTGTCGTTGGTGTCCTCCACATTCAGAGCAATAGTCCCTGTGGCTGTCTGGGTGGGCATTCCTGCAAGGTAGCAGCAGAACAAAAACAAAATGTTTCTTGAGACACTGATACATGCCCAACCATACCACCCCCCCCACTCATTAACGTCTCCAGATGCACCCCTGGTTTAGTTTTGTGTGTGTGTGTGTGTGTGTGTGTGTGTGTGTGTGTGTGTGTGTGTGTGTGTGTGTGCGTGTGTGTGACAGAAACTGTATGTCTAAGCTGTAATGTATCTGTAAATAATTTCTATAATAATGTAAATGTAATTTTGAAGGAACAGCATTTTCACTCCACTAGCGGGACAAAGAATGGCTCGGCAAGTAAAAGCGTGGACTAAGAGACTACCCCCGTAGAGTTAACCCCTTGTTAAGAAAGCCTGCATGAAATAGCTCCCAGGACACACTCCTTGGTCAGTTTGCATTTAGAAGTAGGCACAGAGGTGTGGGCCAAATTGAAACGCAAGAAGTGGGTTATTCCTACACGTCACCACTTAGTAACTGACTACAGCAATTAGCTAAATTGTATTGACCACATTAGCCAAAGGCCATGCATAATAGTGCTTCTCTAAGACTGAACCTTCCTAACATGGAAAGATACATGGTCAGCAGGGGCGGATCTAGGGGCGGGGCCACAGGGGCCGTGGCCCCCCCTGTAATCAGACTGGCCCCTGAAGTGCCCCTGTTCTGTCAACGAGCGGGCAAGAACAACAACCTGAGAATTCAGTGATCGCTGCTGCAGTTCCGCCCCCAAACTGTTGGTGGCAGTGCGCTTGTTGTTGCGTCGGAAACGGAATAGAATTTCACGAAGAAGAATTTCACATTTCTGGTACGTTCTGGTACCCATAGATAGTATACATGCTGGTACCGACAGACGACAGACCTTTCGCACTCGCAGAGGTCAAAGAGGAGGATTTTGCATTCTGCCGGTCAAACTACAAGGCGATTTCATTGTTTGGTGAGTCAAATGTTCTTGCAGATTTTGATGAAAAGTTTAGGCTTGCTTTAAACTAGACTGAACTGACATTAAAACCGTTGGCTTCTAAAGTTGTAATCCACTGCACAAGCTACATCAAAGTTGTAATGTTGTTGGTAGGATAGCAATAGATTTGACCTTTGACGCCAAATGATGAAGGGTAAAATCACATGGGCTCAACCATTAATGAACAAGAACCATACATTATTAAACAGGCCTAGGAGGAGAATAGCTTTTGCATTTGCTATGTGAAACAGGCTACCCCAAAATGCACTAGAATGCAGGAAATTGCATCTAAGAAATCCAAAATTTTCTGGGGGAGGACCCCCAGACCCCCCGCTATTCTTGGCCCCTCAAGGTTACATACTGGCCCCACACTGGCCCCTGTTTTAAAAAAATCCTAGAACCGCCCCTGATGGTCAGACATGCTCAGCAAGGAATAGTTAAGGATAGCTATACAGATACACAGACATTGTAGGTATTTTAACTTAATCATCAGGTTGATGGCAGCAATGGAGACTGGTATGCCACAGATTAGATGCACGATGCCCTTCACACCCACCATCTGTCATACAGAGAATCTTGGCCACATAGGTCCCATTCACCACATATGGAGACTCGTGATCTGGCATCTTAGCAAGGGTGATCTCTGATGTCTCCTCATCGATGCTGAGCCAGTTTCCGGGGTCATAACCTTTCGCATATCTGCCACATAAGAACAGTTCCTCATGTTACACCTGCCTGTGGTTTTCACAAACAGGTTCGTTACCTTTATTCCTCAGTAGAATGATGACAAGCCTAATTAGTGTACAGACTTAAAAGAAGTCTTTCATCAAAACACTGGAATGTGTTTGTTTAAAACAACAGGTTGGCCAAGGAAACTTTTCCAATAAAGATGCATGTGGTGAACGTTAAATGGTTACCTGGTAAACCAGCCCCTCTTACTTAATTTCATTTTGTACAGAGGGTCTGGTAGTGCTTTCATTGACATTGCTGTTTTAGGATTTTTTTCAATTTTGCCTAGCCAATCAGCGAACAGAGGGAGTGTTCATGAGCAATGACTTTGACTTTGTGTGCTACATTTGAATTGTAGTGTGTAGGCATGATAATTGCATATATCACGACCAGACGTTAGCGATTGGGTAAAAGCAGAGCCACTTGTTTTAGACTTCAACAGAGTCCACAGCTACTGCAAGAAAACATTTCTCAATACAGCACTGTCAGACCCCCTGTGGAAAATGAAATGAAGTACGAGGGGCTGTTTACCAGGCTATTTACTGTAAATGGTGCATTATGGTAGAAACAGGGTAGTGGAAGCTCTCACCTAACATTATTGGCCTGTTTTCCTGTATCTCCATCAGTGGCAGGAAAGCTGCCAATGACCTTGGGGATGGAGAGCTGGTCTGTGCCCTCTGGGATGGAGAAGGGTTTGGTGCTGGGCCTGTAGACTGGCCCATCTGGTCTGTTCACCACATTGATCTTCACTGGGTAGCTTTTATATTTAATGACTCCGGTCACTGGTTGTCCAGGCTTTGTTCCTGGTTGGCCTAGACTCCCTACATGTCCACCACCACCACCTCCTGGTCGTCCTGCACCTCCTGGTCCTCCTGGTCTGCCAGCAGCTCCACTACCACCACCACCTCCTCCTCCTCCTCCTCCTCCTCCTCCTCCTCCACCACCTCCAGGTCCGCCAGCACCTCCTGGTCCACCAGCACCTCCTGGACCTCCTGGTGCTCCAGCCCCTCCCCCTCCTCCTCCTCCTCCACCTCCTCCTCCTCCCCCTCCTCCTCCACCTCCTCCTCCTCCCCCTCCTCCTCCACCTCCTCCTCCTCCTCCACCTCCACCTGGCCATCCCGGCGCCTTGGCCCCCTCGGGTGCTACATTCATTACCACAACCCCCAGATTCAGGTTGGGAACGGCCTCAAAGTCAACAGGCTGCATGGACGAGAGAGGTGAGCACTGCCATCAGTCAGAATCAGTTTTATTGGCCAAGTACACTTACTTGTACAAGGAATTTGACTCCGGCAGATGTTAGCTCTCTATACACTCAGATATGACAGGTAGTAGTATACATATAATACAATACACAATACAATACAATAAATACAACAGGTAAATCTTAAAGAACATGAAAGACTATCAAATCACCAGTGCTTTTGTGGCTTGTTTTCTGTTTTGTAATCTACAACCACATTTCTCCACCATAACATCTTGCAACTAATATTAATCTTTGATAAAGTATGTTTTCTCTGTTTTTCAAAAGGGAACATTGGCAAGACCTACATACCTTCATGAGCATCAGCACGCCCTCATTGGTCCTGGGGTCGGTGTGAATGCTGAAATAATTGTCTTCATTTCCCGACACAATGTCAAACTGTGCACGGTTGTTGTCTGTCCCTTTCAGGTCATCATCAAAGACCAGGAAACGCATGACCTCAACGTCTGCCACATTCTCATCAATACTCACTGAAAACTGAAATAGGAGAGTATGTGTCAGAATAACAATTTGGCAAGTTACGGAAATGAGCCCTCCTTGTTTGTTTCTATTTAATTTTGTGGATGATTAGCTTATTTCAAATCTGAGCTTCAGTGGGCAATAAGCCTATTCTACATTTCCCTTGAACATGAACGTGAACAGTGTTTCCCCCAGAATGTTGTTATAGTAGTGGTGCGGTCAGAAATGCTGTTTTTAAATGTTGTTTAACTATAGTAGGGGGTCTGTGGGTAAACTGTAAAACTAATCCCAGAAATGGTGACTTCTGGGAACTGCTGAGTTCAGAAATCAACAGACTGAGACTTTAAAACGAGCCTTTGGGTGTAGTATTGAGTCAAATGGTAAAGACCTGCTGAACACCCTGGACGACTTTGGGCTATATCAGTATGTAACAGAAGCTACTCATCAACTAAGAAACACGCTCGACCTACAGTAGTAATATCACAAGCCGCAAACATTAACAACATTTCCGTGTCGGATATTGCCATCTCCGATCATTACTGCATCTTATTTGAATTCCCATTTACTATACATAGCAATAGAGAGACCTGTGCAACCCACAAATGATATATAAATGAATCAGCGGAACAAAAAATCACCGAACTTATTAGCACCTGTGACCTCCTCAAAGGCCACCAATCACTCGATGAAATGGTGGTTGGCTTTAATAGCAATCTGAAAGAAATTTTAGACGAAGTTGCTCCTTTAAAAACAAAACACAGCTCACGAGTTAAAACCTCACCGTGGATAAATGATTCAATAAGAGAGAAAAAAAGGCAATGCAGAGCAACAGAACAAGCATGGAGAAAATCTAAATTAGACGTCAATTGTATAATCCTAAAAAAACATAATATTATTACCTATAACAATGCAATACGCACGGAAAATTGAATCTATTTATCCAAAATTATTGCAAACCAGTAAACAACACAAGAGTATTATGCTCCACGATTGAAAAAGTGCTAAATCCTGCACCAGTCTGTGATATGCTTAGTCTAGCCACCACACCAAAATGCGAAGAGTTTGCAGAATTCTTCACGAACGAATTATTAGCCATTAGAGCAGAAATCACTCGAGACCCTAACTATCTCCATGATGCCCCTAGCAGGGACCCTACAGAATTTTAGCGCCATTACAGAGGACGAACTCTATAAACTTGTTAAACATAGCAAGCAGTCAACATGCAGCCTTGACCCCAGTGGCGGCAGGGGAGGCTGGCAGCTATTCCCAGATAGAAAAAATGGTCAGTTGTGGCCAACACCCTTGCCTCCGAGCCGGCCCACTCTTAGCTGGGTCCCTGGCCGAGGAATGGCCCCACACACATTGACTCTTATTGGTTGTTTTGGCCTAGCTCTGGCCCACACACTGTGATATGACTGTCGTCTGAGTGTCAGCTGGGTCCCTGACCCAGTACTGGCCCATCTATTGTGAAATGACTCTTATTGGTTCCTTTGGCCCAGTACTAGCTGATATACTGTGACATCATATTACAAAATTATTTAGTCCATTTCTGTTTGTAGTATTTTTATGTAGAATATATTTTAAGCTGTTATTAATAATAAGGCATATGTTGCTTTATGCAGAAGAACCACCACCATAGTAAGACTGTTCGATTATGGAAAAAATTAGAATCACGATTATTTGGGCCAAAACTGAAATCACGATTATTGAAACGATTATTTTGTTTTCCTCAGTAACATGCTTCATTTATTGAAAATGTATTCAAAAACATTTCAAAAAAACATTCTTGTACCTTCGGATTTTCCCTAATACCTTTCTTCGTAAACATCTCCTTTGATGTCTAATGTACAAACAGTAGAAATGTCTAATGTATACATCTAATGTACAGTACAAACAGTAGAAAATAATTAAGACAAAAACATTGTTTCCCTCGATTTTATGTGTTGTGAGATCGTTTGGCCCTGAAATCGTTATCACGATTAGAATTCGATTAATTGAGCAGCCCTACACCATAGCCATATCATTTATATGAAAATTCTACCCTCCTTTTTTTTTCTAGAAAATGGTCTGCTACCCTGTCATACCAACTGGGAGTCTTCTCAAGAGACTTTAGCAGTTTCCTCTCAATAGCAAGCAGAGCAAGGTTGCTGAGACGCCTTTGGCCCATTGTGTTACGGGTGTAGGACCTAACACGTTTCAAGCAGGAGAAGCTTCTCTCTACACCTGCAGATGTAACCCCAATTGTTGCCACTAAGGATAATAGCTTGTAGAGCTGAGGCATTGCGCGATCCAGTTCCATGTCTTTAAAAAACAGCAGGAATTCACACAGTTTACCCCTGTTGCCCTGCAAGTCGCGACCTAAATATATGACTTGGAGTTCAGCTCTCAGTCTCCCTGTGTCAAACAAATGGCCATAACCTTTCAGGACATTTTCAAATGCCTCCTCAGGAAACACCTGCCTCATTTTGTCAAGTTTTGCTGGGTTGATTAATTCAAGGAAGCGCATACAGTCCAAATTTGAAAAATCGCAGTGAAATCTGCTCAATAACATTGTCCAAAATGGCCATGTAAAGATTTCTGTAACACTCCTGTGGATCCTGCAACTGTGACAGACGGCGACGCTTTTGCATCGGCTCATTCTGGGGATCAGATGTGAGGCTTGCTGCTTTTGCATAAACAGCCTTGAAAGCCTCCTCTGACCTCTTCTCCTTTACAAAAGCAAGAAGACCCTCAGTTCTCTGTCTACAGTACAGTACATCCATAGCCCTCTGCTGCACAATGGCAAAGACCACATCAGTTTCTGAAAAGATTTGTTCATATGTGTGCAACATGAAAACAAACTCAAAATCCTCCAGTGTCCTAATGAAGCCTTTGGCAGCACTCAGTGTGTCCTGGTCTACTGTCTGGTCCACTAGAATGTTTTCAAAAGTCTGCAGGAGCTCATCATAGTTGTTTGTTCTATGACTGTTTGTTCTCACTGTTGCCACAGTGCTCACTAATCATGATGTGAAATTCCACCGAGTAGGAGCATTTTTGGGTAGCCGGGAGCATCCTGCAGACTCAAGAAATGCTACCCTCTTAGTGGATTTAGAAAAAAATGTGGCAAACCCAGAGAGAGATGCAAAAAACAGCCTAGATTCAGTCAAGTAATTTGCCCCCTGAGACAAAACCAGGTTCAGTCTATGTGCATAGCAGTGCACAAACACTGCACTTGGGGCTACTGCTTTAACTTTAGCCTGAAGGCCATTTAGAGAAGAAGCCATGACAGCAGCTCCATCGTACGTTTGAGCTACAAGTTTGTCTTTGTAATTGTAGTCCTGCATGTGTTCATTTACTACATCAAAGACAGACTTGGCATCTCGTCCCTCTGAAACATAAAAAAAAACGATAAATCGCTCCTGTATTTGGCCTGCAGAATCAACAAAGCGAAGTATCACTGACAGCTGAGCATGACATGAAATGTCAGTTCTCTCATCTACTTGCCATGCAAAAAAGGGAACAGACTGAACTTCACCTTTGATTTCATCAGTAACAGTGGCTGAAATAGCAGAAATTAAATCATTCTGGATGGAATGGGACATGCTAGAAAACACGGAAAATGACTGGAAGTATGTGGCTAAGACAGAATCATATTTGGCTAATGTGTCAGTAAACTCTCTGTAATTCCCCTTGTTAGCAGATTCACTGCTCTCACCATGCCCTCTGAATGACAGCTCTTGACGGCCCAGCAGTGAAGTGACATCAATTACACGGTTAAGGAAGGCCCTGTTTTTTTTCACCACTTCATTGTGTTTTACCACCTGAATCTGAACACCTTCGTTAACTGCATGTTCTACTCTGACCTTGCCAAGACAACTTAGCCGTGCACATGCATTCACATGTTCATTGCTTGTTTCGTGTCTTTTATATGCTCTTGGGAAGTTATGCAGGTCCTCAAAGCCCACTTTTGACCAGACCACAGACCCTTGCAGTGGTTTAATCAACAGACACGGCCAACAGTATATTCTCCTCGTCACTGCACTTGCAGTTAGCCAACTGACCTTGTCGTACCAGGAGAGCTAAAACGAACGGTTATTTTTCCCTACCCTTTTCACTAAATCAATGTTAGGCGTTGGTCTGCCCTGCTCCTTAATCCTGATTTTTTTTTCTCGTAAGGAAAATTAACAAATGGCTTTGCCAAGACCAAGTCAACAATGCTAGCCGCCATTATGCACAGCTTTGCTGGCTGGCTAGTTTCCCCCCTCTACCACAGTCTGAAGCAAACAAACTTTTCAAACTGAAACAACAACAGGTACCAAACTTAATAACACTATATTTACACTTTATTTACAAAAATATGTACAAGGAAACCTCTTGTAAAGAATACGCCGAATGCAAAGACACTTCTCACAACCTTCCTACTCTGATATCCACATGGGACTGAGCACGAAATCCACCGCTGCCTTAGCCTGGTAAACCAGCCCCTCGTACTTCATTTCATTTTGTACAGAGGGTCTGGAACAGAGACCGTCAAAAACGATTTGCTGGAGGTGTGGATTTTGCTGAAGTTTTAAAAAAGTGCCTCTGGCTTTACCCAATCGCTAACGCCTGGTCGTCACGTATGCAATTAGCCTACCTACGCACTACAATTCAAATGTAGCACACAAGGTCAACGTCACGGCTAACGAACACACCCTCTGTTCGCTGATTGGATCGGTCTTGCTGGGACTTGCTAAATGACCCGTAAGAGATTCCGGTCCAGACCCTCTGTACAAAATGAAATGAAGTACGAGGGGCGGGTTTACCAGGCTACCGCTGCCTGCCTATATTTTTAAAAAGCTGTTAATCAAAAATATCTGGCCGCTTTAACAATTCCTCCAATCACCACACAGAGCCTCAGCCTCCTCTAGGAAATTGTTTAGCCCGGCCTCTCCATTCACTCCCAGTGAGACCGGGCCTCCCTGGAAGTGACGATTTTCAGCGTTTGTTCAATAAACATCTAGCTTTTTGGCACTGAAAGAGCAAGTGCCATTGAAGTCCAGTGAGGCGGGGCTGGGTCGTGCTGTCACTATGGAAAAAAAACACTTTAGACAAACTGCGAAAACGTATTGCTGAACGAGTTTGCCTCCAAGTTAAACACTTTCTGCCATGCTAGAGATTAAATAGCACTGTAAATACAGTAGCAGTAAACGATGCTTTCTCCATGATTTTTAGAGGAGGCCGAGCCTCCCTTGTTGTCTTACAGCAATCGCCTCTGCTTGACCCCATTCCCACTTTCCTTATGAAAAATAATTTTAACTACGTCTCCACAACCTTATTACAGATCATTAACACCTCCATTCTCACAGATGTTTTCCCAAGCACCTTTAAAACTGCTTTAGTGAAGCCATTGCTAAAGAAACTAAATCTGGACTATAACACGCTAAATAACTATAGACCCATCTCCAACCTCACATTTATAAGCAAAATACTTGAAAAGGCTGTTTTCATACAGCTCAACCAATTCCTTAATAAAAATGACATCTTAGAAAAATTCCAGTCAGGCTTTAGAGCAAATCATAGTACAGAGACTGCCTTAACCAAAATAGCAAAAGACCTCAGACTCAGTACAGCCACAAACAAAGTCTCTGCCCTGGTCCTCTTGGACCTAAGTGCCGCCTTTGACACAATTGACCACAACATACTACTACATCGTCTCAAAACTTGGGTGGGCCTCTCAGGCCATGTACTAAAATGGCTTGAGTCATACATCACCGGAAGACAATTCTATATTAGTATAGAAGATCATGTATCTAAAAATCACGACGTACCCTTCGGTGTTGCTCAAGGCAGCTGTCTTGGCCCCCTCCTTTTCTCATTATACATGCTACCGCTGGGCAACATTATTAAAAAACATAATATAGACTTTCATAGTTATGCCGATGATACACAACTTTATATCTCAGTTGAGCCAAACAAAACCACAGCTCTACAGTCTTTAACCTCCTGTTTGTCAGCTTGTCACACATTGGATGAGCAATAACTTTCTAAAATTAAACGAAAACAAAACTGAACTACTGCTTATTGGCCCTAAAGACAAACGTGAAGCTCTCCTCCCCAGTCTAGGTAACCTAAACCAACATGTCAAAGAACAGGTAACTAGCCTAGGTGTCATCCTTGACTCTGACCTAAGCCTCAAACCTTACATCAACAAAGTTACTAAAACAGCATACTGCCATCTAAGAAAAATTGCAAAAGTTACTGCTAACACTTTTGCCTCTTTCTTTACAGAAAAAGTAGCTGCTATCAGCAATCAATTCTGTGATCCACCCTGCCTCAACCTGCTACCTCCCCCGGTCTACAATGCAACACTCTCCTCATTTACCCCTCTCTCTGAAAGCGATGTCTTCAAACTCATCACCGGCAGCCGTCCTACCACCTGCCCGCTAGACCCTGTCCCCTCGAATCTGCTGCAAGCCATCGCCCCAACAGTAGTCCCATCGATCATGTCCGTGATGAATGCTTCGCTATCATCAGGTATAGTTCCAGCCGCCTTCAAACAGGCTAGGGTCACACCACTGCTCAAAAAGACCAGACTCAACCCCACCCAGGTGGAGAACTATCGACCGGTCTCACTGCTTCCCTTCCTTTCGAAAGCCATCAAGAGGGCGGTCTCTAAACAGGTTGTTAATTTCCTCACCCAGAACGACCTACTTGACCCGAAGCAGTCTGGCTTTAGAAGCGGCCACTCCACTGAAACAGCACTGCTTTCCGTCACAGAAGCCCTCAGAGTAGTCAGAACTGAAGGACAATCTTTAGTACTTATCCTACTCGACTTATTGGCGGCCTTCGATACAGTCAACCACAGCATACTGCTAACTACACTCTCACACATAGGCATCACAGGCATAGCACACTCCTGGTTTACATCCTACCTCACTGGACGCTCCTTTGAAGTATCATGGCAAGGACAACTGTCATCAACTCACACTCTTTCCACAGGTGTTCCCCAAGGGTCGGTGCTGGGCCCCCTTCTCTTCGCCATCTACACCACCTCGTTGGGCCGTATCATCCGCTCACACGGCTTCTCCTGTCACTGCTATGCTGATGATACACAGCTGTACCTGTCGTTCCGACCAGATGACACCACGGTCTCCGCGCGCATCTCTGCCTGTCTCTCCTCACTCTCCACATGGATGAAGGAACATCACCTCCAGCTCAATCTGTCTAAGACTGAACTCCTGGTGATCCCAGCACAGGAGTCAATCCACCATGATATCAGCCTGAATATGGACACTGTCACGATTGCTCCGAACAAGGTTGCTAAAAACCTCGGCGTCATGATTGATGACCGGCTATCTTTTTCTGACCACATTGCCTCCGTAGCGCGGTCGTGCCGTTATGCGCTATATAACATTAGAAAAATCAGACCGTACCTTACCCAGTATGCTACCCAGCTCCTGGTACAGGCTATGGTCATGGCTCCTGGTTGGCCTTCCTGCTTGTGCAATCAAACCATTGCAAATGGTCCAGAATGCAGCAGCACAACTGGTTTTCAATCAACCCAAAAGGACGCATGTCACCCCTCTTTTCATCAACCTTCACTGGCTCCCGGTGGCTGCCAGAATTCAACACAAAGCTTTGACTCTAGCCTACAAAGTCACTTCCGGATCTGCCCCCACCTATCTCAACGTCATACTAAATGCTTACATCCCGTCCAGATCGCTGCGATCCTCTAATATGAACCGCCTGGCCGTCCCCTCTCCCAAGACAAAGCAAGGTCACTCCAGGCTTTTCTCGGTTGTTGTCCCTCAATGGTGGAACAACCTACCAGTCCCTACAAGAGCAGCAATATCCCTCTCGACCTTCAAAAAGCTCACGAAGACCCTTCTTTTCCGAGACTGCTTTCCTTCTTAACAAAACTAAATTCTACTAGCCATCTCTTTACATAGGTACCTTAAATGTTCTCTACACATCTGTTAGCTATTGTGTCCTCCTTTTGTAAGTCGCTTTGGATAAAAGCGTCTGCTAAATGTAATGTAATGCAAAAGTTCGCAAGTAAAGATTATCTACCCGTGTTCACACAAGAGTCATTTTGCTACTGTATTCATCTGCTCCGGCGCCACTGGACTGCAAGAAATGTTGTCTTGTGGTGACCATGCCAAACTGTGAAGCACTTTGAGCTACATCTTGTATGTATGAATTGTGCTATACAAGTAAAGATTATTATTATTTTTATTATTATTATTATTATTATTATTATTATTACTCCTCACACAGTGTGCAAAATAACATTAGATGGGCGTGTTCACACAAGAGTCATTTTGCTACTGTATTCATCTGCTCCGGCGCCACTGGACTGCAAGAAATGTTGTCTTGTGGTGACCATGCCAAACTGTAAAGCACTTTGAGCTGCATCTTGTATGTATGAATTGTGCTATACAAGTAAAGATTATTATTATTATTATTATTATTATTATTATTATTATTATTATTATTATTATTATTATTAGTCCTTACACAGTGTGCAAAATAACATTAGATGGGTGGTGGCATTGCTTAGATGGGTGGTGCACCACTGCTCAAACACACATTTAACTATGAAGTTCATTGTTTGAGGCAGTGCATGTATGTGGCCTGAGGATGGTGCTCTCACCTCATCCTTTTCTAGCTTAGGCTTTATGTCGTTGACATCCAAGACGTCCACACGCATGGTTGCTGTTCCTGTGAGTCCACCTGGCTGTCCTCCCATGTCTACTGCCTGCACAGTGAGTTTGTAGGAACTGGTTCTCTGCAGATGAGATGACAGGCATTACAGTCGGCAAGCCAAGAAAATACAGTGGTAATTCCCAGAATTAATGTACTATTGGGTAGGACAAAATAACTACTGAGAGAGAGAGGGAGAGAGAGAGAGAGAGACAGAGAGAGATAGTGACAGAGAGGAGGGAGAGGGAGTACCTCTCTGTCTAGTGTAGATTTGACATGAATCTTGCCACTGGTTTTATCTGCATAAAAACGCATTTCTCCATCCTTTGGCTCCTGCTTTATCACACTGTAAGCTAAAGACACGTGAGCGGTTCCTGGCTCATCTGCATCGCTGGCATGCACTTGCGTCACAAATTCTCCTATGGAGTAGAGAAATAGAGATTAAGCAGCAGTTGGCTTGTTTTGCAATGACTTTCAAAGTAAAAAGTAAAGATATAATTTAAACAGATATATCTGTTTCTACAGATAAATTCTTTATTCCTATGTGCATGAACACATGCATGCATACATACATACATACATACATACATACATACATACATACATGCACACATACACACATACATACTGTACATACAGTAAATATACACATGCATACAACCCCAGGCAACCTGTTGACCTTAGATAATAAATTAATTTTTGTGGCATGTTTCACTGATAAAACCAACAACTGAAACAAACCAGGCACTTGTAACAATGTGCCGTGTATACTGTGAGGAGGAGACCCACCTGCTGGGCTGTTCTCATAGACACTGGCAGGTAGTAAATCCGGAAACAACGGTGCGTTGTCATTCTGGTCCTCCACCTTTATAGTCACTGCAATGGCACTCTCTGCTAGGGTCCCGTTTGTGAAGGATGCATAACCAGTCATCTGTACCAAACACACACATGCACACACACACGCACACACACACACACACACGCACACGCACACACGCGCACACACATGTGCGCACGCGCACACACGTGCGCACGCACACACACACACACGCACACATACACACACACACACACAATAATAATTAAAATAAAATTAAACTGTCAATACTGATAAACATATGAATACAGACATTAGAAATAAAATGTGAATAAATGATGAGTATGATGGAAATATCAAAATGAACGTAAGTCAGAGGATAGGGTAAATCTGCAGTATTTATGCAGTATTCATAATAGTATGTGTAAGTTTCACAGTTTGACCATGACCATGCTTCTAAACGTGTCCTTATGCACAGTATATATCACTGTGGCAGTTGTGGCCTGGTGGTGTGGTAGGCATGGACTAATTGGTGGTTAAGCAGTTGGTTTTGGGATTGGAGGGTTCAGGTTCGAATCCCATACCAGTAGGAAGAATGTGGGTGGGGAGTAAATAACTAATGTTCTCCTGCACCCTCATCCATGGCTGAAGTGCCCTTGAGCATCTAACCCCACATGGGGCAGTGGTGCTCCTAAGCTGGTGCTTAAGGTAATGGCCTTGTGATCACAGGTTCAAATCGAACAACTGCCAGTAGTGCCACTGAGGTACCTTGAGCATGGTACCATCCCCACACACTACTCTCTGGGCGCCGTTGTCAAAGATGCCCTATTCTCATGTGTATGATGTGTTAAATGCAGAGGTTGATTTTCACTGTGTGCACTGTGTGATGTGCCATGTAATCACAATGACCAATGGGACTGACATTCACTTTCATTGCTCCAGGGACTGTACCTAAATAATTGTAAGTTGCCTTGGATAAGATTGTCAGCTAAATGTAATGTAATAATAATAATAATAATAATAATAATAATAATAATACCAAAGTGCACACTCACATTGTAATATGCATGCTTCTCACGGTCCAGAATGCCGGTCACCCTGATAAGGCCGTCTTTGTTAACTATGAAGAGGTTCACAGGATCCTCGTCTGCCCCGGGGCCTTTTATGTAGTAGTACACAGGAATGTTGTCGTCCCGGTCCGATCGGATCTGTGCGAATAACCATTGCAACATCATTTTACCGAGACTACGCCATCTACCTGCCATATGCTTGTGTTTTCGCACATAAACTGAAAAGTTTCCATAATCCTTAATTGTACGCATAACACAAAAAAAAGAAGTATGTGTCGACCACCTGTTTCTGAAACATTTTACCCATATTCAGGTAACACAACCACAACCACATCTTGGTGCTCCATCCCTCTGCACAAGCAGATCCCATTTATTATGATGTTAATGTTAATATTAAAATTTTAATTCCAGACTCCTCGTGCCCTCCCTCCCCCCTTACTTGGGGCACTGGTAACTCAGCCCCACTTTTTCACCCCACTACGCAACCACCCATACTATGATGGTGCTTTGGCATTGTTGCTGGTGAGGATACTACCACCGGTTCTTACAAACACTTCTTACTTTGGCCACATAGGGCAGCTGCGTGTGATCTTCATTCTCAGTCAGGAGTTTAGGACTAATGATCCATTCTCTCTTCTGTCTCCTCCATGTGAAATGTGTTCTTCTCCCCGCCCCTTCAGACACAGCCTACTCAAAACACACACACACACAAATGCAAATGCAAACTGTTAATAAAATAACCAACAGAAGACTGGGGGTGTTAAAAAGCAAATGGTGTAGAAGTATTCTTACAAGCTAGCTTTCTCTTTGTGGTGCTGTAGAATGTCGCAGACAAGAAAAGAAAAAGCAGGTCGGTAAGTATAGAAGACATCCTGGTTTGATGTTTTCCTACATGTGAAGTGCGTAAGAGACTTGGTATGAGTTAGTTAGGTTGAGTTAGTCAGCTGCTCAGAAAATCGTTACCCCGAGTCACAACTAATTATTTTTCTCTGAAGAATGTTGACAAACCAGAACACCGTTGCTTGATAAATGCACTCACTTTAACTCTTTCATGCACAACACTGACTCCTAAATGAATTTGTTGAGCTGTTGTTTCAGACTTTAAATGGGCTACTGAAATTGTACAAAAGTAAGCAAAAACTTTCCGTATAGAAATGAAATAGAAATTATATATGAAACTTACAACACATACGCTAAATTAAGAATATAGGCTATGTTTTAAATAAATAACTTGTTCAATGCTAAAATTTGTTATTAATGTAAACACGAAACTATAGATAGTAAAAAAATAATAATAATAAAAAAAAGATGTAAAATATATGCTGTAGTAGAACCTCAAAGATGTGTAAAAAAATATTGCTCATTCTGCACAGGTCGCACTTTGCTCTCATCACCATTGCCTGGGCCTGCCACTAGGTAAGGAGCTGTCAGTGTGTTTTGGTACAGTCTTGTGAGCATATCAGGGATGGAAATTAACCACCCCCCACCCGCCAAATGCGGGTAAATATGAGCGTTGGCGGGTGAATTTTGTCACCTGCCACCTGCCACTGTGGCGGGTGTGCAAATGCTATCTAGCCACAAGTTCCATATAGTACCTATATGAAAGTCACTCACTCACTCACGCATGTTGTATCGCAGCTAACAGTTAGATAGCACTGTGCTTAGAAGCGCATTTATTGATAAACAACACTCCGAGCGTTTCTTCGGGCGCGGAACACATTTTAGGTTAGGGGTGCTGTATATTTGAGTCATGGATTTCTTCCCATAATGTCGTTTTAGTGCACTTGATATTCCTCCCGTTGGTACCCGACGTTCCATATTAACGCCATGCGCACACAATTCCAGAACCAACTCATGATTTTGGCTTATTAGGCTAATAGCGCGACCACGGACAACCACCGATGTCTGAATATTTTGAGGAAGTTCCATTCCTGGGGCAATTTAAGTGGATATTTTTCTATGACTATGATTATGACGGGAAAGACTGACTACCATTTTAACATATCCTGAAATGGTGTGGTTATTCGGTTATTCCAAATATGATCTTGGTAACTTTCTGTTCACCGATTTTCCGGTAATGAAAGCACAGTCATAATTATTTATAGCCTAACTGTCCACGCGGGAATGCATCAGTATTGCCTTGTGTGACCAGTATCAGGTTGACAATAATGCCATATGCGCACAGGTTGATTCCAAAAACCAACCTGTGATTTTATCTTATCCTACCTACCTAACCTGTCACCTGCCACCAACACCGATGTCAGAGGAGGGCGGGTCCATCTCCGAAGCACATATAGCCACTGAAGATTTTACACCATTAAACGATTGTTTATATCTATCATAGACGGATAGCGTCTGCACAAGGGCATAACGCAAGAGGGTGGCTGATGTTAGGTCTGAGAAGACCACACACTGACACACGTATAGCATACACAGACACTCATGTAACGAAAGACATAGACTTACAAGATTAACCCATCGTTCTGATACTTTAGCCCATAATGAGCCAAGCTTGCACATAACCGCGCCGAAGCCCAAAATCCAACAGTACACAACAAAACCACAAGCTACATTCTTTTCTGCTCCGTTATGAGCAGCAAGAATGTTTGGGGTAGCTGCTAGGCTCAATAGTTTTTTTTTTTTTTTTTTTTTTTTTTTTTACCTTTGACCTTACAATGTAGCCCACATTAAAATTACTTTTAAATACACCTGAGACATTTTTCATGCATTCATATATTTATATTCAGATATGAATTTCATTGTGTGATATTTTAAAATTGCTCAGATGGCGAAACTAGTAATGATACAAACGTCTTATTACTGCTCAGCTTCGTACCCTAGTGTGTGTGAGGGGTGGTGATCGTGCAGACTTTACTATAATGCAACTTGGATGGTGTGACATTTTCTATTTTCTTTGAGTAGGCTAAGTCCGAAGCAGTTCAGAGCAGTTGGCCAGTGGAGTGTGTACATTCTATAGTTGCAGGTAGATATCGCTATATATTTCTAACCACATAATAATGCAGTTTTCACTTCCTTTGTGTGTCTCCAGTGCTCAATTAAACAGATAAGTTGCAACAGGATTACTGTAAACTCCTGTAGTTACAGGAAGATATAGTTTCAAACCATCATTCTGAATCACTCTGTCTTTATTTACTGTTTCGCAACCTTGCCAGTCACACTTGGACAGAGTATGTATTATCACCAAAAAGAGATATTGTTAGGCTAGGCCTATCTCATGTATTGGTAACACAACAACTGAATAATCAGCTCTGTAACAAACTCTGAATTGGAAAATATTTACATTTCTATGCATTATAATGTACGGAACGGTCGAATAAAAAGTGGCTGGTAAAAATGTTGAGTGGTTTGATTTTAGAATCTACCTGCCACAGTGGCAGGTGCACAAAAAAGTTAATTTCCATCCCTGGAGCATATGTTTCCATACTCTAAGACTGGGCTGTGCTCCTTGTTTTTACTGCATCCCCTGTTTTGTAAGTACGGATAAGTGCTCATTTTGTTTTGTCATATGCATTTCTCATTACAATAAAGCTGCACTCTGCACTTGTGTCTGTGTTTTCTCATGTGCATTCCAGTGCACCTTCACACAGGTTAAGGGAAAAATACAACAACTTCAAAGGGCAGTAACACATTCCCTCTTCAAAAAACGTCTAGGAGGCTTTTCTTGTTTGCCTAAAAAAAAAAACTGGAGGGCAAACGTGGTCAGGCTAACATTAACTTAAAAGATTCAGACACTGAGAAAGATGGTCAGTGTTAACAGTATACACTATCTCTACTCATTGTAGAGTCCGTAACCGCCTTTTTTCCCCATTTGATGGCTTTGTTATAGAGCCACAACAACCAACACACAGATTAAGTAGTAATGGAAGCCCCATAGTAAAAAATCCTTTGTAAGAGCATAATACCCAATTTAAAGGTTTCCAGCCCTCCAAGGCCCTCTAGCAGCCTGAGCGCTCCGAGCCTTCCCTGTGTTGCCTATTGGCTGGCTACACTTGTGCTCGGAAACACATATAGAAATTCTGGTTACTTTCGGGCACGCGTGAAAACTCATTGGGGTAAATAACCCCTTGGCCTGGAAGCAAATACATTGTGCCCCCTTAAAGTGATATATACATACAGAGGTGGACAGTAACTAAGTACATTTACTTAAGTACTGTACTTAAGTACAATTTTCAAGTATATGTACTTTACTTGAGTATGAAACATTTTGGCAACTTGTGACTTTCACTTCACTACATTTTAGGACAAATATTGTACTTTTTACTCCACTACATTTGAAATGCGCATGAAGTACTCAATAACATTGATGAGAGGTGGATGCACTGAACTCCTGTTAAAAAAGTGTGATCACTACAGTTCCAGTACAAGTTACATTGAAACATGGCTTTGAAGTGATTTTGCAATGATGTGATAGATAGATCATATCGAAGTCTAAAGTGTCTTTACTTTCAGTCACTGAATTTGAACTTGGTAATAATCATGATGGCAATGGCAGATAATGACAAATCTTTGTCAAAACATTTGTGACTATGATAAAGTTGGAATGAAAAAAGACAATCACTTAACGTTCAGCTTTGCAACTAAACATTACATTTACCACTCCAATTGTGTTATTCTGTTTGTGTTCAGGTGTTTCAGATTTGTTAGTAGAGAATGAATAACAATAGTAATTCCATTGATGGTTTTAAACATGGACTAGGAATTACACTATCTCAAAGAATACCTACAGAAGAACTACAGAGCTTCCCCAAGTACATATTGTTTTGTAATTTACACCATTTTCTTAAATCCCTGCAACTATACATGGACCTACTTACAAGGCAAAGGATAGACACCAGCAATGATCATTTTCAAAGAGCTAGGCTATGTTGACTGCAATTATCCTTATTGAAGTTTATTTGCATCTAAATTGTTTTATATTAGGCTAAAATGTAAAAACCTTGTATAGTTAAACAAATTACAATGTCAGGTAGGCCCGAAATGTGAATATAGTGCGAATACAATAACATAATATGAGAATAGTGATGTTGTGTATAAAGAAGTTGTAGTGACTTGTCTGTGGCCCCACATTATCAAAAAAGAAACTTAAGTATTTTTAAAAACAATTACTTTTGTACTTGTACTTGAGTAGAAAATTGGCATAGCAACTTTTACTTGTAGTGGAGTAATATTTGACTAGGAGTATCTATACTTTCACTTAAGTAAAGGAATTGTGTACTTTGTCCACCTCTGTATACATATTTGTGATAGCAACATTAATGTTATCCTTCACCACCCTGGGAAGCTGAAACACTTTCCAACCATACCCACTAAACTAAATTACCACCTGCTTAGTCACATCTCCCAACCTGCTATTTATCCCACAGTGGGTCCCAGATGACACCTACCACAATAGCAAGTCCAGTCAGCAGGAGTAGAGTCCTAATGGCCATCCCAGTGTCCCAAGTCCCAAGCACAAAGGCCAGAACAGTGTCAGATAGGTGAGGTGTGTGATGCTGATCTCCTTCTCTTTTCCTTTAGTTATACATGAGCATCACATGATGCATTGAGATGCCATTGGCTCCAGTCTCTTACAAAGAGCTCTCTGTCTGACGCTCTATGCTGCACTTCCCTCTCCTGTGGTTTCCACCTCCGGTGTGTTGTGTCATCTGCAACGCAATATTCCTTCAGGTCGTCTTTACTCCCAGGTCTGCTGTTGCGTGTCAGCTGTCAGGCCAACTCCCTCCTTTTTTCTCTCTCTGGGAGCTGTAAAACTCTGCGGGCCCCTCCCTCAAACAGGGCTGCCTGTACAGGTATAGCGTAGCCAAACCCTGTTATTATGGGTCACGTGACAGTCTTCAGTGGCAACACATAGGTCAGTGGCCTGGAGCAGAGAAACAGGGGATCAGGACACAAAGAGTGAGGTGGGGGGTAGATGTGTGTGTGTATGTGTGTGTGTGAGAGAGAGAGAGAGAGAGTGTGTGTGTGTGTGTGTGTGTGTGTGTGTGTGTGTGTGTGTGCGTGTGCATGTGTGTGTGTGTGTGTGTGTGTACTGACCATCAACAACTAAAAATCAACAAACAGGTTTATATTTCAATGGTCAAATCTACTCGCTAACCAGTAGGTCTGTCATACACTTGAACTATGCAGCTCTATAGATCACAGTGTAATTATAGGCTTGTGGCATTGAGAGGGAACTCGAAGAATGCTTCTTGGGAACTTCCAAGAAGACTATGATTAACCACAATTTAACCAGTACTTTGGTCCACGTCCAATACGTGCCCTGCATCATGTCTCTACAGCTGGAATACAAAAGACTGTTGTTCCTCGAGGGTCTATTTTATTTCATCTGTTTATTTATTTCTACTTTTTAATAGTTTCTATTAAGTTATTTTATATAATGTTATGTATATAACACAAATATAATAACTTAATGTCAACTAAAATCAAGTCTTTAAAAACTTAAAAATTAGATGCAGCTGTTTTTTCTTCAATCTTTCTTCAACTCTAAAAAGACGTTTTTTTGTCCCTGTTAACCACTTAGTGCTTTTACACCTTAACACGTGATGGCATGAATCTAGAGAGGATTACCTCTTACTAATAATACTTCAGTTGACTTCATGTGTACTGATAGTCTTCCACAAAACTCAGATCAAAGGTTTCTTACTTTTATGTTTATGTGTATGTGCCAAAAAAAAATCAAATTCCAAGAATTGTTTTCATGTTCCTGAACCACTCAAACAGCTCCACATCCGCTGGCACCTCACTAGACAACATGTGCTATAATAACTGGGATTTCTTAGTTCTCTGAAGTGGTGAAAAGTCTTTAGTCTGTAAAACGATGTCCAGTTGCCTTACAACCTAGTAGTGATGACTGCCATGACCTGGTTGAGTAAGAAGCTACTACGACATACCAAGTGTTCCCTTTGCTTTTTCATTGCAATCTTACACTGAGCTGGAGGGCACATTACTTTTAATCTGTACCCCCATCATACTTGTTGAGACTATGAAATGGTACTCTACAAGCCAAAGTAAGAAGGAGTGTCATGGCCCATGAACCTATGATTGATATTGGATTAGTTTTCACAGTTTTTAGGTTTTGGTGCTATATACTGCCCTACAAAAACAAAAGACCTTAACTCACCAGTGTGAAACTGAGAAAAATGACTTTAAAATTCTTCCGCTTGCATGTGTTTTCAGCGTTACGGCAAGGACAACATCTTATCTCTGAAAACTTTAGAGATGCATACCTACCCATTTGTGTGTGTCTTTTTGTGTGTGTGTGTGTGTGTGTTTCTGTGTGTACAGGGTATGTGCATTGTATTGTTTGCCATGTATCTCTTTAATTGTTTACCACCTGAGTCAGAAATATAAAAAGGAAACATCAATAAAATAGATCACTAACTGAACTCACACATCAGATCACGCAGCTAATCACATCTGATCACACAGACTAAAAATGACAAAAGCACAAACTTGGTCTAGCTGTTAGGGCATGGAGTTAGACTGTCTATTACCACATGAGTTCAAGAGAGTCTAGGGTTTAGATATGAGTAATTTCAGTGTCATTCTTTGGAATGGTAAGGTAGAGAAAGGTAGAACTGACCTCACGTGTTCTGTGTTCCTTGAAAGATGTTATCGCTGCTTGGAAAAACCACAGCATCGTGTGAAATTTGCATACAGGCAGTTGACTGCAGTACACATAATGCCTCAGGTGCAAAACATGAATGGGAGAATAAACAGGTCATGTGCCTTATTTTTGTGTCTGGAACATTACAAACAAATACCACATATCTTTACACTCCAACTACAAAATAGCACTACGAGGCAGTCAAAAGCAGGTTTCCACATGGGGTAAGAGCTTGCATTGGAGAAAAGAAAAGACAAAAGTGAGCACCCTGTTGATGACTGGCATTGAAAGGGGAATTCATTTTAAGACACATCATAGCTTAATCATTTCACAGATTGTATGGCACGTGTAAGTTTTGAGTATTTTTTTAGAAATATTAAAATTAATATTATGCTGCTTATGGTTACATATTCTAGTTATGATGGATGGCAAGGAACACAACATTTGCTCAGAAACTGAGGATTTGCTTTGAACAAAAGCTTTATACAAACGCTTTTAAACTTGAACATTCCTGCTCCTGTTCTGGAGTTCCGTTGGTGGAAAGTGCTGGAAAAGGCCGAGCTCCTTTTGATGTCTCCAAAGAAGACTTAGTTCCAAAGAAGACTGACAAAACATTGTTTACTTTTTAGGCTGTCCTTTAAAACTCAGTTGAGGGAACTATGATGATAATAGCACGCACCCAAGTTCTGGAGAAGGATAAATGTAGGCTAAAGATAAGGTTATTGACGTACAAGGATGTTATTTTTCTACCATTAAGTTTCGACACCAGGAAATTTGTCATTGTGTTTAAGAGAGCAAACAATCACTTCATATGATAAACAGTATTTATTTTATTTATGTGTTGTTTGCAAAGGGTATAGGCAAGTTCACACAAGGAAAGAGCTAAAGAATCACTTTAGTCAAGGACACAAACAGAAAAAGTCACGTTGGATAAAAATGTCTGCTAAGTGTAATGTAATGAAAATCTTTCACCCTGATTTATTTATTTATTTGGTGTCTTCTGGCCTTTCTCCAAACCTCCTGCTCTATGATAGCTCAATGATACTTTACCCTGTTTTGTCGGAGACTCTTCGTTTTATAAGCGGACCAGAGTCCAAGGACATGGCTGACCTGTTAGTTTTATAGTCTTCACCTCTGAGATCTAATACCAACATACCAAGTATGTCCTGTTACTAACTGTGCACAGACAACACACCTAGAGCTGTGAATACTTCCCATAGGATCCCATGAGACCGTTCCTATGAGACTGATCCCACAAGACTTTTAATTCCACCCTTTCTATTTAGTATGTGTTGCAATACATGTAAGGCAGCACAGACATAGTTTTATATATAAGTGGCTGAGAGTGTCCCTCAGCGTGAGTAACAGTGCCTGAGGTACATATATATATATATATAAGTCCTTCAGGTATATACTGTTGCTAATCAGTATTAAATAGATTGAATAGTATCAAAATAGAGGTAGAAGTCTTTATTGTCATTATTCAAAGTATAGTGAAATGTCGTTTGGAGCAGCCAACAGATGCACAGATCCCAGAGGAAAGATTTTTTTACAATGAGATGTCTTCTATGTCTCGCTTGTTTCTCCTAGACAATAATGAGAACACATTGATACAAAAATAAGACTATTGCCTTTGTCTCCTGCTTCTCAGGTTTGTCTCTGGAGCAAAAGAGTTTTGTTGTTTCAATGTAGACTCCCTTTAATCAACAAATGAGATCTCAACAATGTCTCAAATAATGCTCAATGTTGTCTAAGAAAGAACTGTGACAAAAGTAGTACTTAAATGAGCCTTAAAAGAGAATCACCATTTTGTCTCCTGTGCAACAAAAGAGATACAAATCAGAAACAAAATTTTCCTTTGGGTGAATAAGAAGCGGTAGGTAAGAATAGTTAAGTAGAATAGAATATAGGTTCTGAATGTACAGCAATATATACACATTAGAATATAAACCAAATAAATACAAGCCTAGAGAGAAATTTACAGTATCAAGAAATGCTGCTACAACAAAATGCTAGGGGAAACTCTGTATAAGGTATTTGTAGTCAATGTAAGTTCATTTGATGGAAGGTCATTACTGTGTTCATTCGTGTGTGTAAATTACTGCACAATGCCTTGAGAGAACTATGTTTGTTTCATTGAAGCTATTGTTCACTACAGCACATAGTGCACACAATGAAATTTAACCTCTGCATTTAACACTAAGTAGTTTTTTGCATAGACATACTATACAGCTGGGAAACGAGAAATACGGCCGCCATCTTGGAGCGGGGATCAGACTGTCTCCGCAATACAGCGAAGCCTATTTGTGATCATGAATAAGTCATTCAAGTAACAATATTCAAATATTAATGTTGTTGGGTAAGATAGAATTTGTTTTTACTCTCTATGCATTGAAAGAGATTGGTGGTTTCAGCTGATATAAAAGCGCTCAGGTGTTTATATATAGATATCTAATGTATTGTTATGCCCAATTGGCTCAGAGCGGAGATAACGTAAGGGAGACCACACCGAATGTAATGTTAACAATGAACATTTATTAAAACAAGTTTCAAACGAGACTAGGATGACATGCTACATACTGAACAACAGCACAATAGCAGTTTTGCTTGTGGTGCTAACTTCAACATGAAGATATAGCAGGTGGATGGAATGCAGAAAGACAACACGATCACGACGTCAAACGTTTGAACAAGGACTATTGCAACAATATCTACAAAACACTTCAGCCAGTGTTAGTTAGCAAACTAAAACGCAACGTAAAGTAGTTTAGCAACTCAATTGTAACCTTATGGAAAAGCAACGTTAGTCAACCAATGCTGCCCTCAACCTGTCAGAGAAGTTATGCATCATATACCTGCACGTGTTTCCAAGCGCACAACTTCTTCCTTATTCTATCTGCCACTTTCTCTTTCCCTCTTGTCTTTTTTTAATACCACGAATGTGGCCCAGAACATTTTTTTCATGTTTTTTTCTCTCCATTGTGACTATGCGAGAGTGGAGAGCAGACTGTACATAAACGAGTCGTTTGGCAGCCAGCGCGCCCAAGCCCACCGCCTCAACTTTTCAAAACAGAACGTTGAACCAACCAAAACTGTAGCCTACAAGAAGCCGTGACTCGCTGTCTAAATTCATTTTAATACACACAGACTAATGACATAGCCATGTTTAACCAATAAACACAAAGGTAATATAAACAAACAGGCATTTATCTGTCATTTGTCAGTCTCTCTATGCGCCGTAAGTTGCCCTTCTTTTGCACGGCCCTCTCTATAAGCTGAACACTAACAACGCCTATGAATACAAAAAAAAAAAACAGATTTGAATTTTATTTTGTTCTTAGTTTCACCTGGCGAAATAACATGCTAAAAATAATTTCGCGACCAGAATCACTGATTCAGGCTACATTAAACAGGTGTATGTTGATTTTAACAATATGTGTTGTCGTTTAGGTGGGTCAGATGCAGTGACAGATTTATTTAATAAGCATGACGAAAAGTCTTGGGCTGAACTAGCGATATATATAAAAAAACAGCCTGTAGTTCAATGTCAGAAGGTAGAAACAGTTGTACCAAGCCTACACTGCAGGCGATTTATCCCACTTGTAAAAGTTTGACGCTGTTCATGTCTTTAAATTAACCCACCAAGCTATACGGAGCAGAAAATGAAAAAAAAATGAAGGGGCTGCAAATAAACTTGAGGCAACTGCTCAATTATTCGCAGTTGTCACATGTCATATGTTTATTTTATCAATGTGTTGTTACTGAGGGGATTTGGAAGCAGCGACAGTTGCTCTTTAATTAATTAAGAATAATGAAAGCCTTCAAGAAGCCTTTGTTATAGCCTACTATAACCTACTAGCGATACAGCCAGTTTAAAATTAGTGGTGTTTAGCGAGGTACTGTTAATAAAATGCGCTAACAATTCATTTGTCCTGTCAAACGGATTAAGCTGAATGGAGCGTATCCCCGCTCCAAAATGGCGGCTCCGCGTCTCGTCAGCGCCTATTGGCAGTAACGCCCCATGCTCCGTCTATATATAGTATGTCTATGGTTTTTTGTATCTCGCCTTATAGCGATCTAATAAGTTACGTTTTGTTGAGTGTAAGACTCGTTGTGTTAGAGCGTTTGGCTACGGCCACCTCTTAACATTTGTTTGTGTAGCATAGCCTACTATAACCTAGCTGGTCACAGGGAAACAGTTGCGTTTGAATTCGCTGAACGTTTCTCTTACAGTTTCAGTTTTTTTTTCACCTTTGTTTCGCGCTGTAGTTTGTTTACTTTTGATTTCGGTTATTGCCTACTTGACCGTGGTAAGGTGAGTGTGTTCGCTCCTGATTCCTCCGCGGATATTTTGTTTTGTTGCTGAGTCCTGTGTTTGTATTGATACTTTATCTTCCTCTTTGTCCGCATTCAGGTAAGCTGTTTAAACCGAACATGTTCATGATTTGTGTTAATTGTCGGGTTCCTCTCGAGCCAGAGGATGTTCATGATCGTTGCCCGAGCTGCCTTGGCATTGATCATCTTAGACAGGGATTGACTGAACAGGCGTGTATGAACTGCGCTTGCCTCAGTTTAGCTGCGCACACTGCTAGGCTTGCTCAGCTGGAACGCAGTTTGGGCTCTCAACTGCTCCCAGCGCCGAGTGATTGCGCTCTGTCCCCTAAGTCCAAGAAGCGCCCTAAGCAGCCGCCATGTGAGGCTCCCAGTAGGCCCAAACGACAGAAGGTGGAGCCCTTGGTTCAACGAGTGGACACCTTGGCTTCAGAGTTTGCTGAGATTAAAGCATTGCTCTATAACCTCCAACCTCCTGAGACACGGCTTGCTGGTGGTCTCGCCACAGCTGCTTCATCGCCTCCTCCTGAACCACAACCTCCGGTGCTGTCCCCGGCTGTGGAGGTCCAGGATGATGACATTCTTTCCACCATGGCATCTGACAGCCTAGATGCTGAAGAATGGGGGGACGAACAGGTAGACAGGGCACAGGGCTCTGGGGGCGACTCCATAGACACTGGCCGCAGTTCACTGAGGGGCTCAGTGGATAGCCGTACATCTGTGGTCAAGCCAGCTGTGAAGATTGCGCTAGCACGCCTGGGGCTGGACGCAGCGCCATCTGAAGTACGGATGCAGAGTGCCTTTTTTAGACAGGCCTCCCCCTCTGCTGTCTTCACTGTTCCACCTTCAGCCCCCTTTATTGAGGAGCTGCAGAGATGCTGGGCAGACCCTAGGCGTTTCTCCCACCTTCCTAGCGACTGCCGGGCTCTGGCTAACATGCAAGATGCGTCCAGTCATGGTCTGGACAGTATGTCAACCATCGAACCGGCTCTTGCTGCCCTGATCGTTTCGCCGGACGAGGCGTTGAGACCCGACGCTCGCTGTCCACGGCCACAGTGTCGCTTGATGGATGATTTTATTGGGAAAGGCTATGACGCTGCAGCACGTGCTGCACGCATAGGTAATTCACTGTCGCACCTGATTTTGGCCCAGTCTCAGGCCCTTCAGTCTTCTGGAGCAGACCAGTCACTGCAAAGCCTAAGTGAGGCTTCGCTACAGGCATTTCCTTTTATGTCCAGGGAGCTGGGCAGGCTAATGTCTTCCTTAACTCTTGCCAGGCTCTGCAGGAGGGCCCTACGCACTCTCCCAGTAGTTCCGGGTCAGCTCTTTGGTGATGCTGCACAGCAGGCCTTGGAGCGCACCCCTCAGGTAACGCAAGCCAGGCAGAGGCATGCAAAGACCACCTTCGGCACCTGCTACTGTCCCTCCAGTTCCACGGCCCCTTGTACAGCCACGGGCACCCTTGCCGGATACTTTTCGGCAGCCAGCTGCTAACCGTCCCTTTCGCCAGGCGCGTCGGGATGCAATTTCCAGCCACCCCTCCTCTAAGGGCAGGGGGCGGGGCGGCAGACATTGACTACTCCACTCTGGCGGTCGGCCACTTCACCAGTCAACAACTCGCCTGCTGGGAAGTGCTTACATCAGACCCCTGGGTTGTATCCACCCTGTCTCAGGGTTACAGCATACAATTCAGACGCCGACCGCCGGGATTTCAAGGGGTCAAAATGACCATTGTAAAAGATCAGGCCAAAGCTCTGGCCCTACGCCAGGAGGTCTTGGCCCTCCTGGAAAAGGGTGCCATCGAGCCATTAGAGCCACTCTTACAACACAGTGGGTTCTATTCCACCTACTTTATCATTCCGAAAAAAGGGGGTGGGCTTCGCCCCATACTGGATCTGAGGCATTTGAACGACCGCCTCAAGGTCTTCAAATTCCATATGCTTTGCACATCCGATGTTTTACACAGCGTCAGACGGGGCGATTGGTTTACAACCATCGATCTAAAGGATGCATATTTCCATGTTCCCATCGCTCCCCACCACAGGCAGTTTCTCCGCTTCGCCTTCGAAGGAAGGGCATACCAGTTCCGGGTGTTACCTTTCGGGATTTCCCTAGCACCCAGGGTCTTTACAAGATTTGTTGCAGCAGCACTGTCCCCACTTCAGAGCAGGGGAATGCGTATCCTCCCCTACCTGGACGACTGGTCGAGGGTAGACGCGCTCAGCGACTCAGCCATGGTACTCTCACACATTTCCAAGCTTGGGCTCAGGGTGAACCACGCCAAAAGCTCACTTACACCCAGCCAGAGAAGTGTTTTTCTTGGCCTTCAGCTGGACTCTCAGCTGTTGAGGGCATCCCTGTCTCAGCGACGGGTGTGCGATATTGTCTGACTGTTGCATCGGTTCAGGAGGGGACGAACCCTGACCTTCAGATCTTGCCAGACACTGCTGGGTACGCTCACTGCAGCCTCATCGGTAGTCCCTTTGGGCCTCCTCACACTGAGGCCTCTCCAGATCTGGATGAACGGCCTTGGGTTACGCCCACAACATCACGGGCGCAGGTCAGTCAGGATCACTGCCAGTTTCTTAACATGCCTACGTCCATGAAGGCAGCACTCTTTTCTGACGCAGGGGGTCCCAATGGGGTCCATACCCTCTCGCAGAGAAGTGGTAACGACGGACGCATCGCTTGTCGGATGGGGCGCAGTGTGGCAGTGCAGGTCTTCCCAGGGTGTATGGGGTCCGAAACAGCAGCGACAACACATCAATGTGTTAGAGCTACGGGCTGTCTTCCTCGCCCTGAAACATTTCCAACCAGTTTTAGCGGGTCGGCATGTCCTGATAAGGACCGACAATACATCTGTGGTCTATCATATCAACCACCAGGGCAGCACCAGGTCACTACCTTCCCTGAGGCTCACTCAGCGTCTCCTGTCATGGGCTTACCCTCGTCTGTTGAGCCTGAGGGCAATGCATTTACCGGGCGTGAAGAACACTGCCGCGGATTTTCTGTCGCGACAGACTTCTGACCCTAGGGAGTGGAGGCTGCATCCGGAAGTGGTGCAGAGCATTTGGCTGCGATACGGCAAGGCAGAGGTGGACCTTTTCGCCTCTCAAGCCACGACGCATTGTCCCCTGTGGTTTTCACTGAGGGAAGCGTCGAGCCCCTTGGGCCAAGACGCACTGGCACACGAATGGCCACAGCAGCTCCTGTATGCTTTCCCGCCACTCCCGCTCATTCTGCCCACTCTGGAGAGGATCCTCCGGGAGGATCACAGAGTGCTGTTAGTGGCTCCCAATTGGCCAGGGAGAATTTGGTTCCCTACCCTGCACTGGTTGCTGAACGGGGAGCCTTGGTGTCTCCCTGCACGGAAGGACCTCCTCTCACAGCTGAGGGGTCAGATCTGGCACCCGAACCCAGCACGACTGCAACTGTGGGTGTGGCCTCTGCAGGGCCAGACCCACTGCTAGCGGCATGTGAGCCAGCAGTTGTGCGGACCATCCAGTGTTCCCGCGCATCTTCCACCAATGCGCTCTTTGCTAATAGATAGAAGCTCTTTGTGAGATGGTGCCAAGCACGCCATCAGGAACCGACATGTTGCCCAATACCGGTGATTCTCGCCTTTTTACAGTCTCGTCTGGAAGAGGGCCTTGCACCCTCCACCATCAAGATGTATGTAGCGGCTATATCCGCGATGCATACCAGAGTAGATGGGCTGACTGTGGGATCCCACACACTGGTGAGCCGCTTTCTTAAAGGTGCTCAGCGCATAAGACCTCCTCAACGCAGTCCAAGACCATCTTGGGACTTGCCTCTTGTATTGACAGCGCTGTGTCAACCCCCATTTGAACCTCTGCAGGGATCAGAGCTCAAATGGCTCTCTTTAAAAACTGCATTTCTTTTGGCCATGGCGTCGGCTAAGACATCAGGTGAACTACACGCTCTGTCTATCAGTCAGGAGTGCTTACGATGGAACCCTGATGGCACGGGTGTAACATTGTGGCCTAACCCTTCATTTCTGCCCAAGAACTTCTCCTCTTCATACACCAATCAGCCACTCAGCCTGGAAACTTTCACACCACTGCCTGAAGAGAATGGGCAGGGGCAAAGTAATGTTCCTCTGTGCCCAGTTCGAGCACCGAGGGCGTACATTGACGCGACTGCTGCATTTCGGCAGTCAGATGCACTGTTTGTGTGTCACACTGGACATAGGCGGGGCCACCCGTTGTCCAAACAGAGGCTGTCGAATTGAATCGTGGAGGCCATTAGCCATGCTTACACTAACAGCAGCCTCCCAGTCCCTCCCCACATCCGAGGCCACTCCACTCGGGGGGTGGCTGCATCATGGGCGGCTCTACGTGGAGTTCCGCTATCCGATATCTGTGCCGCTGCCTCATGGGTCTCGACTTGCACGTTTGCAAGGTTCTATAGGGTTAATGTGGCCATGCACAATCCACTGGCCACAGCCACCCTTTCCAACGGTCATAGGTGAGTTGCTCTTCTTCGTGACCCTGTTGGTATTAGTCTTATTAGTGCTTTAAGCACCGCCTCTGGCGGTCAGAGAAATTAAATAGAATGATGGTTACGTATGTAACCGCGGTTCTATGAATTTCGGATGACCGCCAGAGCTTGGCTGTCACTCGGAAGGCTGACGAGAAGACTGCCAAGAGAACGCTTCCGGCGTGGACGTACCTTAAGTACCGGTGCGGATGCATACGTCACCCCTGTCGCAAGCGACTTTGTTGGTATATACCCTCAAACTGCATGTGTATGTGATGAACATCCAGGTGCTTTAAGCACCGCCTCTGGCGGTCATCCGAAATTCATAGAACCGCGGTTACATACGTAACCATCGTTTTATGTCCTTTGACATTGATAAATTACATGAAATTAAATCACCAAACACATGATTACAGTACTGCTGAATAAATATATTTAAACTGATGAAAATATTTACAGGATTTACATTGGCAATGTAAAGCCAGTCAGTGAAATGTTTACATGTAGCATGGTTGCATGTTGTATTAAAAACCAAAACAGAACATTTTTTACAAAGAACCATAGAACAATATTGTTGTCCAAAAGACCAAACAAAAGTTACTGTAAGCATTATCCCAATCATTTTCATGGTAGTTGACCAATGTCACTGACATGGGATAAATGTACAGCAGCACTTGTCTTTGTTGTCCATGTTTTCTCCAGGTTTTTTTGTAGATGTAGGCCTACCTTTATAGTATTTTCCTCTTTTTACAGTATTGCAACCCCCTTTTCTCTTCAAGCCTCTCCTTTCATCTTCATTCTCTCTCCTCCTCTTCCCTTCGCTACAACTCTGTCTTCCATATCTATTCACAGTGTTTCACAATTGTTTATGCTTGATGCATAGTTGCATATTCGTAATTGAAACACAACCATTTTTACAAGGAACCATGCACTCTGTACGAAAAACACAGTAAAACACAGTAAATTATTGCTGAAGACAACACAATAAGAACATATTTCAGTGTTTTGCAAAAAGTCTACGATTTAAAAAGTTCTTTCAGTTGTGCCAATCTATCTGATCCATTGTTTTGTTATTTGGATAATTCAAAACTTGTGGGAAACTGTTTTATTTCTGTATGTAAGTGATTATAAAAAGAACACGAGAAGTAGTAATGTGGAAGCTAGTCACACATAATTTGCTTCAAAAGAACAGTCACAAGGGATTAAAGGCAGTGTTGATGACGCACAAGTATGGATGCCGATGAACTAGAAAATTAGTTAAAGCAAGGGCGTGGTAGAGTAGCAAAGCAACACAGATAAGTGTTTATGTGTCTCTCAAGAAAGGCTCAATTCAAAGGTGAGTGTTCCTGACATGACGGAGCTATTTAACTGCAAAAAGGGGTATTTTCAGTATGTTTAGAGACCAGGAGCTTTGTCATGGTTTTCAGTGTGGTTATAGGCTGGGCCAGCAATGTAAAGTCACTAAATTTTTTGTGCAGTTGTGCTGATTTGCAAAGAGTATGCATAATGTATAGTATTTGTAAATCATCAGTACCTCTATAAAAATCAGAAATCAAAAATTAAAAGAAACGTCTTGGCCACTGGGCCTACTCAAGGAAAATAAATTAAAACCTTATCATTTTTTCTGCTTGACTCGATATGACAGCTGCCTGAAGTAGACCCAGGAAAGTTTTTATTTTTGTATGGAAGTGACTATAAAAAGAACTGTAATATTGAAAAGTAGTAATGTGGAAGCGACACTAGTCTCCTCCCCAGTCTAGGCAACCTAAACCAATATGTCAGAGAACAGGTAACTAGCCTAGGTGTCATCCTTGACTCTGACCTAAGCCTTAAACCACACATCAACAAAGTGACTAAAACAGCATACTTCCATCTAAGAAATATAGCAAAATTTCGCCCCTTCTTGACCAAGCCAGACGCTGAAAAACTTGTTCACGCATTTATTACAAGTAGATTAGACTACTGCAATGCCTTGTTTACAGGCCTCCCAAAAAAAACAATTGAAAAACTACAGCTTATTCAAAACTCGGCTGCAAGATTACTAACAAAAACAAGAAAGATGGAACATATTACTCCTGTACTGGCTGAACTACACTGGCTACCTGTATCCTATAGAATTGACTTCAAAGTACTACTACTGGTATTTAAAGCTGTAAATGGCCTTGCCCCATGCTATATTGCTGACGCATTATCCTCTTATACCCCTGCACGAGCCCTTAGATCCGCTGATGCCGGTCTTCTGAGGATTCCAGACGCACCATCCAAAAGGATCGGGGAATCGGCCTTTTCATACTACGCCCCAAAGAGATGGAATGCCCTACCACAGCACATCAGAAAAGCAGAATCCATCGACATCTTCAAGCGACAACTAAAGACCTACCTATTCAACCAAGCCTACACCTAACTACTCAGTCACAGACTTCCCGTTACCAGCCCCGGCAGATGGGCTACCCTGGGAGACGTGGTTCTGCCTGAGGTTTCTTCCTAGAAAAACAGGGAGTCTTACTCACTGATTCCTGAGGTTTCTTCCTGAATTCACGCAAATCAAACAAACAGGGAGTTTTTCCTCACCCCTGTTGCTCCCTGGGGACACTAACTGTGCCTAAATGAACTTTTCTCGTCTAGTGCCACTGGCCTGCAAAGACTGCCGACCTATGTTCACATAAGAGCCCACATTAACAGGGCGTTGCATAGCTCTAGCGCCACTGGACTACAAAGATTGCTGACTAAGGCCTACAAGGACTGCCTACCTGTGTTCATGCAAGAGTCAGTCTGCTTCTGTATTTATCTGCTCTGACATCACTGAACCGCAAGAAATGTTGTCTTGCAACAACCCTGCCAAACTGTAAAGCACTTTGAGTTGCATATTGCATGTATGAACTGTGCTATACAAGTAAAGTTTTATTATTATTATTACTAGATAAGTGTTCATATGTCTCTCAAAAAAGGCTTAATTCTCAAAAAGGCTCAATCCTAACATGAGAGAGGTAGCCTATATAAATGCCAAAAGTGGTATTCAGTATGTCCAGAAAACAGGAGGTTTTTAGTACAGTTACAAGGTAGGCCAGCAACTTAAAGTCCATGAAATGAACAATGTTCGCTACATTTGTGTGCAGTTGTGCTGATTCACAAACAGTATAATGTATAGTATATGTAAATCTTCAATACCTTTATCAAAAATCAGAAATCAGAGCCTACTGCAGACACTCTCGATTGAGTCAAGGACAATAAATTAAAAACCTTATCATTTTTTTCTGCTTGAATCGATGTGACAGTTGCCTGACGTAGGCACCATGTTTGTTTTGCTGACAAGAGACTTCAAGAGCACCTGCCATATTTGGAGTTCTCCGGCTTGTGCAACAAGAGCACTCAGTGTATTCCTTTTTTCATTTTCCAGACTAGAAATACAAAAATAGCCTGAAGCCATACACTTATTTACAGGGATTCAGCTTTGTGTATACATCATACATCTACAGGCCACAGCACAGGTATAAACTGGTGTCATGACTAATCCCTCTTAGCCAACAGCTTCAGACTGTCAACTTCCTTGACCCTTTCTGTTTAGATGTTGCAGAGGAGATGTTGAAGAGGAGGCACAACTTTGGATTTATCATAGTAGTAATAATAATAATTATTATATTATTATTATTATTATTATTATTATTATTAGTAGTAGTAGTAGTAGTAGAAGTAGTAGTAGTAGTAGTAGTATTATATAATTATTTAAGCAGGTTAGTCACATTAAGGTACAAACAATCTCTTTTTTTAGAGATACCTGGCCAAGAATGGCAGGGGTACACATAGTTACAGATATAGAAACATGGTAGACAAGGTTCCGTCAGAGCAGTAAGGAAATAAAAGAAATTGCTAGTCAAAACATGTGCAACGATGGATACTATAGACACAGCTACCATTGACTTCACAGTATCTGTAAGATAGGATAGTGTGATAAGATAGTGAGGATTAAGCTTGTTTTGCGCTGCAGGTCATTCCGTTAAGACGGAGCAGGAACATACCAGAAAATGCTTTATTGTCCTGTTTGGTTCAAGATTTGCATACAGAAGCCGTCAGGTAGCTGAACTAAATCAAGAATTGCAGAATACGGAGGTGCAGTGAGTGCCTGGGTGACTGTTTGCATGTCTTGCATGCTTCATTAGTTTGCATGTGAAGACATATCACACTTTCTTCACACTTCATTGGAAACTTAGTTGGAAAATTCTAGGTCTGCCAAATACATTGCAACACAGAGAAAGAGTGTCGGCTCTAGTGTTTGAGAATGAGATTTAGATTTCTATAATCTAAGCATGATTTGTTTCACATACATTTACCAGTTTGTAGGACGGTATTTTGTTGCTATGATGTGCCTATCTCAGTGTCTTTACATAGAATATGTTGGGTTGCTTTGGATTTGTAACAACAGACACAGCTACCATTGACTTCACAGTATCTGTAAGATAGGATAGTGTGATAAGATAGTGAGGATTAAGCTTGTTTTGCGCTGTAGGTCATTCCGTTAAGACGGAGCAGGAACATACCAGAAAATGCTTTATTGTCCTGTTTGGTTCAAGATTTGCATACAGAAGCCGTCAGGTAGCTGAACTAAATCAAGAATTGCAGAATACGGAGGTGCAGTGAGTGCCTGGGTGACTGTTTGCATGTCTTGCATGCTTCATTAGTTTGCATGTGAAGACATATCACACTTTCTTCACACTTCATTGGAAACTTAGTTGGAAAATTCTAGGTCTGCCAAATACATTGCAACACAGAGAAAGAGTGTCGGCTCTAGTGTTTGAGAATGAGATTTAGATTTCTATAATCTAAGCATGATTTGTTTCACATACATTTACCAGTTTGTAGGACGGTATTTTGTTGCTATGATGTGCCTATCTCAGTGTCTTTACATAGAATATGTTGGGTTGCTTTGGATTTGTAACAATACTATGTTGAAAGGTCATAATAGAGGTCAAAATTATAATGACACCTCTAAAACTTGTCATTTAAAGAAACTTGACTGGCAGTTTCATTTTGTTTGTTGTTGGCTGATTTATTAATTAAATCCAACCACTAACCCTAACCCTTGCGTTGATATATTGCATGAAAGTAAACACCGATTTATTTACTGATTATTGTCTGAGAATGTTTGCGCCTGATGGAAGTGTTTTAAAACATGCATTTCCATTCTTGTTTTGCTTTTGTAAACGACTGCTGTTGGTCCAATGTGTCTGTTGCATTCCTTATTTATGAATCATGTCACTACTGATACGGCACCTGTGACACACACACCTAATAAAGGAGGGCAATGTACCGACATGTCACTCACTTGTTTTCAGGCAAACAAGTTATCACACCGCAAAACCGTAATGACTTGATGCAGAATGCTTTGAAGTTGAACTTTTTTCTTTTTGAATGCCAGAGCGGTTAGACAGGATTTATGAAATTCTCAGATTTTGCAACATTGCAACACACAGAAACAGTGTCGGCTTTAGTGTTTGAGAACGGCATATAGGGATTCCCATTTTCCTTAACATTGTATTGATTTATAAGATTTCTATAATCTAAGCATGATTTGTTTCACATACATTTACCAGTCTGTAGGACAGTATTTTTTTATTGTTGCTATGATGTGCCTATCTTAGTGTCTTTACGTAGAATATGTTGGGTTGCTTTTGATTGTGAACAATACTATGTTGAAAGGTCATAATAGAAGTCAAAATTATAATGACACCTCTAAAACGTCATTTAAAGAACTACTGGCAGGAATGGTGGCGAGATAAATGGTGGACTGGTGGGAATGAGTATCATAATCCCTTTGAATGTCTGAGACAAGGGGATGAATCTGCCCCTAAGAAAATGGGTCAAAATCCCTGTTTTCCTCCAGATTTGCCTTTTACTATTTGGATTTCTATGCCGAATGCGGACCTAAACCTCTGCCTAAACATCTTTTTCACTCATGGTCCCAATTTGTGCACATCCTGAATGAGGACCAGATGGCTCATATCAAGATCGCTGGAACAAGTTGAACATGCATATAGGAGATCATGTATCTAAAAATCACGACGTACCCTTTGGTGTTGCTCAAGGCAGCTGTCTTGGCCCCCTCCTTTTCTCATTAGACATGCTACCGCTGGGAAACATTATTAAAAAATATAATATAGACTTTTATAGTTATGTCGATGATACACAACTTTATATCTCAGTTGAGCCAAACAAAACCACAGCTCTACAGTCTTTAACCTCCTGTTTGTCAGCTGTCACACATTGGATGAGCAATAACTTTCTAAAATTAAACGAAAACAAAACTGAACTACTGCTTATTGGCCCTAAAGACAAACGTGAAGCTCTCCTCCCCAGTCTAGGTTACCTAAACCAACATGTCAAAGAACAGGTAACTAGCCTAGGTGTCATCCTTGACTGTTCATGCATTTATCACAAGTAGACTAGACTACTGCAATGCCTTATTCACAGGCCTCCCAAAAAAAATCAATTGAAAAACTACAGCTTATTCAAAATTCGGCTGCAAGACTACTAACAAAAACAAGAAAGATGGAGCACATTACTCCTGTACTGGCTGAACAACACTGGCTACCCGTATCTTACAGAATTGACTTCAAAATACTACTACTAGTATTCAAAGCTGTAAATGGCCTTGCCCATGCTATATTACTGAGGTATTATCCTCTTACACCCCTGCACGAGCCCTTAGATCCGCTGATGCCGGTCTCCTGAGGATTCCAGACGCACTACCCAAAAGGATCGGGGAATCAGCCTTCTCATACTACGCTCCAAAGAGATGGAATGCACTACCACAGCACATCAGAGAAGCAGAATCCATCTATGTCTTCAAACGACAACTAAAGACCTACCTATTCAACCTTGCCTATACCTAACTACTCGGACCAAAGTCCCTTTAGTCAGACTCCCCTGCTCAGATCAAAGGCCCTTCAAACAGTCAGAGACTTCCTGCTACCAGCCCCGGCAGATGGGCTCCCCTGGGGGACGTGGTTCTGCCTGAGGTTTCTTCCTAGAAAAACAGGTTTCCTCACTGATTCCCGAGGTTTCTTTCTGAATTTACACAAATCAAACAAACAGGGAGTTTTTCCTCAACCCTGTTGCTCCCTGGGGACGCTAACAACCCGACTGCGCCTAAATGAACTTTCCTTGTCTAGTGCCTCTGGTTTGCAAGGACTGTTGACCTGTGTTCACGCAAGAGGCCGCATCAACAGGGCATTGCATAGTTGTAGCACCTCTGGACTACAAAGACTGCTGACTGGGGCCTACAAGGACTGTCTACCCATGTTTACGCAAGAGCCCGCATCAACGGGGCATTGCGCCGTTGTAACATTGCACTATTGCATCACGCAAGAGCCCGCATTAATGGGGCATTGCGTCATTACGTCATTTCGTTATTGTGTTCGTCTGCTCCGGCACAACTGAACTGCAAGAAATGTTGTCTTGTGGTGTTCTTGCCAAACTGTAAAGCACTTTGAGCTGCATCTTGTATATATGAATTGTGCTATACAAGTAAAGATTATTATTATTATTATTATTATTATGCTTTTTGGGTGTTTCTGTGGCTGCATCTTTGCTCAGATTGTTTTCCTAAATTGTATTCTCACATCTTACATGTCACATCTTACACATCACATCTTAGTAGTGATCGGTCCAGCTTGTTTTGCTCTGTCTAGTCTCTTATGTTGTTTAGTCTGCTATGTTGTATCAGACTGTACTGTATGGCACAAAACAAGTTTCCGCAAGGACAAACAAACACATCATCATCATCATCAACATCATCAACATCTAACACCTCACATGTCACAACAAGGTTTTTTCCTCTTCCCAACACTAAGTAGTTTTTTTAGTTTCCAAAATTGTTTCAGTGGTTCATCAACTTGGTGAAAGGCACTTTTGAAATCACTTCGCCTCCCTCCACGGGCTATAACAGCACTAAGCAAGTTTGGAGGAGCGGACCGTCTTTCTGTAGTTCTCTATGAGAGACAATTCTGCTTCCAACTTGTAGGGCAACCTAAGACAAAAACTACTTAGTATTGCTTTCAGGTTTACTTTATCTGAAACGTGAATGTGGCTGAAAAGGTCAGAACTTCCCTGAAGCTACAGAACACCTCTAATATGTTTAGGAATAAAATAATTAAGTAGGCCAGTATCTCCAAATGACAGCAGACATGCACTTCTAATGACACGGTTTAAGTCCTGTGCGTGACAGATCTCAAACACCCACTCCCAACCCTAGTCTCTATATCCCTTCTCTCAGTTCTGTGTATGTTCACATGTGTGGCCTGTGTGAGTGTTGTTGTGAGATCAATGTAAGTGCAGCGAGAGGTTCTACCAGGAAGACGTAATGCGCGTCATCAATTATCTATTGTCCAATCAGCACGTAGCACCCGTTTTTATAACGTCATCTTACCTTCCTGCTTTGCTGCTCACAGGTGTATTCCGTCGTTCGCCCACCTCCCTCCCCAGCATCCTTCCATGGGTTCCTGTCCTCGTCCAGCAGGTCCTGATGATGATGTCTCCTCCGCCCCCGCTTCCCGACCAATCTCGTGATGTCTCATCTACCGCCGCCTCTTCACTGACCTCCCGATGCCTCCTCTGGCTCTGCATCTCCAATGATTGACCCCGGATTCCATGGTCTCCTCCTCTTCCTCCCGGATCGCTCCTCAATACCCTGCGGGCTCCCTGCTGCGCCACTCCATGTACAACTCTCTGACGCATCCTCATCGGGTGACTCTGCTCTGTCCCCGGATGTCGGATTCCTGTCACCTGAGCGACAACCCGGACTCTATTGTCTCATTGAGCATCGTTTTAGCCTCAGGCAGTTAGGCTTCCCCCTACAGACGTGGTTCTGCCCAAGGTTTCTTCCTCATCAAGAATATTTAGGGAGTTTTTCCTTGCCCCGGTGCTCCGGGGGGATCCAGGGTCGTGCTCTCGAAATCCCCAGTCTCCTCTCTCGATGTACTATATTGTTGCATTTAATGTCATGCTCTGCATCTTATGCTTCTGAAAGTCTGTTATCTACATTATGACCACCACCAGTGGGTTCTTGTCCTTCTGTCAGGGGGGGGGGTTATTATTATGCCCTTCTACTACTACAGTCAGCATCTGTTCAGTTTTCATGTTTTTTATGATTAGGACAAAGGACAGAACCTATGCCAAAGTTTGTTGTGCCATAACTTTACTTGTCATCAAATAAATTGTCATTAAGTTATTACATATTCAGAGTCTTTCTGGTTGAACTGTAATTCTTGGGAAATATGCCTGCATCTATCTACTGTACATGTATTGACGTGAAACTCTTTCCTACTTTCTCAGAAACTTCAGGCAAGCGGCTGGACCTCAGTTTGCCTTTGCCTGTTCCTATGCCGTTGGTGGCCGTTGGTTCCACATTTACTCTTTGTATGTAGGGCATGGGTGACAAGAGAGCTTCTTGTTTCAGTAACCTTATACCTCTGCATTTAGAATGCTTTTCACACTGTTCAATGTCATGCTGCTCCCCCGTCTTCTCTGTGACTGGAGCTTCCTTTTACACACCTCACATGCTTTGCTGCTTATATGTACAGTAGGTGTCCAATGGCCTATGGGTACATGGTAACACCTTATTTTAACGGACTCTTTGATGTTTTTTTTTATTTTATATTCATTATTTTTTTTTGTCATGTCACTACTGATACGACACCTGTGACACACACACCTAATAAAGGAGGGCAATGTACCGACATGTCACTCCCTTGTTTTCAGGCAAACAAGTTATCACACCGCGAAACCGTAATGAATTGATGCAGAATGCTTTGAACTTTTTTCTCTTTGAATGTCAGAGCGGTTAGACAGGAATTACGAAGTTCTTCAATTTTGTGTGGATTCCTGGCTAAGCCCCAGCATTAATCAAAGTGTGGTCACCAAAAATGTTTGTGTAGTCTCCAATTTATTTTTTTCTATTAGTATTGTATTATAATTATATTGCCAGGTGAAACTAAGAATAAATAAACAAATAAAATTAAAATCTTCTGTTATTGTATTCATAGGCACTGTGAAGAGTGTTTAGTCTATAGACTGGGCTCCCTCTACGCAAACTCAACTTCTTCAAACAAAGTAACATTACTAACCAAATTTCTTGTGCTATTAGCCAGCCTGGAAAATGGACAGGTCTAGCCTGCCCAATGTAATTAGAACGGGTTTGGGGGAAACATGGATTTGCCAGTTCTCATTAGTTTTTGTGGGGTTACCAGACGAAACGACTAAGAACCACTGTACAGGACTACTAGCCCCTAGAGCACTTTTGATAAAGTTTGACAGTGGAGTAATAAAAGAGATCCTCGCAGGCAACCACTTCACAATATACAAAGTCCCATTACAGCCATTTTTATAGAGATGGGAAATTCCCACCAAGTTACTGTTTCTACGTGTGCACTCTGCCGCGCTGAAGCGGCAATTAGAATCACTGGTTTAGTACCTGGATTAAACCAATGGCGGGACTTTAACACTCTCGGAAATTATTCTGCGTTTACATTTTCACAACCATTATTGTGACAGATGAGATCCAACTGACATACAGCATCTACAGAAAATGAAAATGGCTTCAACTCCAAACTTTTTCCAGATGCTGCTTTTAAATCTGACAGGAGGAGTTCTAAAGATGATTACGTTTAGTTATATAACCTATTCTTCGGAATGTTATTGGTCCATATTATTGCGGACCAATACATGTAAAGTTATAGGTCCGGAACATGAAATCTGTACCATACTCAGGTAGGTTCCCACAGATTTATCAGACAAAAATTCCCTATTAACCCCAACCCTAACCCCAAACCTAACCATAACCTAACCCTAACCTTAACCCTAGATTCTGTTAATTTGAATTTCCGTACCAATCATATTGTGCCAATAGTGCTGTACCAGTAGCCACTTCAATATTATTCACAGGGAACTATGTGTGGCAAATGCTGTGATTCATGAGGTGACATATACGTGTAGGCTGTATAAGGTGTACAGTACATCAGTGATTTGGGGTCGCCAAAAACCTTGGTGGCAGGGCTGGAATTTTGTCATTTTAGGGGCAAGACCACTTGGGCATTTGTGTTGTCAATTTTGTGAAGGGCATCAGGGCCACTGTGGCCTTCTGGCAGATATTTTTCAAGGGCAAAAGGTCAAATTGAGAGGGCACGAGGGCCATGGCCCTCATGGCCCTCGTGAAATTCCTGCCCTGCTTGGTGGGGTCGCTGAATTATTTTTTTTCTGTCGTAAAATAACATGTTATTTTGCCAGGTGAAACAAAGAACAAAATAAAACGCAAATAAAATTTAAATCAGATTTTTTGTATTCATAAGCGCTGTTAATAGTGTTCAGCTTATAGACCGGCTACAGTTCCGACAGAAACCGTGGTGCAAAAGAAGGGTATGCAACATGCGGGCAGATAAATGCCTGTTTGTTTATATTACCTTTGTGTTTATTGATTAAACATGTGTATGGCATTAATCTGTGTGTATTGAAATTAATTTTGACTACTTTAGACAGCGATTCACGGTTTCTTGCAGGCTACAGTCTTGGTTAGCTGTCTTGTTCCTTTTCAGCATTCTATTTTGGAATGTTGAGACGGCGGGTTTGGGCACGCTAAGTATAGTCTACTCTCGACTCTCGCATAGTCACGATGGAGAAAACGACCATGAATAAATGTTCTGGGGCACACTCGTGGTGTTAAAAAAAGACAAGAGGAAAAGAGAAAGTGGCAAATAAAATGAGGAAGAACTTGTGTGCTTGGAAACACTGCAGGTAGGATGCATATTTCTGCCAGGGAAGCATTGGTTGGCTAACGTTGCTTCTCCATAAGGTTACAATTCGTTGCGTTTAAGTTTGCTAACTAACACTGAACACTGACAGAAGTGTTTTTGTAGATATTATTGCCAGGGGTCATTGTTTAAACTTTTGATGTCATTCATGTTGTCTTTCTGTATTCAACATCCATCCACAATCTGCTTATAACTTTATGTAAGGGACAATGGACAACACGCTGTTCGGATCAGAGCATGTGAGCGGAGCTGAGCGGCCAGAATTTCAGCTCCTCGCTCACGCGAGTGTTCGCTCCCTCGCTCCATCGCTCCATCGCTCAAAGTTGAACCAGATAGCTCCGCTCTAAGACCGCTCTCCGCTCACCTAAAATTTCATTCCGCTCCGGTGAAATCGCTCCACGCTCACTCAAATGAGGGAGCAATGGCTAACATTTTCCACCGAATTGCATCTGGGACACGCTGCCCGATGTGGCCTGAACTAACGCGCAGCGTCTTTGTTAGCCTGTTGATTGAAACCCTTTAAACTTCTTTTCCAAAAATCATGTAACAGATACAAATAATTTCATTGTGTGATCAACAACTCACATGTGTATCCTCTTAATTGACCCTGTCGTAGTATTTTTTATTTACTTTGAGCGTAAGCTGTCATATTTGGCTGAACAGCATATTTTTCTAAAAAAATACGTTACTATTTTAATGAAACACACGGAACAGCACGAATGTACTCCTTAATTATCATAATATTAATAGGCAAAAAACTACAAAATGTGACATGTCAGACATGTATTTTGAGGAAATGTAGCCTATCCTATAATATAAAGAAGTCCCAGCAACCGCAGCATCAACAAAAAATAGAACGTATTTATTTGAAACCAACACAAGTGTGAACATCCACGTTTTGAACCAAACTCCATCTCTCAACGATCTCTGTAGGCTAACCTTTGAAGGCACACGTGAGTCTGTGTAGACACGCCCCAGACTCGTGATGAGAGCGGTATCGGAGCGGAACTGGAGCGAAACAGAACGCTCGGGCCTTTGGATAAAAATCCGCTCCGCGCTCCGACTATATTTCGCACGCTCCGCTTCCCGCTCGCTCCGTGCTCCGCTCCGCTCACATGCTCTGGTTCGGATATCAAAAAGTTAATGCACACTCGAGGTGGTAATGCAGTCATGACACGAAGTGGAGTGGCCGTTACACATCGAAGTGCATTAACTTTCTGATATCCGAACACCGTGAAGTCCATTATCTCTCTTATACCACGGTTACCACACTTGTCTGATGTTAAATTCAGGTAATTATTTCCACGTTTTAATCGCTAAAACAAACTTTTTTGTAGAACTACTTTCATCCGCCATAAGATGTGTCTTTTCATAACTTAAGCCTTTTATATACCTCCGGAACCGGACGAAATTCGCCTTTCCGTTCCATACGTAGCTCCCGGAGCTGTTATTATGCCTCCGTCCGTATTATGGCTGTTGCGTTAGAAATCCGCTAGAGGGCGGTAACGAGTCGCGTTGCGGCGGGTTCGAGAAAACATCTATTGAAGAAGTGGTTTTACTGTATTTACTGAGGAGACATAACAAAAATAATAGAAATAGGCGCACAAGACGGTGGGGTGTGCGCCCACTTAATACAACGAGGATACAAGATGGCGAGTTTGTATCATTGGTGCTACCAATGCGTCAGCTGGACGAGGAGAAACATTTTGAATATTTCAGAATGACCGCCGAGACCTTTGACCATCTCCTTGACCGGGTGGTGCCCTTCATCCAGCATCCAGCGTGTCACAGGGCGCCTGTGAGCGCAACTGAGAGGCTGTCAGCGACCCTCCGCTACCTTTCCACTGGCATGAGCCAGACAGCTCTAGCTGCCAGCTACAAATTGGGCACAGCGACGGTGTCCAAAATAATTAAGGAGGTGTGCCTGGCTCTGTGGGCTGGTCTAGAGGAGGAGGTGAAGTGTCCGGAGGGCGCACAGTGGGAAGCGATCCGCGATGGCTTTTGGGAGAAGTGGAACTACCCCAATTGCGTTGGAGCCATTGATGGGAAACATGTCCGCATCAAAGCACCGGCCAACAGTGGCAGTAGTTTTTTTAACTACAAAGGCTATTTCAGCTTTGTTTTGATGGCGGCATGCGACGCACAATATCGCTTCACTTTTGTCGACGTTGGTGCGTTCGGAAAGGAGAGCGATGCTGGCGTCTTCTCGCGGAGCAAGTTCGGTGCAGAACTTCTGCAAGGCCGTCTCCCACCGCTACCGTGCGCTCCTCTGCCAGGAACAGAGGTGCTGACCCCTCACGTTTTTGTGGCAGATGAGGCTTTCCCCCAGAAAATTAACCTCATGCGCCCTTACCCAGGTGAGTTTGAGTACATTCTTGCAAACAATGTCTGACTTGGATATGCGTTGTAGTACTGCTGAAGAGCCAAGTTTTTCTAATACAAATTACAAATTCTGTTTATAGGATCTCAACAGCTGTCACATGACCAGAAGGTCTATAACTACAGGCACTCCAGAGCAAGGCGAATTATTGAAAATTCATTTGGCATCCTTGCTGCCAGGTGGCGAATTATGGGCAAGGCAATGGAATGCTCTGAGGACACAGCTGAAGTAGTCACCAAGGCATGTATAGCGCTCCACAATTTCCTGGCCAAAGGAGACCAAGACCTGCCTGAGGAGAACAGGTACATCCCCCCAGGAATGGCAGATAGGGATGGTGCACCTGGAGAGTGGAGACGGATAGTCGAAGGTGACACCAACCTCACCAGAACCCGGCACATCACTGCTGCTAGGGCAACACAGGATGGCATGGCTGTTAGGGAGATATTCAAGGAGTATTTCCAGACAGATGAAGGAAGGCTTGAGTGGCAGGACCAGCATGTCAGACGTGGGACATTGCACAATGTTTGAATTGAATTGAATTGAATTGTTTCAATGTTAATGTTCAATAAAAATGTTCAATGTTAATGTTAATGTCATTGAAATGCTGAGCAATTATTACAATACCATCTATAGTCTATGATAGCCTACCTAAATAACAACAAACGAATGTTCTTTATTAAATTCATAAAATGTATTTAAAAATATTTATTTCATTTATTAAAACGTGCCTGAAAAAGTTAAATAGAAATGTGGCTGTAAAATTTTAAAACATTAACATCAACATTAAAATAATATAATATAAAAGGACAACAGAACAGTTATGTCCATTTAAAGTGCAAGAACTACCTTGTAAACATAGAACAGAACAATGAGATACATCATGACATACAACATTAATAAGACATTAATAAGACAACATTAAGTGCTGAATGTCCTTCACCAATTTCTTGGTGTCAGCTGGCGGGAGCTCCTCCAGAAAAGACTGCAGGTAGGCTGTGAAGGTGCCATATACGCTCCGCTTCTGAATCGCCTCCTGCCGCAGCTCATCTAGTCGGCCAAGCAAGGCAGCACCCACTGGGTCGACATCTTCCCCCCTCTTCCTTTTCCCAGCCAATGCCCTTTGAGGGGTAGCTGCACTGCCTCCTGCTGATGCTGATGCTGCTGCTGTTGTTGTTGGTGGTGGTGACGAGGGTCCTTCCCCCTCGGAAGATGGTGAAGGAGGACCCGCTTCCTCCTCCCCCTCCTCCAGCTCCTCCTCATGCACTTCAGCCTAGAAGTAAACAATATTAGAAGAGTAGACTTTCAACTTACTGTCAATGTTTACATAAAAAAAAAACAGAGCATATGCCTACAGAGTAATGCAATGCAGTTCATAACTAATCATAAATAAAAAAAGCAGAAAAAAGCAGCAAAAGAACTGACCTGAATTAACCTATGTACAGATTCTGTAGGCCTTCCACAGAAAGTGCAGTAATTAAACAAACACACACGTAATCAAATGAGGTTACAGCATGCAATAGCAAAAGAAAGATAAGCACAAAGTGTGCGTATAGAATGTGTTGTACTCGAAGAACAGATATAGCCTAATTATAAATTAATTGCCCCGCGCTACTTAAATGCACACAACTTGAATACTTACGTCAAAGTTGGTAGATGTCCTCCTGTGTTTAATATGGCCCTTCAGCCATCCCAGCCGCTGGAGTATGGGATGTTCTGGACCCGTGGCACAACCCCCGTTCGCCTTTGACATTCTCTCTCTATGTGCCCTCACGTAGCGGTCTCTCGCTAAATTCCACCTACTTTGCACCTCTTTTGCCGACAATCCCACTAACGTTGCGATCTCCTCCCAGCTGTTTTTGCAGCGCTGTTTGTCGCGGTGACCAGGCACCGTTGCATCATACAGGTGTATATACCCCCTCACCAGCTCGCAAATTCTGTCCTCCATCGCCATTTAATTTTTAAAGTCCTAGCGGGAAACTTCTTCGTGGACGGACGGATTTCAGAAATTACACACTTCGGGCTCTCTACTGCCCCCACTACTTCCAGTGATATTACTCCGTTTCGCCCGGAGCTCACCGGATTGCTAAGCTCTTGACCAACGGACAAACTGACGGATAAAACTACCTACGGAACCGGATGAAAGCGTCCGTTTCCGTTATTAACGGAGGGTATAAAAGAGCCTTTACTGGACAAACTGCCGTTGCTAATTCCAAACTGGAGGTTGCTATGGCCAAGACCCAGTCGTTAGTTTCATGACTTTGGTTGTCAAGCTAGCTATTCCAAAGTTCTGTTAAGCCTTGCTTAGCAAAGTCAGGTTAGTAAAGAGTCCAAATGCAGCGTGACAGCACTAAAAGAGGATCTCAGAAGCATATAATATGTTGCAACTCTGTGTTCTTCCATCTGCTCGTCATTTGCTAAAGCTGTCACATCTTAATTTGTTTATTTACAGTTCACCACGAACTTGGCACACTAATACATCTAACATAATAACCTACTTCATAGGTGCGCATATATAGAAAGTTAATAACTGTTCAAAAGGACGCATCACAATGTGAAATTGAACGAAGCCGTGGTATAAATTGAAGTTAACACAGCTAGCAACACTGCTATTGTACTGTTGTTCAGTCTGTAGCATGTCATCCTAGTTCTCGTTCTCTCAGCGCTGGAGTGGCAGCCGCAGGAGCATTTAAAATTACCTAGTTTTTTTGTAATGGTGTTGCATTGACATTTTAGTTTCACCAAATCACTATGCTTTTAAGTGGCGACCAATTAAGGCTTTGAATTAAATGCTAAGCCTATTTCTATACAATTGCAAACCCTAAGAGCCTACAAAAATACATTAAATTACATGTAATTTATAGCAAAATTTCTGGGTGAGGGCCCCCACACGCCCCTGAAACAATGTAACTTGCTGCTCCTACAACACAAATTCAACTTTTTCCCCACGTTGTTAATCAAAACAACCAACATTACTAGCCACATTTTTTGTGCTATTAGCCAGCCCAAAAAAATGGACAGGCCTGCCCAATGCAATTACAAGGGATTTGGGGCAAACGTGGGGTCGCCAGACCTCATCAGTTTTTTTTTTGTGGGGTCGCCAGACAAAAAGTTTAAGAACCACTGCAGTACATCACTATAGTGTGTTAATGGGGTATGATCCCCTGGAGGGATTGACCAGGTATTGCAATGACCTTGTCCATCTGTGTGTCTGTGTGCCTGTCCGACATATGGGGGCCAGGTTGCTGATTGCGCTTGTTTATTTTTCAAAGGAACCGTTTCCTTTGATTTTAAAATAACACAAAAAGCACAACTTTTTTAAAATGAAACCATAATCATTTATTTGTAACCTTTTAATTTGACCTCTAAATCAAGTGGTTGATATTTGATTTTATTACTACATAAGTAACCCTTGTTCCACAACCAAACAAGGCTGTCGTATCAGATGAAAACAAAACACCATCAAAAACAAAAAGGAAAAAGTACATTGAAAAACGTAACAATGGAAAAAAAAAAAACAGATAAGATAAGAATAGAGCTAAATCTTGACCACAGTAAACAGTGCACAGGAAACCGATACACATACATTATCTCACAAAAGTGAGTACACCCCTTACATTTCAGGAAAAAATGTGCTACAGGTATATCTTTTCAAAGGACAGTGCTAGAAAAATGAAACTTGGATATGCTTTTGAGTAGTCAGTTTACAGCTGGTGTAGCAGTATAAATTTACTGTCCTCTGAAAACAACTTTATACACAGACATTTTTGCATAAATAGGAGGCCAATTGTACATATCATTCAACCATAAAAAGCCACCTGTCCAATTCATCATTTTTGTGTTTTGGTCCACTCGACTGGACCATACAAATATTATATATGTATTAGAGCTATTCATTTTAATGTTTTGGCTTCAGTTCTCTCATACTAGCCACTGGATGTCCAACATGACTTCATGGCAAAAAACTGTGAGGATTTCAGAAATTAAATTGTTGCTTTACACATTGATGGCCTATGCTACTGTATAACAGATCAGCAACACCATGACACTGAGTTACATCATCATGGCTTGTACATCATCATTAAGTGGTTTTCCAAAACAGGTTTCACTTGGAACAAGCATTGACAGGATCAGTCAAAGACGTAGCGTCCACACACTCAGTGTCAAATGCAGAAGTTCACTTCAAAAAATAAATGCATGACTGCAGCCAGCATTGCTGCAGAGGTTGCAGAAGTGGGAGGTCAGCCTGTCAGAGCTCAAATATGCCACACAGTGCAGCAACCCGGACTGCATGATCATCCTCCAAGAGGAAAGCCTTTTGTAAAGCTTGATCACAAAAAATCCTGAAAGCTGTTTGCTGAAGACATGCCAAAAGTCCAATAGATTGAATTCCTGAAACCATGTCTGACTAGAATAAGATACATTTTAGCTTAAATGGTGTCAGGAATGTGTGGCAGCAGCCTGTTGAACAGTACAATTATAAGTGTGCCTCGCCTACAGTAGAGCCCAGTGGTGGTAGCATCGTGGTTTGGGGCTGCTTCAATGTTGCCAGCACTGGGGAACTGCAGTTCATTGAAAGAATCATGGATTCTGACGTGCTGTAGCATTCTGAAGCAGAAAATGACACACCCCCTTCAGAAACTGGAACACACAACAGACAACCCCTAAAACATCTCCAAGATGACCACTGCCTTCCTGAAGAAGTTGAAAGTGAAGGTAATGGTGTGGCTAAGTACGTCTCCAGACCTGAACCCTATGGAGCACCCATGGAGCATCCTTAAGCAGGGGATGAAGGAGCACCAGTGTCTAACATATGCCAGGTCTGTAATGCCATAATGGGGGAATAAGATCACAAAAACAACCTGTGCAGCTCTTATGCATTTCATATTAAGGCAGTGGTAGATAACAGTTGTGCTCACTCAAAAAGTAACGATTTTGACACAATTTGGACATGTTCACTTTCCGGTGTACTCACTTTTGTGGCCTGCTATTTATACAAAAATGCCTGTGTGTACAGTGATTTTCAGATGACAGTAAATTAATACTGCTACACAAGCTGTACACTGACTACTGAAAAACATATTGAAGTTTCATTTGTGTAGTATTGTTCCTTGAAAAAATATAGCCCATTTTTTGCTGAAATGTGAAGGGTGTACTCACTTTTGTGAGATACTGTATGGCAGTGTTGACAAATTAAAACATTATTATACACATGCCAGAATCTTTCTTCGTTCTGCAGAAACACGTTCACACCCATTCAAGCAATACTTCCATAAAGGCGCATATGACATGTTGCCCTTTGGACTCATCCCATGCCTAAAAGGAAATGCCTTGTCTGAGCAGGTGTGCCAGGATCTTTCTTCATTCTATACAAGGACATTCACACACTCACAATACTGCCCTAAAGCCAAAAGGCAATAACTACATATTTTGTCAAAACTGAGTTTAGACTGGAAATTGACTTTGTAACGCCTCTTTTGTCTTGTGAACAAATCTTGTGCTTCTTCCTATTAAGAAAGTACATATAAGCATCACCACTATTACACCTACAACATGTTGGACTGGGCAGTATGACAAATTTTAATGCAGTTTTTTTTTTTCGTTTTAGTGTTCGCATAGTTACTGCACTTTGCCTTTGTAGAGCAGAATACTTCCATTAAGGCAAATAAGATATGTTGCCTCCGTGACTCATGTCTGACCACCTGCAGGCCTGAAGGAAATGACTTGTCTGAGCATGTGTGTGTGTGTGTGTGTGTGTGTGTGTGTGTGTGAATGAGTCACACCAAGCTCTGCATCTTCCCAAGGTTTAATACTTCATTACTCACAATCCTGAAGTTTCACAAGTGCCCCATTGATTATATATGACCCAGCTATATCCAGATATGCTTACTGAGGAGTTATGTAGCCATGCAATGTGATTTGCAGAGTTTTGTTTTTCTGTTTTGTTGTTTTTTTTTATTTTTATGTATATATAAAAGATGTTTCCAAAAAGGTGTTTTTGTAACATTTACATAAAATGACTTTGTACAAAAAAGTATGTTCAGATTAAAAATTCTCTGGCTGAATCTAAAAACTCTGTTTCCAGAGACTTAAAAAAAACAGCAGTTTACTTTTGCTGTTTTGTGCTCTGCCCAGTCGTGACTTTCTTCTCCTGGATGACCACTTTTTGAGAGCTTGGTCCTTTGCTTAGCTGCACCCTGGGTGCACTACGTGACCCTACAGTGTCACTGACTGACGCTGTGCTGGTGGAGGTCACTACGCTATGTAAGCCCTTGCTGACCCCTGACCCTTGAGCTGGGCGCTCCACGAACACCACACCCTGCGACCCCACTGTGCTCCCCATGGGAAGCGTTGACCCTGCCTGGAGGATTTGCGCCCCCTGTAAGATCTGCCCTCCCCCCTGTAGAATCTGCCCTCCTTGTTGCCCCATGGCCCCGTCGAGGAGAAGCATTTGGGGGCCAGAGAGACTGGCTGATTTTAGGGTGCCAGAGCTCAGCGCAGGGCCGCCTTCTCCCACCACGCGTTCCAACAGCACCATGCTCTCGCCCCGACCCAGTGTAGCCTGCCCAGGAACCGAGCCCTGAAGAAACACCCCCTGGGGCCCCTGAAGGTGCCCACCCTGAGACAGCATCACCCCCTGGGCCCCCTGCACCAGCCCTCCACCCTGCACCAGCAGGCCGTCTGTGGCTGCCTGACTCCCGTTGACCAGGATCACTCCCTGACCCAGACCCACTGGAGGCCTGTCAGCCAGCAGCACTGTGCTCTGTACCTGCGGCTCCACCATGTAGTACAGGGGCTGCTGCTGCAGCAACACCGTCTGGGTGGGCATGGCGACCGTCTCGTGCAGCTGCATTCTGGGAGGTGGGGCCGCGCGCTGCTGCTCCACCGTGGTGACGGTCCTCTCCAACCGAGAGGATGACGCTGTGTTGTTTGTGACCCCGATGTTGAAGGCGCCAAAGTCCGTTGCTGATGATGAGATCACGGCAGACTGCGTGGTCGGAACAGGTTTGGGTGGCGGAGGAGCTGAGACGGTTGCAACGTTCTCGATCTTGGAGGCTCCGCAGATGGAGGCGAGGGTTTTGAACTTTGCACCCAGGTCATCCAGAAAGGCGAGGTCGTTGTCAGACCCGAGGTCACTGCAGCAGCCCACGGATCCGGCAGGAGATCCCTGTCCCTCGTAATCGTACACCAGTAGATTGTCTTTTGGAGAGGTGCCTGTCGCCATGCATGCTGCTTTCTGCAATGCACACACAAGTACCATTAAGTCATGTTTTTCACTGTTACAAAATGTGTCATAAGCCAACATCTCTATCCAGTAATGTACAATAAGTTACACAAAAACAGTGTGAGTTGTTTGTATGGTTATTTTTTAGATAGCAGCAAGTAAAGAAAATACAATATAAACAAAACAGAGAGAGTGGACAGACAAACAAAACAAAACAAAATGCATCACAATACCATACCATGTAGTACAAAGCAAACAAGACCAGAAGTAAATGGAACATAATTAAAACACAAAGACAAAAAGAATATAACACATTAAAGCGAAACCAAACAGACAAGACACAACAGAAGAGATAACAGACGGAGAGAGACCCAAAAATGTCCAAGTGAGAGCGTGAGAGAGACCAGAGGGGCACCTACTTGGCCATAGTAGTCTGCCAGGAATGCTTCTGGGAGGGCCAGCTGGTCGTAGGCGCCCTGTTCTCTGTACTCTGAGGACATGAAGCCACTGGCCTGGCCTCCTCCACCCATGCGGCTCATGGTCTGGTCAATGTAGTTCATCTCGATGTTGGACTCGTAGAAGCCTCCGCCACCTCCTCCTCCCATGGTGGACCTTGAGTTGACCAAGGCTCCAGTGGCCCCGCCGAGGGCGAGACCCGGCCCGGCCGCGGCTACACCACCCTGGCTGGCCATCTGCATCATACCACCTGCTGCAGATGCCACAGGTGCAGCCATGAGGGGCACTTCCTGAGGGAGAGAGAGAGAGAGAGAGGCAAAGAGAGAGAGACACAGAAAGAAAGAGACAGAGAGAGTGAGTGAGAGTGAGAGAGAGACAGACAGACAGACACAGACACAGACAGACAGAGGGAGAAAGAGTAGTGAAGTGAAGTTTATTTATAAAGCACAGGTAAAAAACACCAAAGTACTGTAACAATAAAATAAGAGGTCCTGATACACAAACAGAAATGACAAAATAGTTAAAGGTGCTGGTCTCCCCTGCTCTTACAGTAAGGCGAATCAGTCCGCTGACCTGAGCGTCCTACATGTAGATGGATCATGAACTTTAGGTAGACCTGATATATATAAAGGTGCAAGACCACTGAAGGATTTCAAAACAGATGAAATAATTTTTAACTTAATCCTATAGTTTACCACACCATTAGACTCTTTCATATGGATGTGTCGGCTATTTTAAAGTTCTCAACATAAAAATGTACTTCTTAATGTTCTGCATACAATTATACTAAAACCTGTGTGTAATTATTCATGTAAATATTTAGTAATAGTATATTTATTTTTATGTCATATTAGTTACTTTTAACTACATACTCTGTGAAGTCGTGCTATAACTGGGTGTGTCAGTGGTGTCTTAATAACAGCAAATTACTGCAGTTACCTGGAAGTTCACACCTAGAACACCTTCACACACCTCGAATCACAAACATCTCCATTGTCCCCACTAGACATACTGTAATTTTGAGTTTTTGAATGGTATCACAATGCATGGCAGTTGTTGGAGGTCATAGCTATTAACAGTCTTTAAAATGGCATTTGGAACCATGAAGTTCAATAAAGTTTAGTTTGTGCTGCAAATTTAAACTAGGTATACAAATGTTATTTTTTTACCAGATTAAGAAAGTGATGGGTAAGGTCTGAGTTCATAACAGACAAATAACATTCTCTGTTATTACCACAATCAACACTCTCACCTAGATCACAGACCACATCTGTTACAAAACAGTACTAAATAGGGATACTTAATATTTGTTCATTTTGAGTAAGAATGGGATGAATCATGGCAGAGCAGTGTTGTGGGTTTCTACAGCACCTCTAAAACGTACCCAACAACTTTCACATAGATTTAAATAAAACTAGAGCTCTGATGCTGCAGAAGTTTGATACTATGAAAACACTGTTGTTAAAACTTGGTGCTAAAACATGTCTTGATATGTGCTAATAGAGGAATCAATTCATCGTGAGTGAATATGTTCTGGCGTGGGTCTAGCAGTAATGAACCCCTTATATGCAAATACAAGAAGAGGTTTGGGATATGTACCTTGTCCTCCCCCTGGCCTTCTGTGTGGTAAGAAATCAAGCTCTCCTTTGCACCGTAAGGAATCTCAGCAAAATCGCCAATTAGACCAGCACCACCGCACTGGCAGAACAGCAAGAGCAGTGGGATGACTGTAGTGAGAGAGAGAGAGAGGCTTTTATTACAGTAATATAATCATTGGGGGTCATTGATAATAGACTTATAACTGCAATCTTGCTATCACTGTGGTGTGGACACAATAAATGAAGTAAGAGAACAAGGTTTAATGGAGAAAGGGATGAAAGGCAGGGAGCATAAGAGAGATACAGAGAGACTTGCATTAGTAATATAATCATATTCTTGGGGTATGTTTCATAGTATAACTAGGAAAGGGGAGGATCTGCAGGGTAAAGGAATGAAGGTAAAAAAGCAAAAGTGTGAGAAATAGAGAGAGGTAGCAAGAGACAGAGAGAGAGAGTAATAGAGAGCTGGGGAGAGTCAGAAAGCGAGAGAGAGCGTTAGCGAAAGAGGCAGAGAGACAGAGAGAGAGACAGACAGACAGAGAGAGAGAGAGAGAAAGACAGAGACACAGACACAGACAGACAGAGGGAGAAAGAGTAGTGAAGTGAAGTTTATTTATAAAGCACAGGTACCAAAGTACTGTAACAATAAAATAAGAGGTCCTGGTACACAAACAGAAATGACAAAATAGTTAAAGGTGCTGGTCTCCCCTGCTCTTACAGTGAGGCGAGTCAGTCCGCTGACCTGAGCGTCCTACATGTAGATGGATCATGAACTTTAGGTAGACCTGATATATATAAAGGTGCAAGACCACTGAAGGATTTCAAAACATATGAAATAATTTTTCACTTAATCCTATAGTGTACCATTAGACTCTTTCATATGGATGTGTCGGCTATTTTAAAGTTCTCAACATAAAAATTTACTTTTTAATGTTCTGCATACAATTATACTAAAACCTGTGTGTAATTATTCATGTAAATATTTAGTAATAGTATATTTATTTTTATGTTATATTAGTTACTTTTAACTACATAGTCTGTGAAGTCTACCAGTCCCACATTTCACTGCAAATTGTACACTGTTATGAAAAAAAAAAGAACTTGAACTTGAATTTGAACTACAGGAAGCCAGTGAAAGATGGCAATCAGAAGTGTAGGGTTTTCCCACATCTGTGTTCTATTTAGAAGGCGGGCTGTGGCATTCTGAACTAGTTGAAGATGGGATAGGGAGGAACGGCAAAAATGCCCGCAACACAACACACTACAATAGTCAAGGCATGATGACCTTTTTAAATTTATTAGGAGACTAGAAGGGCTTGGCCTTAAGCCTTAAGCCTTTAGTGAAAAGGGCTAGCTCTGGCTACATACATAATTTGTTTCTCCATTTAAAAACCAGAATCAACATAGTTCTAAGGTTCCACAAATCACTGGTTTATGTTAGTATCACAGGCACCACTGTGCTGAACACCTGAAACCTGGAAACATCTAGGCTTTAATGCCCTCCACTCTAAAAGGAAGGAGGAGTTTTTAAAGCAAAGGGAATTCTTCTGTTTAAAGGGCATGTAGATCTATACAACAGTCATCTATACAACAATGAAGAAGTGTTATTTTTTCTAAGAATGGATCCCGAAAGATGAGTGAGAGAGACTCACGCAAAAGGAGGAGGGCACCCAGGAAGCCCAGTGCGATGGCGGCGGGGCCGAGTTCGCTGGAGGGCTTCCCTCCTGGTCCCACCCCGCGCATGCTGCAGGAACCAGCATGGTCACAGGTGCATACGGACACCTCCAGCTCCTGCAGGTCTGGGCATGTCTCGCCCTGCTGGTCCTGGATCTCCATGGCCACCTTGTAAATCCCCGGCCAAATGTTGTCGTGGTTACGCAAGATGGCTGTAGTGTCTGTAAACAAAGTCAAACATTGCGACTTCCTTAGGAAGGACTGAAAGGATAAGACATAGGCTGGGGCGCTGCTAGAAACCGTGGGCCCCCTGAAACAAAATAATTTTGGGCCCCACACCAACCATATCATAGTCATCTGTGGGCCCATGTGAAACTCTGTGGGCCCCTGAATTGTGCTGATCTAACCGCCCCCCACAGCCATAGGAATTCATGTGCTATGCATTCATGCTTGCCACTGCCTATGTTTGATTTCTGTGTGTCAAAAAAATTGTGGTGTAGTTAGTGTGAGTGTGAACTGAGTGAACAGTGTTGTGGTACATTAGTCTTAACCTTTTCTGCCTTTGTGCACTGGCGATGGGTGGGTCTGGCATTTAGCATGGGCTTGGCATTAGCTCCTAGTTAAAATTTGCCATTTGCCTGTGGAAAAGGTGTGGCAAGGACAGGCCAAGAAGAATTACATGTTCTGCAACATAAGTGCAGTTAATGACAACCGCTTCAATGACAGCAGTTCCAGCACCGTGCATTCTGCGGTTCGCCCTGGGACTACATTTGTCTGCTTAGTGTATTTGAAGTATTTTATGCCTACATTACAATAACAACAACAACAACAACAACACCCTTCACTACATTACAGCACAGCAGAGCAAAACACAACACAACACAAAACAACACAAAACAACATAATGCAACACAACACAAGGCAACGCAACACAACACAGAAAAAAATGTCCTGCGCTACAGCGAAGCATACAGCAATGGATATTACACTATTTAAATTTCATATCTGCTAGGTAGCGATGTACAACAACACAAATTATTGTTCTTTAACAGCCAATTGAAAAACAGAAAAACTATATTCTGCCTTCCTCAGTGCGCATAGTGCGGCCTCCTTTTCCTGTTTTTCAATTGTCTTGATGTTGTCAGCACTCTAAAAGTAAGCTGAAGTTATCTGAGTGAAGCCTGCTCGTGTGAACGTATTTAATAGCCAAAGAATTTTGAAAGATTCTCTAAGAAACATTTACCACCATAGATTTCTAGAATTTAAAGGTTTGTTTATATTTTCTTGTAGTACTCATTTTGCCACTGTTTAAACAGATGTTTAGCTTGTTCAGCTGACCTACATTTTCCTCCATGATCTGCTCCTTCGGTTGGCTATCATCTGTCACAAACACACTGCACTGATGATTTTTTTCTGCATAAATTGTGTATTAGTTTGCTTTCAGACATACTATTGCACTTTCGCTCCTGTTTACATAATACGTATGCCTGTTGTTGTGTTACACAAGCCACACGACTAACCATTCAAGTGCTCCAGGCTCCACTGGCCCTTGTCATCCTCTGGGATGAGAGTGAACTTGAAAGGAGCACCGTTGGGTTCGAAGTCGGGGTCCACAGCGGTGACATAGACCACTTCTTCGGCCGTGCACATGGAGACCAGGCGGGAGGCTAGCTGAGGGCAGTGGTCGTTGAAGTCCTCCACCTGAATTGCAATGGTGCCTGTGGCCGTTTGGGTTGGCATGTCTGCATGACAGGGGGAAGAGACGACAGGGATATAATCAAGTGCATATACAGCTTACACTTCAAAAATGAGTCGTTAAGAAGAATGGTAAGAAAAAAAAAATCTTTACACATTCTGTGTATAGTTTGTGTATTTTCATGTGTTAATCTATTGTTTTGTGTAGTAGAAATTACAAAAATTCTATTCCCTAAAGAGAGAGTAGAAACATTCATCCTACCCCCATCTTATTACAGTGGCCTCACCCAGATATGAAGGCTATCCCCTCTAGTGGTAGAAAAATTAATCAACATTGTGCCCTGCCCACACTGTCCTTGTCACATATTTGCTTATTCTGATTTCCTCTGCATATCTGTAGCTTGTTAATGTCCACTATTGTAAGTCATTTTGGATAGCAGCATCCACTAAGTGTAATGTAATGTAAGATAATGTAATGTCTAAGTTGTCCTTTGGTAACATTTCATGTATCAATGGTACAGTTGTATATGTGCTGTTATATCGCCATCTAGTGGCAAGAAGACTCCTCTACACCCATTCCATTCTACACAGTTGTGAATCAATTTTTTTAAGGAACTTGGGAGTAAGGAATTTAATTTTTGGCAAGATAAAAAGCAGCTCCCTCATTCCAGACCGGCTCCTGTCTCAGACTGACTTCTATCTGTTCATGCTCAGCTCAGTCATTAAGGGCTGACTCGACCTCTCAGAGCAAACTTTACCATGCCACCGCCCTCTATGTGTGTGCGTGTGTGTGTGTTTGTGTGTGTGTGTGTGTGGGTGGGTGGTGTGTGTGTGTGTGTGCATGTGCATGTGTGTGGGTGGTGTGCGTGTATGTGTGAGGCAGTATGTGTGTGTGCAATCAGAACATACCTTGGGTCAGACAGAGCACCTCTGCTAAGTATGTGCCGTTGTGCAAATATGGTGACTCCCTGTCAGGGATCTTGTTGAGCCTGATCTCCGCCGTAACAGGGTCGATGGTGAACCAGTTATCAGGGTCTTTTCCTTTCGCATACCTAAGTTGGACAAAGACCCAATTACAGACTTAAAGTGCCAGTGCTGATAGTTACACTGATTTCACTAAGGTGCTATGACTAAGACTGTTCAGATATTTCTTCAGAAGTGTTAAGAGTGTGCTGGAACATTTGTACAAATGATGGTGAAATTGAGTGTGGTGATGGGGAAAAAATGCCTTAGGTCATTTAAAATGTATGCGTGGCACAGGGGTGACTTGTGCTCATGTTTTGGTGAAACAAACTATCAGCTGCTACGAGATCCCTTTCAACCTTTAAGAAGCTTGTGAAGACTCTTCTTTTCTGAGAGTGCTTCCCTTCTTAACAAAACTAACCTCCACTCACTAATATCACTGTAATGTAATGTAATGTTTACTAAGGCCATACAACAAGTCAACAACAAGTCCAGACTAGTGTTGCTTTCGTCAACGAAAATAATGACTAAATATTGTCGTCAACGAACCATTATCATGTGATACAAACTAGACGAGACGAGACATAAATGCTGGTCTTGTGACGATAACTATAATTAAATATATAATGCAATATAGATGCCGAATAAAAGCGAGACTAAATGTGGCTTACAAAATAAAAACTATGCTAAAATGTTTCCGGGAGTGAATAAAGGCTTTGACAATGATCAGCCTACATGATTTAGAACGATGTCAAATAGTAAAGTTGCACTATAGGTGCAGTGCTGCTTCCTAAACAACGTTTAAAGTAAGGAAATAAAACCAGAGAAACACATATTGTGTTAACTAAAGTGAGAGATAGGGAAACATGGCTATGTGCACCTAAAAACATTTGGCCAAGTGCATTTAAAGACGGGGCTTCCCGCTCCCGCGCTGAATACGCAGAGAGGTGTGAATGCTCATACGCTCAGAATACGCCCACGCGCTGAACACGGCTACGCGCTGAATACGGTCAAGGCGGTGTGAATGAGGCCTTAGGCCTCATTTCCACCGGCTTGAGCGTGTACAGCGCATTTCCGTGTACAATAGGTTTGTATAGGGGCAGAATACGCTCAGATCAAGCCTGCGGTGGAAATGGTCTCATCTGTTAACGTGCATTCTAAACGAATACGGACAGAAAACGGGCACGCGCTGAACACGCAAAGAGTTTGGTGGAAATGAGCCCTCAGTCTGCAAGCATGCTAAATTAGTTTGCTAATCTGAAGATAACACGAGTCTCTCTTCAAACTAACTTATAAGTTTAGAGAAAATATAGTTACATGGGCAACTGTGTTTGTAATGAATGTAATGGTCAGTCGATTCATTGATACCTTAACTTCTAATATTTATCCCTCCAGAGGGGGTAGAGGGAAAAAATAGGAGTGAAGATATCAATGTGTCGTTGTAGTGCTCCCAAGGTGTTACTACGCCTTTCATTGTAGTGCCATTTTCTATCTACATACAAAAAAGTCAAGTCTAATAACTTAGATTTTTGCCAATGAATGGCACTTACTTGTTTAATAATGTCCATTTTTTCATTTTTGATATCTGGTAACCCTATTGGTTTTTGTTTTGTGTTGTATTTCAAGTACATGCAGATTGTGAACTTAAGGCAGGTATCTGGTTACCTGTTTTTGTGTTTTTATTCTCTGGGATGCAAAATCAACAAAAGAATGCTGTGTTGAAATGTCTTTTTTTTTCTTTCTCTTTTTCTTAGTAACAAAGGGCTTTGGAGTTGTCAATATGTATCGAATCGAACCGAACCAAACTGAACCAGATCAAATCATACCGAATCAGTGACTATTTTTTATTAATCGTCCCTGAATCGAATCATAGCCTGTGAATCGAGATGGAATCGGACCGTTTTCTGGGTAAAAGATTCTCACCCCTAGTAGCGATTTTTACAAAAAATCCTGTCTGAAAAAATGACATTGGTGGATGTATGGATGTATGAAGGCAGTTTAGCAAGCTATAACCTGCTTCAGATGGGTAGCAAACCAAGTACAACAGGCAGCCTCATTATTATGTTTGTTAGAAATATTCTTCGAGAGTGGTCTTGAATGAATCGTGGCGACCTACGTATGCTTCCAAGCTTCCATTATGACCAAGCTACTGATTTTAGGGATGGTGTTTGAGGCTTGTTGCAACCGTTTTTTGCTGTGTACAATCATGACAGTCAATAAGAAGCCTGAAAAGGAACAGGCAAGAAAAAATGTTTTTTATAGCTGCATGTGTATCCTGTTTCACTTCTTTTAAGAGTAAAATTGAAACAGATCTGTACTACTACCCTATTCAGGTTATCATTAACCTATGGTCAATAGGGAGTTATTAAATGTCAAATATGTGGTGGAAAGGATGTTAGTGAATGATTCAGAGCACTTCGCATTTTGAATGCCATCACTTATGGTCTTGTGATGCCTTTTTTTTTCTAAAACAATTGTATGTTATACATTCAAATCAGAGCATCTTCCGTGTCGGGAATGAATGTAGCCTACAGTATTTTTGAGTCTATAAGGTAATGTTATAATGAGAACCTTTTTACATTGTTTCTTTGACTAGAAGAAAACCAACGTTTTAGTCTCTGTACTATTAGCTACTTGTTCTATATTGTACTATATGTACTGGGTTACACAGAATTGCATAATATACTGGGTTAAACAGAATTGCATTACTAAAAAGTGACAAAAATACAATTTCCATTGACTAAAACTAGATTAAAATGTAATCGGTTTTTGTCAACTAAAACTAGACGAAAATACTCATGGATAACTGACTAAAATAAGACTTGATACAAAGACTAGACTAAAACTAAAATTAAAACAGGCTGCCAAAAACAACACTAGTCCAGACATGTCACACCTCCCTGCCCTTTGCTGGTGATGGTCATTAAAGTAAGGCCTCATTCATACCAACTTGACCGTATAGATCACGTAACCATGTACAGTACAATATGTGTGTATGTATGACGGAATATGGTCAGACCATGTGTGCGGTGTGAACAGTCTTACTTGTTAACGTGAATTCTAAATGAATACGGACAGAAACCGGGTACTTGCTGTCTACGCGCTGTATACGGAGAGTGTTGATGTGATGTGAATGAGATGTAAGGGTGGTTAATTAGGAATCTGGCCTTGACAAGCCACCATTGAGGGACAGCATATTCATGTTGGACAATAAACACACACACACACTACACACGCACACTACACACGCACACACACTACACACACACAAACACACACACACACACACACACACACACACACACACACACACACACACACACACCACACACACACCTGACATTCTCGGCTGGCAGTCCCGTGTCTTCATCAATTGCAGTGTAAGTGGTGATGACGTCCTTGATGTTGATCGTTTTGCCATCCTCTGAGATGGGGATGGCCTTGACCTTGGGGTCAAACACCGGCCCTTCATTCTGGTTATTCACGTTGATCTTTAGAGGGTAGGTTTTGCCATGCCAGGTGGTGGCGATGTTACCCCCTGGAACTCCACCAGTTCCAGAACCACCACCAGTACCAGGAACACCGCCTGTTCCAGGGATACCTCCAGTACCTGTACCACCTCCTGTACCTCCTCCTCCTCCTCCTCCTCCTCCTCCTCCTCCGGAACCACTTCCTCCTCCTCCACCTCCGGAACCACTTCCTCCTCCTCCACCTCCACCTCCTGATCCTCCTCCACCACCTCCATGACCTCCAGGACCTCCCAGGTGGATGTCGCCACCAGTCCAGCCCTCCGTACTTGGGTGGTATGGAACTTTGTTCTTCACTCCCACTCCCAGCTTCAGGTCTTTCACATCCTCGAAGTCAACTTCCTACACACAACAACAACATGGTGAAAAAGAGTCAGGCAGAGCTTAAGTACAGTGAAATACGCCTATACTGTATTTTATACTGTTGCTGTGAAATTACAGTGTATATATACATTTTTATTAGCATGTGAGGAAGGAGGAGGTTCTTTTCAGCAGTAGGTAAAAACATAACATGGACACACAAAATAGCATATAGCCATACAAACAGTATTAGAGATGGTGCACAAAAGAACACTTAATACACCATATACTGAAATTTTGATGTTGTGTGCGTGTGTATGTGCATGTGAGAGGGTGTCTATTTTGACCATATGTGAGTACTGGTGATTTGAAAGACATCAGTAGAGCATGGCAGGTGATGAAACACTCACTTTGTCGAGCATCAATATCCCCTCCTTTGTCTGTGGGTCCATGACAATGCTGAAGTACCCGGCCTCATTCCCTGTGACGATCACGTACTCAAACTCCTGGTTTACAAGGTCCACATCCAGGTCGTGGGCTTTGATCCGCATCACCTCCACATTTTTGGTGTTCTCCATAATGTTGGCCTCATACTGCAGAAGACAGGCCAATGCATGATCAGGTGTCTGTGTAGATTCCCATTCATCCAGGTCATGGTAGTCAAAGGAGCTAAGTTGTAAGCAACTGGACTTCTTTTTGATGTTTGAAGCCTTTCATCCAAAAGGCTTCTTCAAACTCATACTATCATGAATATCAACTAAAGACATAAACGTATGGAAACCACTTTTTTTTAAAATACTACAGGTGTAATTAGATTAAATGTTGAGATGGTCAAGTTAGTGATGAATCTATAGGTGTAAGCAAGTGTAGTGCCTGCTATGTGAGGGAACTCCCCCACAGCTTCAGTTTCCCTTTTTAAACAACCTATCAGTAGACAGTAATTCAATATAGAACCAATAGACTTCAGGTTAAAACAAAATGCCTACCCACTACAAACTGAACGCATGCCTATGGAGAGTGCCCTTTTGCATGAGGTAAACCACTCTAGGTGCTGTTAGGCCTTGATGATCAATAGCCCAACCAGGTGCGTTATGCCATCACATATAACATCATAAATAATGCACACATACTGCATCTCCCGTTAACACTTTCTATAAAGTCTGTTTCTTCATTTTCCTAAAAAGAACTAAATGATGTATGTCTGGGACTTGTATGTCTGGGACAATACTACTACTACAGAGTAGATCAACATTGATCCAACACAACAGCAAGGGCTTGGGCCCCCCGCATACCGCATACACAACTCCCAACTCCCAACTAGTGTAATATCCCCACTAATATCAGCAAGGCCATAAATCCCGCTGTTCAACCACTGACAATGACGAGAGAGTGTAAATATGCCAACAAGAGTCATGTACACAGTGGCACAGGTCGATACAGTAGCAGGTTATACTAGAAGGAGAAAGTAGAACAGAAACCAGAGCTGGGATATTGGGACTGGATACTCTGTCCTACAACACTCCCCGGGGCATAGGGAGCCCACTGGGCAGGAAGAGTATATCACCACTCCTCAGGAGCACTGCTGGTGCAGCTAAGCAACTGAGATCAGCCAGTTTAGTCAGTTGGTTTGCAGCTTGTTGAATAGGAACAGAGAAAGCCATTTTGAACCTTTGAGCTAGTGAGATGCTGTAATTATATTTGGCCTTGGTTTGAAACAAAATGATCAAACATAGGTCTACATGTTAAACATACAGTACATTAGTTTGAAGGCCAAAATAACGGACAGAAACAACAGTGCAAACAACTGACAAAATAACGGACAGAAACAACAGTGCAAACAACTTAAAATTCTTCAGAGGGATGAGACAGTGAAATAATACGGTAATAATAATTCCCTTTACAGTGAGCATGTTAAACAAGATCACAGTGTTAGATGATAGCCATATTACAGTGCATTCTAGACCATACACATTAGGAGCACGTTAGTGTAGCCTACCCATACTAATCACACACTGGAGAATCTACTTACTGTAGATCTTGAATCAATTTAAACTTAACCATTTAAATTAACCTAATGGAACACATTTAAAGATCTGCAGCAAGGTTCTAAATGTGTAGCTTTTATCATGGCTTTACCAAAGATCTTAGATTCCTCAACACTCTCTGGCTTTACTGTTAATTTAGTGCAATGTTTTAATAGTAAATGTTTAAGAAACCATTCTGCAATGTCACTTAGACTGCAAGAATAGGGAGTATGTGATATTCCCTATGGACCAGGACACCTGGACCTAACACAAATACAGTCTATTGCTGCAGCCATGCTACGGAAAAACGGAAAAAAATGTGAAGAATGTGCTTATAATGCACATTTTTTCTTGTATCTTAGTGTCTAAGTTGTATATCGTATGTTGTAAGTCTTTCCTGAACAGAAGTAAAAAGAAACATTAAAAATGATATTTGTTTACTGCTGTCTACATTTAACCTACGTCGAAGAAATTAGGCCACTGAGGTAGTGTTTTCAAGTGGTCAAATCTGGATTATTTAACACTGAAAGAGTTTAAAGGGTCTTGTTTTTTTTCGCAAGGCATTGCTAATGTGAAAAGAGGTTTACCTCCTCCTTTTCCAGAAATGGCGCATTGTCGTTGACATCAATGACATTCACCAAGATGGTCCCTGTGCCAGTGAGTCCACCCGGCGCTCCGTAAAGATCAGCCCCCGTTACAGTCAGAACATAGGAGCCATGTTTCTAACATAAATAAAGAAATACACAAAAGAAAAACAACCAAATAAATCCATCCATCTATCCATGTATACATAAACAAACAAAAAACCATCAAAATTCAGTAACATTACCCTTTGTGTGCGTGTGTGCATGTGAGTGTGTGTCTGTCTGTCTGTGTCAGAATGTGTGTGTGTGTGTCTTCAGGGTGGTGGGAACAGCACTTTAGGTGTACCTCTCTGTCAAGGTTGGGCTCTTTGACACGTAGTTCCCCATCCGCAGTGACGGAGAACATCCTTTTTCCTGCGGGCTGCTGGTCGATCAATTCATACTTGATCTTAGAGTTTAGGTTGCCCGGCTCATCATTGTCGGTGGCAGAAATCTGCATGATTGATTTACCTGTAGGAATAACATGAGAAGTGTGTCTAGTACTACTGGAGTCTGGTTTAAACACAACTGGTTTTGAGTCACAGTTTTAAACTTAAGACCTTAAAGGTGTACTTCCATCGTGTTTTCATTAATTTTGCGGTGTTCTCTAGTATTAATAATTGCCCTGTGCGCTGGTTTTGATGAAAAAAATGTTCTAGTGCTTCTGTTTCAGGCTGTTTTAGTTTGGTGGAGGGGGTGGGGCCGGGAGAACGACACGATTTCACCAGAGGCGTGACATGCTCCCTGCAGCTTCCTTTGCCCCACAGTCAACTTGATAGCAGAGTAAGGTAAAGGGGAAAAGTCAACTTGACAGCGCTAAAACTGCACACAGAATGTGTTCGGAGATACAGCCTTATGTGTTTGATCCTGAATCCGAAGAGAAAGGAGAGATGGCACAAGTGCAGTCGCTTCCTGACCGTTTGTCAATAATCGTTTCAGAATGGTAATATTTGCATGACAGTGCAAGTGCCCGGCTAAATGCAGTTCAGTCATTCAACTAGCCTGCTAATATTATGCGAGTCAGTCACAGGCTAACATCATTTAAAGCTCATTCGGTCAGTTTCTCTTATATGCATTTGCACATGTCTACGTCACGCTGCAGGCCCTTTTCGCATTGGGTCGTTTTTCCCGCCTATTGTCTTCTTTTGACTGATATAGAAAATGGGGGTAGAAAAACATTTTGATATGCAGCATGCATATGCAACTCGGGGTGACCTATCATATTTCAAAAGAGCAATTACTAAATGGTTTCTCGTGGAAGTACACCTTTAAGATTGCTTGCATTAAGCTCACTTCTGTTAGCATTGTTTACTTTGTTGCTGGTCTGCTGTCACTTATGCCACCCTGCTTTGTTTACTTTTCTGCTGCCACCCTTACATATACACCCACACACACACACACACACATACGCCCACACACATACAGACATACACAGACACACACAGGAGGACACACCGTGGACACTTCCAGAAACATCAGCTCAATCATGTAAGACAGATAACCACATCTTACACTGACCCTCCAGCAACTGCATTGGCCATTACAGATGAGCACACACACACACGCAATTTGCATTTTTTTTCCCACAGTATATAAAACAGAGGATTCGTTTGAATCATGTTTTTTCTGATATAACAACAGAGCAAAGGAACACTTAGATGGGCACACAGACATGTGAGCACACACACACACCACACCACACTCAGCAACCCCCCCCCCCACCACCACCACCACCACCCAACCCAGTGGTTACCTCTTGGGCTCATCTCCTCCACAGACACTGGAGCCATGGTGTGAAACACAGGCGTGTTGTCATTCTCATCCTTGACCCTAATGCGAAGCATGAGCTCTGTCTCTGCTATGGTTCCATCCAAGTAATGAGCTATGCCAGTGAGCTACGGGACCAAACACCAGCAATTTCATTACCACCCAGCTTTCCCTGGCCAAGTCTCTGGAATGCTCTAGCATTTTATATTCACCACAATCTTTAATCAACTTCTAATTGTTCAACTGGCTAAAGGTTTGTACATCGCAATGTCCTCTTAACAACAGTCACATAATCAGCCATTTGACATCTTTAACAGAAAATATAATGAGCATAATAATACATGGATATACCATAGCTGTCATGAAGTCCCACTCATTTATTTTGCTTTTATTTGTAGACAGAAATCATTGCAAGTTATTTGCAATTTTACTCTCATTGTTAAGTCTTTTCAGCATACTCTCATAAGAGACTCTTCTCAGCAAAGGTCTGCCTGCATTGACAGGCCACACTTCTCTCATACCTCGGGCTCTACGCT
>CM050212.1:32224568-32267068 GCA_027475355.1 Coilia nasus | reverse complement strand
TTCACTAGAGCCAATTTTTAAATGAACTAGTGAAACTGAAGAAATTTGGTAGTCATTCTCCAAACACACTGTCTGCAGAATAGCGAGAAAATATTTCAGGTAGTAAACATGTCCTGGATGTGAATGTTGGGGTGTGAAGATATTTTTCCCCAGTCTTGAAAGCCCAATTTTGTTTTAGTGTTGTGGCAGGGGTATTGTTGCGCTCAAGATGTGCAGAAAAAATCAGTAGGTGCGTGGACCCAAAAAAGAGATGTTGGGTGGGATGTTCTACATCTGTCAACTTCCTTGACACCTGCATATCTGTCACTGATGGAAACATTGTATCTTCTCTCTACAGAAAAGATACAGAGAGGAACAGCCTGTTGCATGCTACAAGTGCCCACCCAACATCTCTTAAGAGAGGCCTGCCTTATAGCCAATTCACCAGACTACACCGCATCTGCTCAGAGAAAAGAGATTTTGAGGCCAAAGCCCAACTCTTATACAGTGAGTTCAGCTCTAGAGGATACCCCAACACCTGGCTTGACACAGCCCTCAATAAAGTACGTACATCTGACATACAGCCATCTGTCCAGACCACTAATTTGAACCATAACCGTGCCATTCTCAAACTCACGTACAGTCCTCTGAGCAGTGACATCAGAAACATTATCAACTCTCACTGGCACATTATCAAAACTGATAATCAACTGAATAGGCTCTTCCAGGATCTACCTCTCTGTGTCTTTTCTAGGAACCCAAACTTAAGAGACAAGCTGGTTCATGCCGACACTGCCACACCACCCCCTCCTAACACACTCTCCAATGCCCAGGGCAACTTCCCCTGCAAGAGCTGCACTTCATGTTCACACTATCTCAAACTTCAGACGTTCACGCACCCACACACACACAAGACATACAAAATCAAACAGCTCATCACATGCCGATCTACCCATGTTGTATACATCTTGATTTGTCCTTGTCCACTATTGTGGGCAAGACTACTAGGGCCTTACGTACAAGATTTCTGGAACACATGAGTGCTGTGAGGAGATCCGATGAGGCGTCACCGGTGGCCAGACACTTCCAAACAGCCGGACACTCAGCTGCTGACCTCAGATTTTTGGGGATGGAAAGAGTCTTGCCCAAAAGGCGAGGTGGGGACCTGGACAGAACTCTGCTACAGAGAGAATGTTATTGGATTTATGAACTTGGTTGCCTTTCCCCAAAAGGGATGAACGAGGACTTTAACTCCTTGTGCTTGACTTTAGTGTCTTTTTCAGTGTGCGAACCTTCTCTTACTTTTGTTTTAGTGTTGTGAAAAGGTTCTTTGTGTCATAGCATAATGAATTATGTATTCATAATTCACAGTGCTTGTATCTGATATGGCAGTGTTGTTTTGACTTGTGGTTGAAAGCTATACATGTCTTTTTGAGTGCTCGTTTCCTTTTCTCAACAACATATTACACAATTTATATTATTACATTATTGACAAAATGCACAATAACAATGCCATTATTTGCGCCGGAGTGGACAAACACAAGATAATATTCATTGAAGTCCAGTGGTGCTGGAACGAGAAAGTCCATTTAGGCGTTGTCGAGTTGCTAGTGACCCCAGAAAGCAACAGGGGTGAGGAAAATGCTGTTTCCACGATCCTTATTATTACATAATAACTTCCTTCACAAACACAGACACAGACTGAAAAACAGACATACAGACAGACAGACACACACACACACACACACACATGTACCACATATACACATACACATACGCACATGCACACACAAATTGTGTATGTGCTTTAGATAAACCGATAAAAGTACAGAATGTCCATCTTTCATCCTAACATCCATTGGTACATCCATCTGATAATCCAGTGAAAGCAGATAAATGCTGACTTGCAGAAATAGTGCATTTTAATGCCTTCTTGCTCAGTGGTAGTGTATGCGCGGGGGATGGGCTGCCATCGTAAAAATGTCTTATATAAATCTAACTGTACCTTTAATCTTTACCATGACTCTTTGTGGATGGAATCCCTGACCTGAAACATACCATGACATACACCAATCGACCTATGAAACAAACAGGCAGGCATGCAGGACCTTTTGCAATGGCATATTACTGTAACCTCAGATGTGGTGAGGTGAGAGTGTCATCAATTAGCCTTTGGTCATAAAAGAAAACCATCAGACGCTCTAGACTACTTTAAAAGATCAATTACACTTTCTATTCGGTATCGGTCTCGATTCTCTTTGGTCTCTTCGTTGCCCAAATAAAGTCCTCTTTTGGAACGTCATTTTAAACTCGAGTCATATTTCATGTTGAGGATGTACTATATATGATTATGTTTATTAGGAGTGAGCAAAAGCAAGCGGAATAGTGAACAAAACAAATTATTTATAAAAGTATCATGTTTCATGACATAGGACCCAGACATCCTGGAACTCATCAAGCGCTGATTTTACTCAGCATCCTTTGTGCAAGGTAATTGTATTTGATTTAGACCATATGTGAAGAACAGTAGTTGACCCAAAGCACTTTTTTTTTCTCAAGTCAAATAGATTGTCACTTCCAGTTAAGTATATACTGTGGCCTACTGGCCTTGAAAGGGCCTTAAAAGCTATCTCTCTATCCCTCTCTCTCCCCCTCTCTCTCGCTCCCTCTCTCTCTCTCTCTCTGTCTCTGTCTCTCACTTGGGAACAGTCAATCATGAATTACACTAAAGGGGCGGTAACTAAATGTCAATGTCAGAAAATATAATTCGAGAATTAGAAATTGAAGGAAGCAATGCCCTGACAAGAAATTTTAAATATCACAGTGCTAAACAGACAGCACATAAACCCTTAACTGCAAGCTTCCCCAGATAGACTGTAATGATACTGACATCTCTGTGGCCTGTCAAAGTATGTATAGCGATAACTGTCACTTTCCCTAATTTGATCTGAGGTTTCTGTTTTTAGTTGCCTTCACCAAGCTTTGTGGCGCCCTTAGCAACTGGCATGGTCACATGTTAGATTTTTGTGTGTGATACAAAGCGCCTGTGTGTCGGAGTGACTAAAGGCCACAGTATGCGGCACTGGAGGATTGGTTTCTGTTGCAATGGCAACTCTCGCAGATCTACGGGCCACAAATTCGGAAGGGTGGAGCTAGGTTGTGCAAGAGGTCATTGGAATCATTGGAGAGACTTATTTTGTTTTGCGTGCATGTTTTTGTATGTTTGAAAGGCAGACAGAGGCAGGGCTGGATATGAGGGGAAAAGAGAGAGAGAGAGAGAGAAGAAAAAGATGAAAGTGATATACTGTAGGAAGTGCACAGGGCTGCGCCTGCTGCTTATCTGGAGCTGAGACTGAGAAAGTGTTAGAGCTTCAATGAACCCATAACACAACAAACTGAATGAAATGGAAATTTTAATTTAAAATTTAAAAAATTAAATTTACACAGATTGCTTTGAATTAGAATGACTCTACCCTTTGATGGTCTGGTGGTCACAAATGTTGAGGTTCCAAAAGGTTTGATCCCACTAAGCAAGGCATTTAATTAAATTGCTCAATGGGGGCTTGAAGTTCATTATCCTGTGACTTGCTCTGGACAATTGGCAAATAATTTACCACCAAAGTAATCAGTGGTACATGCCAGGGCCCTTTTTACATTACCAAGAAAGTGTGGAACAAATTAAAAATTAAAAATAGCTGTATCTTCAAGCTGCCATGCCTCTGTGTTTCAGTAGCTGGTGTTTGACCAAGCTAGGCTACTACCTGTAAAAACAACCTTTTTAATAAACGATTTGTACACTTTTTACAATTTTCAATGCCTCATTTTGAATGCCAGGGCCTTAAAAGCATTGCCCTCTCTCGCTATGCCTCTCTCTCCCTCCCTCTAACTAAATTTCGATGTCAGACAATATCCAAAAAGCATTGCCCCTCCTGGTTAGACTACCAAAGGTGTGCAGCAACTTCAAGCTGTTTTAATGTTTTAAAAATAGCTACTACATCGTCAAGCGTCTATCATGCCCCCATCACTAGAATTGTGAGCCTATTCTACAGAAATAGTAAAAATAGTCTAGTTCTGAATGCAGTGGGCTAGCCATATACTTTTTTAACCAACCCAAAGTTCATTTTACATCAGAGTTGTCCTTTAAGCACATGTACACAGAACATATTTATGCACGCGTGCACATCTATAAACGTGTCCGTGCACAGCTTCCTTTTATTTGTTTTGCTGTTTTGTACTAAAACATTCACCACTGGGTGTGGCATGCACGGAGTCAAGGTGTGGTTCGAAGAGAGCGAGGGAGAAAACCAGAGATGGAGGGCCAGTGGGCAGTACAGTCCAAGAAGAAGAAGAAGAAGAAGAAGAAGAAGAAGAAGAAGAAAAAGAAGAAGAAGAAGATGTAACAAGTTTTAGGCAGAGTGGGACAGGCAGGGGGCAGGAGAAAAAGTAGAAATAGAGTCAGAGAAGAAGAAGAAGAAGAAGAAGAAGAAGAAGAAGAAGAAGACGTAACAAGTTTTAGGCATGCCATGCCCTTCCCCTCAGGCTTCCCTTTGTCTCTTTTTCCTCTGTACACAAACATGTCTGACCTTGTCTGTGTGAGATAGTGGCGGTAAAGTATGACACAGAACAAAATAGCCAAAAACATATTATTTTGATGTAAACACGAACAAAATAAAACTGTAGTGTATGTATGAGTGACTGAAGATGAGAGATGTGGTATAAAACATACATATTGACCAACAGAAAATTCAGAGAGAGGCTTATTAAGCTTACTGTCTCTGTTGTTCTCTTGTTCTCTTTCTCTCTCTATGTCTCTCTCATCTCTCTCTCTTCCTTTCTTTCTGTTTGATGAGATGTTAGTCAAATACTTCCTCTAGTCATATACAGGCGTTTACCACACATGTTATGATACAAGCGTTTACTACACGTTATGATACAGGCATTTACCTCACATGTAGTGATACAGGTGTTTACCTTACATGTAGTAATTGTAAAACAATGCAGTGGAGACGCCCTTGAGTCTCGTCAGTGGAAAGGAAGTTTGGTGGTGATGGGGTGGGGTGGGGTGTGTGTATGTGTTTGTGTGTGTGTGTGTGTGTGTGTGTGTGTGTGTGTGTGTGTGTGTGTCTGTGTATGTGTCTGTGTGTGAGTGGGAGAGAGGGAGAGATAGGTGTGCATACCATAAGTCGAATGCTCCACATGCTGAAAGAGTACAGGCTTTGTGGAGAAACACAGGGCTGATGAATCCGAAAAGGTTTAGTCACCTGTTCTTTAACCTCCACAGAAGAATGCCAACACCTCACTGACTGTTTTACTTTCACAAAATTTAAGAAAGTAGTCTGTACACAAACTACAGAAAGGTGTACATGGCAACTTTTAACTTGGCCATGATTAAAAGTTTTGATCGCCACAACATATAATGGCACACGAGTAATTGATGATTGATTATACCCAGTTTATTTCTCTCTCTCTCACTCGCTCTTTTTCACACACACACACACACACACGCACACATTTTTTGGCAGACTTTTGAGAGCACAAATACAGACACAGACATTAACAGTTGCTTCTGTTGTAAGGGTAGAGCTGAAGTTTGCAGTGTGTGTGCTAGGTGTGTTTGGCATCTTACCCAGAACCCGGCCACACCCTGTGCCCTGCCTGGTTGTTGAGGGAAAACTGCAATGACTCATCCTGGCGTTCCCTCATGATGTTTCTGTGCTTTTTGCAACACACTTGCTCCTGCACACTACACACTTTTTCAAACATAAGACACTTCGTTCAAAAATGAAATACCGATGTATCATTGGCAAAACACATCTATTCAAAACACAAAAAACAGTGTTTTATATAAAGTAGACTAGTGTGTTGGTGCTGATGTGACAGGGTTTTCATAAGATACAAGTGTGTGCAATTTTGTCATGAAAGTGACATTTTGGCAAAGGATTGTTAGGTTTTGATTGCAGAGTTTCAATTTGACATAGATGTGAATGGTTTATTTTCAAGTGTTGTGTCCTATGTTTTGGCACAGCGAGACAAATTTTGCAAAATGTGTTTAAGCAATGGGCAAAAACTGTAAAAGCAAGCCTTTATTGATGGGTTAGTTGACCTGTTGTTGCTGTTGAAAGAAGTTGTTGTAAAGGGAGGTCAGGTGTTTCCCATGGTAAATTAGGTTTAACAAGAAGCACTGGAACACCCCTAGCATGTAGAGAATCCAAACAGCTTTTAAAAGATCTGATACTTCCGGGTTGCTGAGCTCAGTTAGAAACCTTCCCGAGCACAAAAGGACTGACTGCTGGCAGTGTCTTGTAATCCAACCTTTAGATTTACACTTATGTTCATACTGTTCCCATACAGTGTTCTTGGGTGGATGAAAAGGGGTTTTTAATTTATTTACGTCATAGTTAGTCTAAAACCACATGATATGAAAGCTTTGCGGAAAAGCTTTGATTTCTGAAGAGTTTTGCATGAACAACACAAAATTCTAAGAACGATTCTTATCCGAATTAAACCAGAAAACCACACGGACATTGTCTCCTGAAAGGACGTTTAGTCAGATTTCGTGCAAATGTTTTAGTCTATAATTAAACATAAAATAGGTATAAAAATAGTAAAAATCACTAACAAAAAGCATCTGAAAACAGTTTGGTCTTAAGTCTAATTTTGAAACTGCCAACAATAGGGGCATTAGGGGAACATGCTCTGTGCAATTATTACAGTATTTGATTTTGTTCATGAACACTCTTGAAAGCTCATGCAAGTCACTGAAAACTGCAAGGTTAGCAGGCAGCATCTCTGCTGCTTTTACTCTATAGTAAATGTACAGCTCTGAATCTACAACTAAAGTTGTATGCAAACAGGTGGCACATGTTTTAAGGCACTGACATGTCAGAAGGGCTAGGCAATTCGAACAGCTTTTAACATCACTGCTTGTGTGCAGCACTGAGCCCTCAGGCAATATATGCATATGGCATTCTTATACCTTACACTTCCTTACCAAGTGCTTAAAAACTGCCTCTAGGATATTTGGCTCCAAGAAACAACAGAATTTAGTGTTAGTGATATTGCATGTTAAAAGTTGTCATTCATTTTATCAAAGTATGTCGGTAACTTGCTCAATCAGAACTCAAGTGACATGTGACAGTGCACAGCTGTAGTTTCACACAAATGCATAGGGCACGTTTCGAAACCCAGGTGACAGCAGAGGTAACATCAGGTGACTCAGTGCTGCTGCTATGACAACACAGATTTTATTGACAGATTGGAGACATTCATTTATTCATCTATTCCCATCAGTATTGTTTTAATAGGACAAAAGCAGAGTCAGAGACTTTAAAGGTTTATATGATCAAGCCTTAGCAATAAAGGCTTTTAAAACTTTTGCGATATTAGAGTGCCTTGGAGTTTGTCTTGGTGTTTTATAGGAAAACAAACAATCAGACAAGATTGTCTGACCAGTTCAAAAGTTACAGTGTTACTGGTTAAACTGCATAACATGACACACACACAGGGGTGGGCGGAGGGTACATGTCCCCCCGCCCCCACCCCCAGTTTTTGAAAAATATGAATTGTCCTCCAATAAAAATACCACAACCACAGAAGAGTGTGCCTTTGGCACCTTTGGTGGTCGGAGGCATAAAAAAGTCACTTTTGTGTGCCTCCCAATCCTGACATCGGACTGCACTCCTGCACACACACACACACACATACACACAAACACACACACACACACACACACACACACACACACACACACACACACACACACACACACACACACACACACACAGAAAGAAACAGGATAGATTTACTTATTGGAGTAGAGAACAGACAATCTCTTGTATTGAGAATTTGAGTTTAAAATAGCCATCATATTGGATTTTTTGGCATTCAATAAACTTGTCATGCCACATTACACATTATTTGATGCCCAGATTATCACAATATGTCTGGCCATCAAATTTATACGTTGAAAACCTTTATTTCACATTTACTGTGGCGGCCATCTTGAAAAATGGCCACCATCTTGGATTTTCAGGTGGATAACGGGCTTTTCTGATGAAGAAGGTCCTAGTCATTGTGCATGCCAAATTTGATGCTTGTATCGCAAAGTGAACAATTCTTCTGAAATATGGACTTAATCTGCCCCACTATTGTACTTTCCTGCCAAAATGTTCCTGTAATGATCAGTGGCTCCCCCTTCTGGTGAAACTATATCACCATATGCAAAATGAAAAAAAAAAACATGCTTTCTGTGTTTATCAGTCTATGATCATACATGAGACTGAGCGTATTTTCCCTTTCTTTGCTTTTATAAAACCTTTTACTTCAGTTTAACAGCTGGCACTTTTTTCTTTCTCTCTCCCTATTCCGATCCCTTTCTTTATTTTCTCTTTCCTTCCTTTGGCTGTGCTGCACCCCCCCCCCCCCCCCCCTATCTGTGCTATCTGTTCTCCTTTTCTCTTCCTGGCTTCTCTGGCCAACTTTCTCTGTCCTTAAGTTCCATTCATTTGTTGCCAGTCTGACTTACGTCTTGCAAATTTAATGCCGTTCCTCTCTGTCTTTTGTGTCTGCTTCCCTTCTCTCTCTCCCCTTCTCCATTTCTCTCTCTCTCTCACTCTCTCTCTCTCTCACCGCTAAACCATTCAAGTAAAAACAAACCTCACCATGACAACAGGTCAGAGCGAAACCTTAGCCCTCTCTCTCTCTCTCTCTCTCTCACACACACACACACACACACACACACACACACACACACACACACACACACACACACACAAGGCAATGGCTGTGCACAGAAACAAAATCATGGTGTACTTTGATCCCCAGTGAGAGCGAGAGAGACGGTGGAGAGCACTGCACAGGAGAGGGAGCGTGGGAGAAAATGGGCAAAGACAGCCCGCTTACAGAGACAAAATGAAAGGAAAAGGTGCAGTGAATTCCCCCCTAGAAACCAACTGAAAAAGAGACAGGAAATCTGATTAAAAAACTGGAAGAGGGAGGAGTGGAGAGAGAGTAAGAGAGTGAGGGAGAGAGAAAGAGAGAAAGGAGTGGAGAGATAGAGAGACAGACCGACAGATACAGAGACAGAGAGAGTCAGAGACAGAGACAGATTACTAATGCTAGGACAAATGAAAAAAACTGTTGAGCTGTGATTTTACTACACTGCGATGAACAGCCCATGACCCCATTATGTAGTAGCCAGTCCTGTCTGTGTGTGTGTGTGTGTGTGTGTGCATGTAGATGTGGGTGTGTGGGTGTCTCATCTCTGGGTGAGTCACTCCCAACCTCATTGCTTGCACATCACTAATACTTTCCTATCCTCATCGTTCTCGTCTGCCCTCACACAGACACCTGTGTGTTACACCTTCATGTACACCTCGCCCATACTGTAGCTCCAGGTGTGCGAGTAACGATGTGTGTGTGTGTGTGTGTGTGTGTGTGTGTGTCTGTGTCTGTATGTGTGTGAGTCAGCCTTAGCTGGTGAGAATACTTGGATGACTAACTTGCATTCTGTTCTTTTGCCTGTAATTGGTCACCTCTCCAAAGCGTCTCATGTGACACACACAGACATGATCCTGACAGCTTACTGTTCTTCTCTGATCTCTCTTGGGTGTGTTGAGGGATTATGTGAAAGTGCCTCATTAGCAAGTAACTGAACTTTTGCTTCCCATGAATCTATAAGTGCCTGTACAAACAAACAAACAGACAGACAGACAGATAACAAACAAACAAACAAACAAACAAACAAACAAATAAATAAATACTGTCATAAAATATATTGCCACATGCGGCTCTTGGCCTTCAACCAGATAATTTTGATGCTCATTTTAAACAAATATCCAGGTAAAGCCTTTCACACGAGAACAGGAAACAGGCGAGGCAGGAAATTTGTGTACTGTACCATTTGTGTACTGTAGCCTATAACTGGTGTGTTGTTTTTTATGTCTTGATCACAGGTAATGGAAGGCATAGGTGAGCCGTTGCTAGTTAGTATTAGTAGGTACACGCCCCTGCCATCCTTAGCCTAATCCACATCCTTTGGCACTGATGCTGTAGTTATTATGTGGTTAATCTGAGGTCACATCATTGCTTCATGTTGTTGTTTTGTTAAAGAAAATGTGTAACCTTGTAAAACTGGCAGAAAAACCTTGTAACTGTAAATAATACCAATTAATCATTTCAGGCGGTAGTAATTTTAATCCTAGGCTAATTGTGAAGGTAATGTATTAGGACAAAGATGAAAAAGAAAACATATTTTGTGCATAATGTGCACCACTAATTTGCATCTAAAATGAAGAAAAATGGAAATTTGGTTTAATACAGTACAATTGTGTGAGTGTGTGTTTGTGTGTGTGTATGTGTGTGTGTGTGTGTGTGTGTGAGTGTGTATGTGTGTGTGTGTTTGTGTTTGTGTGTGTGTGTGTGTCTACGAGGGTGTGGGCTTAAATGAAGTTTGTGCGACTGCCATAATCAGGGTCCCATAGCTGAAAACCAAATTCTTGGCTCTTCGTATAAATATGCACACACAAATGCTTTTGGTAAAGCTCTGGGCTGAGGCCGGCACTAAACACATAAATCACCCATGTTTCTTCATCAGATGAACAGAGTTCTCACCACTGCCATTTGAAAGTGTTTATGTAGTTCCTCAGCAACAACAGACTGAATTCTGACTTTGTTGGTTGAATTCTTATTTGTAGTCCTCTACAACCAGTTCCAGAAAGGTTTTTACCTAAAATAAAAGGGACCCTAAGCCATACATACATACATACATACATACATACAGTACATACATACATACATACATACATACATACATACATACATACATACATACATACATACATACATACACAGACAGAAAAATATACACACACACACAGTCACAAGCACACACATTGCATTACCCTCCTGCCTTAATCACAGCTGAACGTTACATTTAACTGCATCTCTAAGTCCAGCTATACAGTTGTTTACAGACGTACTTGGTGACAGACTTAAACAAGCTTAGTTGGGCACACACACACACAAACACACACATACACATACACACACACACACCCCAGCACACACAGTAGCAGCATTTCCTGACTTATTATGAACTCTAACTCAGTCCAACCATCTTGTTGCTGAAGGAGTTACCTCTGCATGTAAATTGACATTTTGACTGACCCACTTCCAACTCAGTGGGTTATGTTGTGTCAACAAACCCTGCCTGCTGCTTTTAGTCACGTTTTGGTTTCCATTTATTAGGACAGAGTCCTTTGCATGCAAACACATATAACAGAATGGACAGCTGAGACTTTGAGGGTCAATCCACCTCATTTGATGACAGGTTTGTACAAGTGTATTAAAGGAGACGTTTAGTGTGAGTCAATATATAGACCTGTTGCTAGAGGTCACTGAGTACTGTTGGTAGGAAAAAGAATGAGAATATGTAATGCAACATAGGCCAAATAATGACCTGGTGGCTAACAGTAACTGAATGGGGCATAGAAACTAACTTCTCGTTTAATTTCCCTATGCCCCATTCAGTTAGTGTTAGCTACTAACTGTGACCTCAGGCAACAGGGCTATGGACTGAATTAACCAAACCTCTCCTTTAATCCCTCTCGTCTCCTCATGTCTCCCTCTACTTCCATCTCAGTGTCGTCTGTTTTTTTTTTTCTCCCAATGAGGCCACAGCTAGCAATTTAGGCACTCAGTTGCATTTGATGCCTTGCATTGTGCTGTTAGTATTTCACTCAGATTTAGACACCCACATGAGGACAAACCTTCCAAACAAAAACCCACATCACCACACACACACAGAGAGAGAGAGAGAGAGAGAGAGAGAGAGAGAGATGATGTTGTAATATCAAATGATTTATGTGACAGTTCTGCTGAGTTGGTGCAGAGACCCACATAGTCGGCGGTGAGCTGAGAAAACATTCCTTCTCTCCAGAACTGGCTTACTCTCCACAGTAACACTCCCACTGCAGCTATGGCTCTCTTCGTAATGTTTTTTATCTTTCAGGAGACTTCTGGGTCTCTTTGTCTCTCTCTCTCTCTTCTCTTGCCCTGTGTGTGTGTGCCTGTGTGTGTGTGTGCACGCGTGTGTGTCAGTGTGTTTCTGTGTGTGTGTGTGTGTGTGTGTGTGTGTGTGTGTGTGTGTGTGTGTGTGTGTGTGTGTGTGTGTGTGTGTGTGTGTGTGTGTACATCAGTGTACGCATGTTAGTATTTGTGTAGTTGTGTATGTTAGTATTTGTGTATTTGTGAAGTTTTGTACATTTTTGCACAGACGCCCAGAGACACCCTTAAGGGTGTGTGCTTCTGATGCTCCCAAGCTTGTGCTATGAATAGTAGCTGTTGTGTTCCTCTGTTATCTTTGACCTCTGTGTTAAAATGCAGTCACTGTTTATACTAATCTCTCCCTCCCTTCCTCCCTCTCTGTCTCTCTCACTCTCTCTCTCTGTCTCTCTCTCTTCCTGTCTATCTCTCTCTACCTCTCTTCTACTGTATTACACACCCCCACACAAAGTCTTCTGTTGACCTCCCTCCGTCCAAAGTGGAATTTCCTATTCACTGCTTATTCGCTACATCATGAACTGAACTGAATCATAGAAAAAAGTCCAGTAATACTTCTGAGTAATATGTAACTCAGCCTTCCTTCAGTCATAAAACTCCTTGTAAGGTCGTTCAATCATTCCATTAAGACATGTACAGAGGCAAAATGGACCTGATCACCCCTCTGATAAATAAAAACTAGAAATGAGTTATTTAAAATGTACACACACAGATGACAACATGAACTTGATCACCCCCTTTGATGAATAAAAACTAGAAGTGACGTTATTTAAAATGTACTGAAACAGACAGCAAAATGGATTTGACCACAATCCTTTGGTGGTGAACGAACATTAGAAGTTACATTACATTACATAATTACATTACATTACACTTAGCTCATGCTCTTATCCAGAGTGACATACGGTTATTTTATAGAGTGCAGAGTACATTCCATGGAGTAATGTGGGGTTAGATGCCCTGCTCAAGGGCACTTCAGCCATGGATGACGAGGGTGCAGGAGAGCACTAGAAGTGACATTATGTACACGTGCATGGTTATGCTTTTCAGAGTTCAGATGTTATTTAAAATGTACAAAAACAGACAGCAGAACGGACTTGATCACTCCTCTGGTGATGAACGAACACTAAAAGTGACATTATGTACACGTGAATAGTTATGCGTTTCAGTGTTTGCCCTGCAGATGGCAATGGAGGTGATTCTAACCATCTGGCCCTGAGCACAGCCACACCCACATACTGTGGTACAGCAATCATATTGCCCACTGCACTGCTGCTGCTGACAATCTGCACTATGGGGTTTGTCACCTCACTACTGCTGTTGACAATGTGGGCTATTGTCAGATTTAGGTTTGTCACCTCACTGCTGCTGTTGCTCATGCTCAACATAGGTTTGTCCCCTGCTACCTCTCACTGTGCAATACCCACATCATAATGTGCAATATCTATCTCATAGTGCAGTATTATTATTCACTGCCTCTGTACATAGCCATTTATCTTTTACTATTTATTATTTATTATGTCCTTGCACATATGCTCCCTTCTTTCTTGTTTTCTTTGTTTCCTTATACAATGCTTCCTTGCTTGACACTTTTGATGGACAATTTTTTTTTTTACTTTGCATCTTTGTGGCCTTGCTGTGTAATTCCGTTGTACAGGTTGAACTGTTGAATGACAATAAAGTTTTGAAGTCTTGATACAGTATACAGGGGAGCTATGAGCTGTACACGCCCACAAACTAGGACAGGGGGGTGGGGGTGGGGGTGCTCATGTCTAACGTGTACCCAGTAGTTAAACTGGCTTCGGTAAGGAGGAGGAGCCTTTCTTTACTCACAGTAGTCAAATGTCTCACTCTACTGATTTAATATAAATACTGTAGCAGAGAGAGCAGCTGGCTGGCTGTATTGGCAGGGGGGCTCTGAGGGTTCTGACTCTGCGTGCATTATATTCCACTTCCAACCCACATGCTTAGTTACATGTAATGGGCTGCACTCCGCCTGTGAAAAGCTGACAGCAATCACAAATATAACTTAATATAGTTTGTATAACTTAAAGGAGAACTTCGGTGTAAAATGAAAATTGGCATGTTAAAACATCATACCGAGTTGGTATGTGTACTGAGGAGCAAAATTGATTTAGCCTGTTGCATTCGGAGTTTAACTATTTTTTATCGTTTGTCCCAGAAGGCTAACAATGAAAGTGGTAGGTGCCATAGAGGAAGCATGATGACTACGCTATTTTTTACGCTATTTTACTACCATTAAAACAGCTCGAAGAAACTCCACACTCCATCGGTAGTACAACAAAGGCCCTGACATTAAAAACGAGGCACTGAGAACTTTGTAAGTGTACACAACATTTATTAATAAAACAGTTTTGACAAGCAGTACCTTGCTGTAGTTTCTCGTCGCCGCCATGATGAATGTCCGCACCAGTCGATTGACGAACACGAACCAACAGGAAGAATAGGAGGAGAGGTGGTACATTTGACTTGTTTGGACTTTCATCATGGCGGCGATGAGAAACTACAGCAAGGTACTGCTTGTCAAAACTGTTTTATTAATAAATGTTGTGTACACTTACAAAGTTCTCAGTGCATCGTTTTTAATGTCAGGGCCTTTGTTGTACTACCGATGGAGTGTGGAGTTTCTTCGAGCTGTTTTAATGGTTTAAAAATAGCGTAGTCATCATGCTTCGTCTATGGCACCTACCACTTCCCATTGTTAGCCTTCTGGGACAAACGATAAAAAATAGTTAAACTCCGAATGCAACAGGCTAAATCAATTTTGCTCCTCAGTACACATACCAACTCGGTATGATGTTTTAACATGCCAATTTTTCATTTTACACCGAAGTTCTCCTTTAAAAGCTAATCTGAAGATCCCTCCTCTGTTCACCTCTTTCAATGTCTTTATGGTCTTACTTCTTACTCCCAAACTGACATGATAGTAAGCCCACACTATGTTCCAATTCTGATCTCTTAGATCATCAAACACTGACCACTGACCTGACCTTTGCTATCTGACAGGAATGCACAGAGTAAGTCTGCAGATATGAGAAGATTTGGGTGTGTTTGAAAGCAAGGAAAACATGGGAAAATGACTCTGTTTACTACTGTGTTTGTTATGTAGTGGTGTCAAGTGCAGTGGTATTGAGAGCACAAAGCTGTGCCTTTAGTCTAGCATTCATCATCATTCGTCCAGCAATTATGCGTGTAACCACTGCACTGCTGTGGTCTGTGTAAATGTCCATTTTTAGAGCCATTAATTAAACCAGAGGAAGTATAGTATTTACGGTACAGAAGACATTGTTAAAGTGACCTGCTGAATGAAGACAGGAAAACACAGTTAGGGTACTTACACAGATCACAAACAGATCTGGTGTGGAGTCATGTCCTCTCACAGCACACAGACACACACACTGTGGAGGGGCTGGAGTCGGAGGCGGGGTTTACTTTGGATGAGATAAGACCGTGTTCCAGCCCAACCTGTAATGTCTACACACACTCAGGCCCCAGCGGTAACTACGGCATATCTTGGTGCCCCCGGCAGTAGTGTTTTCTGTCCCCACCACACCCTCTCTCGGGGTTGTAATGTCTTGAAAGCCTGCCGCCTCCCCTACCGGACGTCGCCCAGCTGACTTCAGCTTGACTTCTACTTTTGCTGTGATATCGCAACGGGTTTTTTGCCTTTGCTAAATTAATGAGAGAGGCGACATCGTGGTGGCCCTAACATGTCTCCGGGCGCATTACTCCACACGACCCTGATCTACGTGGTGAGTTTACGCAGCTGCTATTCATGAAGTTAAAATTTAGCTTGTTGAAGAACAACACAACCACACTCGCGTTTTGTCTGTCGTATTTGTCGCATCGTGCCGTGGGCAAGAATTATCTATGAAGTTATTAATGTGGTCTTGTCTATTTTGTTTATCGATAACTTTTGTAAGAATTGCGGTTTCTTGGCAACGCCTGCTCGCTTCCTATGGAGTTCGGACAAAACGGAGAGTCCCTGTAGTTGGATAGTGGCCATGCATGGCCTGCTGATGTTGCTGGCTGGAATGTAGCACTGGAATGTTATAACGCTTTACTGACCGGCTAATACTCAACCACTTACGTGCCGAATAGAATAGTGATGCGATATAGACAGAACAGGTAATTGAAGCTCTCAGTATGTATAACTGTGCCAGTGAAAACTAGGGGTTAATTGTTTTGTTAATGGTTAGGTAGTTCCCTTCGGCCCTTCTTCTTATGACACCTATGGAAATAGTGAAATATTGTGTGCGTGTGTGTGTGTGAGAGAGACAGAAAGAGAGGGGACATCGCCTGACCAAAATCATTTTGTTGCATGGTGATAGACAATAAAAGAAACAAGTTTCCTCACACATTAATATAACTCCGACCTCTTAAAGCGCCAGATAACCAGATTGGGTTTAGTTACACACACACGCACACGGACACGCGCACGCACACACACACACACATGCAGGAACACACGCTGGCACGCGTGCACGCACACATACTTGACAGGTACCTATGTGACTTTGCATTCAACCATATCAGACACAGAGGATGCACCAGCACATTGTCAAAAACTCACCCATGCACACACACACACACATACACACACTCTCTGATAACGCACTCACACTAATTTGTGCAGGTGTGCTCAGAGTCTGTTGCTGATAAACTTACTCACCACACGCCTGTTTCAGGTATTTCAGGGACAAGTGACAATAGACGGCAGTGTTCTGAAATTTACCGTCGTTGTTTTGCGGTTGTGAACCTTATCTGTCTCCACCTGTAATGCTGTGCTCCAGTCCAGTCCACACCTAATGGCACCAAAGACAGGAGTCCAAACGGCCTTTGCAGCTTAGTGGTCTGTGTTGAGAGGGCTGAGGGTGGGGTAGAGTAGGATTAGGGGCTGTTCACAGCAATGGCTTTATGGAAGTGCACTTTAACAAAGAAAAAATCATTGTTTTCACCCCAGTAGCTAATTTTAATGGGATGGAAATAGCACACTATAGCTTTCTAACTGAGATTGTAGGTCTGCGTCAGTTTTCACATTTGACTTTAGGAGTTTTTATTGTGACCAGTATTTTGAATGCAAGTTCTTTGTCCCCTTTGATAATGAGATAAAGAGTTTTTGCAGGAAATAAGGTGAAGATGCTTTGTTATAGTGTGATTGATTAGGAAAAACCTGCTTGCTATAATTTGCAACTGTGTAGCCGAATACTGTAGCTGGAAGGACGTCGTTGAATATTGAAGCATGTAGGGACTGTAGGGACTTGTTGGAATTGTTGCAGGGTGCGTACACTATGCCACACTGTGCCACATGATATGACATGTTAAGTGCAAGAACAATGCTCTGTTATATTATATTATCATGCTTTCCCTACTTCTGTTTAACTCATTGTCTCATACATATGCATTCACACTGCTTACTTTCTCTCTCGGTCTCTCTGTCTGTCTGTCCCTCTATCTCTCTCTCTTTCTCTCTTTCTCGCTCTCTCTTTTTCTCTTTTTCTCTATCTCTCCCTGTCTGTCTGTCTGTCTCTCTCTCTCTTTCTCTTTCTCTCTCTATCCCTGTCTGTCCGTCTCTGCCTCTGTCACTGTATCTGTCTCTCTCTCTGTGTCTCTGTCTCTCACTCAGGTCTTGATTCAGTGGGCACAATGCTGTGTTCCCTCCACAATCCAGGCACAGGTGCCCGTTGAGGTGCAGGCAGGTTACGTTGTCTCTAAAGGTATGCCCCCTACACACACACACACACACACACACACACACACACACACACACACACACACACACACACACAGACATACACACTATCAAGGTGCAGACAGGTTGCATAGCCTCTAAAGTACCAGCTAAACAGCTAAAGATATGTGCGTCCAGCTTTGTGAAAATAGTACCATTGTGAGATCTTTGTCTATGTGTCCTTGTGGATATGTACTCACATGCATTTGTGTTTGTGTGTGTGCCTATGTGTGTGTGTGTGCCTGTTTGTGTATGCCTGTCTGTGTGTGTGCGTGTGTGTGTGTGCCTGTGTGTGTGTGTGTGCCTATTTGTGTATGCCTGTTTGTGTGTGTGCCTATGTGTGCTTGTGTGTGTGTGTGTGTGTGTGTGTGTGCCTGTGTGTGTGTGTGTGCCTATTTGTGTATGCCTGTTTGTGTGTGTGCCTATGTGTGCTTGTGTGTGTGTGTGTGTCTGTGTGTGTGTGTGTGTGTATGCCTGTGTGTGTGCCTGTGTGTGTGTGTTGCAGTCAATGTTGGTGACTGTGGCAGGAAGACGTTTTACTTTTCCACGTGTGACCCCGACTTCACGGTGCTGCCAGATGGAACCATCGTCACAGTGCGGCTCACCCGGGTCACACCAGAGGGCAAGTCCTTCTGTGTGTACGCGCAGGACCAGAGGCACCACCGCTGGAAAGTGGACGTCACTCTCACTCGCACCGAGGAGGTAAGAGTCTCGGGTCACTATGACGTCACACTCACTCGCACCAAGCAGGTAAGAGTCTCGGACAGTTCACTATGTTTGCAAGACTTGAGAAAGACCACAGGAGAAGGTTCACTTTGTTTGCAAAACTTTCCTTGGGGATAATTAAAATTAAATCTCTACTCTACTACTACTACTACTACTACTACTACTACTACTACTACTACTACTACTACTACTACTTCTTGAGAAAGACCACAGGCAAAATGTCTCCATCAATAAAAATGTCACAGGCATAGAGCAAAAGAGTTTGTGGTTTCTTCTCCCTTATAAAGAGTCCATGTGCTGCCATAAAGGAGGAGATGATATATTGGGTGCTTATTCAAATTAAAAAGTAGGAATGATTATTTACAGGTTATAACAGTCTAATAGCCTATATAAAGCCTGTAGCCTGTAGTAGAAAAACATTTTCTTACAACTTTTAAATATACTTATTCACATGTTTTAAAAGTGTAAAATATGATGTGTGCATCTGTGTGGTTGTGTGTGTGTGTGTGTGTGTGTGTGTGTGTGTGTGTGTGTGTGTGTGTGTGCATCTGTGTGTGTGTGTGTATGTGTGTCTCTGTGTGTGCATGTGTGTGTTTGCATCTGTGTATGTGTCTGTGTGTGTGTCTATCTGTGTGTGTGTGTGTGTGTGTGTGTGTGTGTGTGTGTAGCCTCATCCTCCGCAGCATAAGACAGGTGTTTTGCGTCGCTTCAGAAGACGTTGGAGTCCTCCTCCCATCTACATACAGGAGAACGCTCCCCCTCCTTACCCTAAGGACCTGGAACAGGTATGCGACACATTCCAAATGCTTCTACGCCGCACTCAAAACAATATGGCAATAACTGTAAATATTTGTGGTTGGAGTTGACCTACTACGCTTTTGGAGTTCATTTTTTTATTTCTATGTGTGTTCAAATTAAGTTTCACTCTAACTCAGCTAACAGTGTTAGCAAAGATCAGCTAATTTTTCTGTGGTCTGGTCTGTAGTTTAGCTCTGACACATTTGTGTGCTTTACGTCATCCTGTGAACAATGTCTTCCAATGTACGTGTGAAAGTAAATGTGCTACCACCCCCAGTTGAGTCAGAGACGTTTGCTCCCCGTCATTCTCTCGTCTCTCTCTCTCTCACCTTTGTCTTGCTCTTACTCTCTGTCATGCTCCTCAGACCTTTTTTTTTGGAAGCCTCATGTTTTACGAGTGATACAGCTGTCTACTAACACCCATCTGTAAAAAAGCTAGACAAAGTTAAAAAAAGTGAAAAGTTAGTCTTTATAGTCTTTAAAAAAAGCCTCTTTCGCTTGCTATGTGCATGCCTTTGTTATTCTTCCACTCATCTCTTCTCTTCTGTACCTCTTCTCTACCTCAGATTGGGTCAGACTCCAGTCAGAACCAGTCGGTGTACTACCGCATCAGTGGGCCGGGCGTGAACATGCACCCGGTGGGGGTGTTCTCATGCGAGGATCTGAGTGGCATGCTGAGGATACACCGACCGCTGGACCGTGAGGAGTTCCCTCAGCTCATTGTAAGTATCGCCACTGCCACCCCCACCACTGCTTCCGCTGCTGCCCCAACCCCTCTTAGGGCCTCTGCATGCTGCCGTAGACATAGTGCACCGCACTGTGCTGCACTCATGACCAGGGGTGTAGCCAGAAATTATAAAATGGGTGGGCTCAGAAAAAAATCAGGTGGGCCTAGTCCAAAACACATACAGTGGTATGAGAAAGTTTGGGCCCCCCCTCTGAGGTTGTATAATAATGGACTCTGACTTCACACAAAATTATCTTGGTGGCATGTCCTTCATTTGCCCATAAGAGCCAAGTGTTAGCTTGATTTCCAAACACAGTAATGCAATTGTATGAAATCAAATCAAATGTAAAAAATAGGCTGTGCAAAAATGTGGGAACCCTTGTCATTTTTTGCTTTGATGGCCTGTAACTAATCATCACAAGATATTTGGACACACAAAGTTGGTTTGGTGAGCTCATTAAGCCTTGAACTTAATTCACAGGTGCATCCAATAATGACAAAAGGTATTTAAGGTGGCCGAATGCCAGTTCTCATTCTGTTTGACTCTCATCTGAAGAGCTGCAACTTGGGAGCCACAAAACAACTTTCTGATGACCTCAAAACCAAGATTATCCAGCATTATGGTTTAGGGGAAGGTTACAAAAAGCTGTCCAAAAGATTTCAGCTGTCAGTTTCCACTGTCAGGAACATTGTGAGGAAATGGAAGGCCACGGGTACAGTTCTTGTTAAGCCCAGAAGTGGTAGCCCAAGAAAAAATCCAGAGAGGCAAAGACGAAGGATGGTCAGAATGGTTAAAAACAACCCACAGACCACCTCCAAAGACTTGCAAGGATATCTTGCTGCAGATGGTGTCGCTGTGCATCGGTCAACACTACAGCGCAATTTGCACAAGGAAAGATTGTACGGAAGGGTGATGCGGAAGAAGCCTTTTCTTCACAGTCGCCACAAACTGAGTCGCTTGAGGTATACGAAAGAACATTTGGACAAGCCAATATCATTTTGGAATAAGATACTCTGGACTGATGAAACAAAAATTGAATTGTTTAGTCACAACAAGAGGCGATATGCATGGCGGCAAAAGAACACAGAATTCGAAGAAAAACACCTGCTTCCTACAGTAAAATGTGGTAGAGGTTCCATCATGCTGTGGGGCTGTGTGGCCAGTGCTGGTACTGAGAATCTTGTTAAAATTGAGGGTCGCATGGGTTGCACTCAGTATCAGCAGATTCTTGAGAATAATGTTCAAGAGTCTGTCACAAAGTTGAAGTTGCGCCGGGGATGGGTGTTTCAACAAGACAATGACCCCAAACATTGCTCAAAATCTACCCGAGCATTCATGCAGAGAAACAAGTACAATGTTTTCCATACAGCCCCGCACACTGGCATCAAACTGCTTCGAGTCTGTTTTTGTCGGCAGTGCTTATTACATTGTCTATAATACAGATGTAGATGGAATACTATGATGTTCGCTGTGAATATTGATGAATTTAAAATTGTGACCTAATTTGTTGAAACCACTGTGAGGAAACCTTTATACGGACATGGATTGGGTGGAAGAGATTCATTGGGAAAAAGGGTGGAACTGATTACTTTTCATGTGAGCTCAAAAAGAGTGGTTGAAAGGGGTGTGATATGAAATATATAGTGATGAATTACAGAGGGATTTGATGAATTTTAAAGCCGCTTACAGGCCAGTTTCATTTTATGGTAAATGGCGTTTCAGTGTGAATGATGGCTGTGGGAAAGAACTGATATAACAAAGCAGTTTTATCATCATATCATGACTGCTTAATTTAAATGGGTGGTACACTATAAGTACATTTTAATTAAAAAAAAAGAAAGAAAAGCATAGGTTTTTAACAGTATTTTTGCTGTAAGCCCTTTAGATACTTCAATTTTGTCTGTGTTCAGCTGAAGAAAACCTTGTGACACCCAGTTGTTTATTTAGGCAATGATAGGCTAAACAAAAGATTACCTGCATATAGCTGTGAGAAATCTTGCCACAATCTCTGGCACAGAAACCAAGTTTCACTGAAACTGAAACGGAATCAAATCTATGTCAAATTCTACATTGATTTGACATGTTAATCAAAATGCATTAAATGTCACATAATTCCAAAATAATATTTGGAATATTTGTCTAAAGCCTGAAATGGGCTAGAGTTTCTCTACACCAGCGGTGCGATTGACGTAGTGGGCACCCCTGCTCTACACTGTCACAATTTATGTTGTAATTGTGCTGTGATATTGTTGATATTTTACCATAGACTCCTTCTCTCCCCCCCCACCAGTTCACGGCTCGTGTCTACAACAAATTCACACACAAAGAGACTGATCTCCCCCTGCCAATCACAGTGCACATTGAAGACGTCAATGACAATGCTCCAGAGTTTGTTGGGTCCCTCCTGTACACTGTTGAAGAAAACAGCAAAACCGGTGAGACCTCCTTTAAGGTTTGCGTATTCACATATTAACTACAGGAGAAGACTTAACACATAATGTTGATCTCTGTCTCTCTCTCTCTCTCTCAGGTACTGTGGTGGGCCAAATAAATGCTACTGACATGGATGAACCCAACACATCTCACACTAAAATCCGATACATTCTGCTGTCAGGAACTGAGTACTTCTCCATACACTCCTTCAGTGGAGTCATCTCTACCAAATTACCCACACTGGACAGAGAGGTACAGGCACACCACACACACACACACGCCACACACGCATGCACACAAATACGCACCCAAATCCAGAGAGAGAGAGAGAGAGAGAGAGAGAGAGAGAGAGAGAGAGAGAGAGAGAGAGAAGGGGTGAGAGATTTTTGTGATATATAAACATACATGAGCACACTACACCAACTGTTTTTCCTCAGTGACTATTTCAGAATAAGAAATGAAATAAAATATGTATGTACTATGAGTCTGAGTAGAAATGGAACAAAACATACTGCACAGAAATGTTAGAGATCACGTAGGTGTCTTTATTCTTACCACAATGACCATAAAACTCAAGTAAACTTAAAGAAAATATAATGTATAGGAGTCTCAGAAGAGACTTAGACTTCTCAGAAGAGAGTCCAAGAATGTCTCAGGACCAGCCCTTTGGTTTTTGGAATGTAAAAACAGTGTGTGGTGGGGTGGGAGGAAGGACTGGTCCATTGTATGTGTGTTTGGATAGTGTACTGGCAGTTGATGGATGAATATGTGTGCTCACACTTGTTCTTTTCCCAGATCCAGGAGAAGCACCTGGTTACCGTGGAGATCCGAGATATGGGTGGGGCATCGAACGGGCTGTTTAACACAGCGACTGCTACCATCTCAGTGACGGATGTCAACGACAACGCACCCACCTTCTCACAAACTACTGTAGGTATACCTTGGAAACATTGGTAATACTTTCGATGAAGCTTGTATTCACAACACTCTACAAACACATTCATAAAGGCTTATAATCCTGTGTCATGAGCCCTATTCCCGCTTCAAGTGACACAGTGCATTTTTGGATGTCTGTCCCATTCAAATTTCAGAAGAGAAATTCACACATTTCAAGTGTGTAATCTTATTTAAAAAAATAAACAATCAAGAGAGAAAAATATGTGTAATATGGTGTTTGACAACTGATGTTCAAACTGGTTAAAGTCATTTGTGCTCTGAGGGCTCATTTCCACCGCACTCTCTGCGTGTTCAGCGCGTGGCCGTATTCTGTCCGTATTCGTGTAGAATGCACGTTAACAGATTAGACCATTTCCACCGCAAGTGTGTTCTGAGCGTATTCTGTCCCTATAGAAACCTATTGTATACGCCTACGGCTACGAACACGGCTACGCGCTGAACAAGGCGGTGGAAATGAGCCCTGAGGGCTTTGGCATCAAGACATTGATCATGATATATGAGCGTCTGTGTTAGTAAGTAAGATGTCTGTCCCATTGAAATTTCATAAGAGATGTCCACATTCCAAGTGTCTCATCTTTAAAAAAAAAAAAAAAAAAAAACAATAATAAAAAAACAATAATCAAGACAGAAAAATATTTGTGATTTGGCATTAAAAAATGATGTTCACACTGGTTAAAGTCAGTTAGAGGACTTTGGCATCAAGATATTGATCATGATACCAGAGTGTTTGGGGCGTGGTGGCATGCTGTTATTGTATGAAGTATGTACTCGCCTCTGTTAGTGAACATGACTTTCACTGACACCTCGGCTGATAACACAATCTATTACTCTTTGCCCAATCAAGACAAGACTTGAAAGTCCTGTTTTAGGAAGAACATTTTCCCAGAGCTTCCTCTACAGGCCTATTCAGAGTCACACCGGAATTCACGTGTACTATTACAACATGAAAACAAAATTAATGTCTTTTCAGCTTATAGGCTTGAGCCAAATGCAGATCCAATGTTGGATTTTTTCATTTCTGCCATTTCAAACCATGCTGAAGGGTTTTAGTTTTAGTAGATCAGTAATCAAAAGGGTTGGGGGCGCCTACAGCAATTAATCAGCTAATAGAATTCAGCTTATACACTCCCAGTAAAGTCAAGTTATACAGACACATATAAACCACTCACCAAAAAAGACAGGGACTCACCCAAATAAAGTTATAACACAAAAATAGAAGATGCAAATGAAAACTAGAATAAAGACAAGTGTACAAAATGCCCAATAAATCAACAAAAGTGAAAAGTGCAGACCATAAAGACTTACCATTGATTTATTAGAAGCTAATGTTTGTCTAACAAAAGACTCTTTCATTTCTGTGTACCTGGGATGTGTGACAGTACCAGACCCGAGTTGAGGAGAACAAAGCTGACATACTGGTTCTGCGGGTCCCGGTAGACGATAAGGACTTGAAAGGCACCCCAAACTGGAAGGCCATCTTTAAGATAGTAAAAGGAAATGAAAAAGGATATTTCAAGGTGAACACAGATCCAGAAACAAATGAAGGGCTGCTCTACGTCATCAAGGTGAGAAACACACACACACGCACACACATGCAAGCGCACGCATGTGCGCGCGCACACACACACACATGCATGCGCACACACACACACACGTGCACACACACACACACACACACACACACACACACACACACACACACACACCACACACAAACACACATGGTCATGCACACACAAACTAGTTCAAAAGGTATTGTAAAATTATAAAATTATTTATATACTGTTTCTGGTTTGATCGTAGGACATTTGTTTGGTTTCTGATGTAGTGTGAAACTGTGTCGATAACAGGTTTTTAACAGTGCTGTGTACTGATACCACACTCTCCTCAATCTCACTGTACTGTAACAATGCAATTTCCTCCTAATGTTAGCTTATGTATGTTCTGCCCTGATATCCTTCTTATGTTTTGTGCTTAAGCCAACTCAGTTTTAGCTGACTGAAAGTAGACTCATCTACATAACCTGTGTAGTTAACTCATGTTTCTAATGTGAACATTCTTTCATAAACATTCATTCATCAACTACTGTACTCCTCCTTTTGCAGACCTCTTTACCAAAACATTTCACTTTTGCATGAAAGCACTCATGCCAGGAAACCAAACCTGTAGGTATTATACACCAGGGTGCGCCACAATCACTTTTTTAGGCCACCACTTTAAAGCAACACTATGTAGTGTTTCAACCTTAAAATAATGTTTCCAAAATTGTTTTTAGTGGTTTGTCAACTTGTAACAGGGTGAAAGGCATTTCGGAATTCGCTTTGCAGCCTTCCATGGGCTACAACCGCACTAAGGAAGTTTGGAGCAGTGGGCCGTTTCTCTGTAGTTCTCCATAAGAGACAATTAGCGACCGAAGAGAAAAACTGCTTAGTGTTGCTTTAAGATTCGGCGCAGGTCTCAGGTGTGCCAGGCCCACACCGCTCTGTCTTCTGGTGGGTTAGGCACTACCCCAGATGCCCTACAAAACAAAAAGACACCAAAAGTCCACATTTTGTAGACTGTAAATGGATCTTATAACACCTATTTTGTCTTGGGAGTAAATCTCTTCTTCCTACTAAGAAAGTACATAAAAGCATCACCACTATTATGTGTGCAACATGTTTGACTGGTCAGTGGGACATCTTTGAAGGCAATTTTCTCATTTTTAGTGTTTGTGTAGTTACAGTACTGCACTGCACTGTAGTTACAGCACAGACAGGAGATGCAAATAAAATAGGAGTCACAGGTCTAGGGTTTCTTGTGTAAGACAAGGTTGGTTCACAACCTCAAGTAGTCAGCGAGCACCACAGTTGTAACTCTTGATTCAGATTAACCCATTTGATGGTGCTTTTGAGATAAGGTGTCTTAAAAAAAGAAATAGAAAAGAAAGTAAGGTTGTGATTAAACTACCACCTGTCTGAATGGCATTCCGATATCCTCTCAACTGTTCTTTGCTATACAATCAACATGAGCTATGCTAAATAATCTTGCCATTATAAACATGATGAGATGTGTTGGGAAGACAAAAGACAACACAGCACCAACACAAGCTCTTGCTTCTCTCTTCAGCTGGGCAGACAATTCTGGGCAGACAATTCGCACACATGTCTGTCCAAAACTGGGTTTAAACGCATGTTTGGGAGGAGCATGTCAAAAGCTGCTACGTGTCTGGCACCAAAAATTTAATACAGAAACTTATGCCAAGGATGCCCGTTTGTGTTGGTGCTTGCTCTCATTGCCTCATCCCCTAGGACCTGTGCTCTCCCTTGACAAGGAGTGGGCCAGAAGTGTAGTCATGGACACTACTTGGCAAGGAATGGGACAGAAATGTAATCACCCTGCTTGACTCCTGCTTGCTCAGTCAAACCACTTTATTATCACATTCTGGCTAGAGGCATCCTAAGACATGCTTTTTACATGCTCTTCTTTTTGTGTGTCCATGGAATGTGTGCTCAACTCATGTCTGTTTTGTAGCATCTTCAAGCCTGTTTCGTCTGACTGTCATTGCGTAAATGTTAAGGATATTCCCCAAAGCCCTTTCTTTCACCTTCCCTTTTGACGAAAGACTTTACAAACCCAACCTCAACTGTCAAAATAAATCTCACCAATTAGCTTTGCTACTTGAGTTAACTGTACACAAAGTAGTTATTGGGGATAACTGTTCCCCAGGACACACATTATTAATAATGTTCTCTCTCATCACTAAGATCTGCACATTGAGATGAGCTCACGTCCTCACACCCTCCTCACACACAGACACACCCAGTTCTCACTGCTGTGCTCAGAATGCCTTTGCTGGCGTGTCATCCATCAAAAGCAGTCTCACGACCAGTTAGGCTCTCAGTTTGTCTCCGTCTAATGGCTGCTGGGGAGGTGGGGGTTGGGGGTGGATTTCAGTGGCTAAGAGGGCCAGAGAGCCATTCTTTAAATTTTGACACATTCAGCACAGCCCTTCACTACATGTCACTCCTGACAGCATTTATTGCATTGCTAATAACACACTTGGACCCACCCCGTTCTTTCTCTGTTTTGTTTGCCATTTGGTTAATAAAACAGTTTTGTTTAAAATTCCAACCTCTTTTGTTGCAGTGTAGGTGCAGGGATATAACAGAGGTGTAAGTGTATTATGGGTAGTCCAGAATGACTTGAGCTCACTGACTATTCCATGGAGGTCAGTTTCGCTTGTAGGAATGCACATGTAGGACACACTTCAGTGAATCCTAAAGTTAGTCATTTTCAACAAGCAAAGCTTAAGCATACAAGAAGTCGTTATATCCTCTATGTTGTCTATGTGTAGTTGCCACCTGTGTATGCTTTTTGATTCTCCTCATTGCCATCCTTAGCAACTTTGATGGTTCAGTGTCATTTGATGTACCAAGTTTTGAAAATAATGACAAATAATGAAACTTTTGACAAATAATGGAATTACTAAATATTTAGAAAATAAAATAAGATAATAAAATAAAAAATAAAAAAAAAAAAAACACAATAAAATAAAAAAATAAATACTGAATTACTTTTCCTCATAGAATAAAATCTCCCCATTCCCCTCCCCTGTCTCTCCGCTGTGCTCTCTGTACATTCTCCTGCAGCCCATGGATCATGAGGAGGGCGGGCACCTTCTGTTGGAGCTGGAGGCTGAGAACGAGGCCCCTCTGGTGGGCAGAGGTGGCTGGAATAAGGCCTCCGTGGAGGTGACAGTAGTGGATGAGGACGAGGGACCTGTGTTCTCCCCGCCCATCCTCACTCTCAGAGTGCAGGAGAACGTCCCCAATGGCACACTCATAGGCACTTACACAGCTGTAGATCCTGAGACAAAAGACGGCAAAGGCATCAAGTAAGAATTTGTGTGTGTGTGTGTGTTTCTGTGTGCGTGTGAGAGGGAAAGAGAGAGAGAGCAAGAGCAAGAGAGAGAAAGAGACAGTGTGTGTGTGTGTATGTGTGTGTGTGTGTGTGTGTGTGTGTGTGTGTGTGTGTGTGCGTGTGTGTGTGAGAGAGAGAGACAGAGAGACAGAGAAAGTGGGTGTGTGTGAGTGGGTGTGTGTGAGAGAGACAGAGAGAGAGAGAGAGAGAGAGAGAGAGAAAATGTTGGTGTATTTGTGCGATAACCATGTGTGTGTGTGAGAGAGAGAGAGAGAGGATGGACAGTGTTTCCAAGTGTGGAGGTTGTGTAACATTGCTGTGCTTTGTTGTGTCTTGCCCTGTTTTGTTTGGGACAAGCTCCAAAAACAGATCACCTGGCTGCTATGCCTCTCATTGGTCAAGATAACCTAATTACATGTGTGTTTTTACCTCCCTTCCCACCCAGATACTATGAAGAGACTGACCCTGCCTTTTGGATAAGTGTGGATGAAAACACAGGGCATCTCAAGACAACGGACATTATTGACCGAGAGTCTAAGTTTGTCTCAAATGGAATGTACAATATCACGGTGCGAGCCATTGACACAAGTAAGTCAGGGGCGTCCTTCAGTCCTTCATCAAACTGTCAGAGCAAACAATGTGGATTGGTTTTTTTCTTGTCTGGACAGAGTTGATTTGGGGTGTCTTACACATTTCACATGTTATTTATAAGGTGTGGTGTGCTCACATCCTTGGCTGATAGGAAAACTAAAATCTTCAAATTCCATTTTTAAAAAAATATTGTCATTTTTTTTACCTTTTTGAATTAAACTCATGTTTGAGTTTAGAGAATTTTGTGTTGAAATAATGCCTCTTACTAATACTTTTAAGCAATTAAAATAAGGCACACTTAGCTGACGCTCGTATCCAGAGTGACTTACAGTTATTTACAGGGTTTCAGTCACAGTCCCTGGAGGAGTGTGGGGTTAGATGCCTTGCTCAAGGGCATTTCAGCCATGGGTAGGGCAGGATTCAAACCCATGACTCTCTTATCCAAAGACCAACTCCCTAACCACTTTTCTTGAAGGATTAAGTGATCTTGTCATGTGTACTCCCTTAGGTAAAAAGCGAGGTATTGGAACAGTACTAATCATCATTGACGATGTGAATGACAACAACCCAGTCATCACGGTTCCGGACCACACACTGTGCGAGAAGGAGGGGGAGCTGGGATCAATCACGCTGTACGCCGAAGATGCCGACGCTAAGCCTTACGGCGGGCCATTCACCTTTGAACTGGGGGAGGGGGCAGACGGCAAGTGGAAACTGAAGGACGCAAAAGGTGAGTTGTTGGTTTCCATGGCAGCACAGGTTTTAATGAAACCCCTTTTGATAGTACGTAACAATTCACCTTTGTCATCCTTGGTCATACATGTTAAGATATTTTTGCTTAACAATGACATTACATTTAATGTTATATGTGAAATTTGAATCGCCCCAGTATGTGGTACTTTACTGTTATCCTACTGTCCTCCCCAGGATCCCGAAACTGCTACTTTTGCATATTACACAAATTGCCATTCTGTTTGTGGTGATCCAACTGTAAATAGTGCTCTAAACATAGTACCTTGTTGCTCCCCATATGCTATATATGATATATTTCACTCATGTTCAAGAAAAAAGAGAATGCCAGCACATCCGTAGTGCAGGTGCTGGACCAAAAAAGACGAGAATTAAGGTAGCAACAAAGGTCCGCAACACTGATCAAAGCTCCCAAAAGTTTTATTGGCACAACGTTTCGGACGCTCAGTCCTTCATCACAGTGCAACCACGTGTGATGAAGTACTGAGCGTCCGAAACGTTGTGCCACTCATTTCACTCATGTGACAGAAACATCAGCCATCTGCACTTCCATCATATTTAATTTGATTTGGCATGAAGACCTTTTCGTAAAAGGAGAGGATTGGGGTGGCCAATAATCAAGAAGATTTTGTTTAAAGCTTTAATATAGTGTAGTGGTCAATAAAGGTTGGTACTATACAGTCGCCAGTAGAAAACCTGGCTAACCATCCACATCTATTAGAATTCATAAAAAACCCAACTAAATGTTCTTTGTGAAAAGGTTTCTGATTTAAAAAGGTGTGTTCACTGTATTTAGCTTAGTTCCGTTTACCCTTTACTTCACCACTGGTTTAAAGTAAAATGCTAATGGTGGAACTCTAAAGACCAACTTCTAGTCCAGATGATGTGTCGCTTACCAGAAAAATGAAATTGTTGACAGATGTTGTGGCACATGTTACAGCTCTCCAGAACGCAGAAGCTTTAGTTGCTTATCCAGTGACAGTTTCAAATTTTCAGCCCAGCAGACAGAAATGTTATCTCTTTTATGTTCTGTGGAGTGACGATTGTCGCCTTGACTATAAATTGGCCTTAAGTCACCATTCTTTATTTGTGTGTGTGTGTGTGCGTCTGTGTGTGTGCGTCTGTGTGTGTGTGTCTGTGTGTGTGTCTGTGGGTGTGTCTGTATGTGTGTTTGGGTGTGTGTGTGTTCCCAGGCTACTCCGTGGTCCTGCAGCAGGCCGTGGCTCTGCCCAGTGACAACTACAAAGTGCCGGTGGTGGTGAAGGACCTGCAGGGGGTGGGCAGCGAGCAGGTGGTGAACGTGAGAGTGTGTGAGTGTGTGAGGAGCACGCCAGGGGAGGAGGAGTGTGTGGCGCTGAAGCGCTCGGCCGCGCTGGGCTCGTGGGGGGTCCTGGCCATGCTGCTGGCTCTGCTCCTGCTGCTGCTGCTGGGTGAGTGATGCTTACAGGAGACAAGCCACACACACACACACTCACCCGCCTCACACACACATACACTCACACTCACACACACACACACACACACACACACTCACATACTCTTCTGCTCTCTCTCTCTCTCACACACACACACATACTCTACCTCTCTTACACACACACATATGCACTTACACAACACACACACACACACACACACACACACACACACATTACAATTACACCTTGTGCATACACCATACACCACACACACTATACACCACACACACACACACAAACACATATTACTATTACACCTTCACATTATACACTGTATACACATTAATATGTATCGAAATGAACCTCCTCTTGCTCTATATGGCTGCACTGTGTTGCAGTCCTGCTGTTCGCCTTCATCTGCTCCACGGAGAAAGAGAAGATCTACATGGATGACGGCAGTGGAGGCATGCTGCTCAAGTCCAACACAGAGGCCCCAGGAGAGGAAGTGGTGAGAGCAAGCACACGCACACACTCGCGCGCACACACACAGACACACAGACACACACACACACACACACACATACTCACACACACACGCCAACACGCACCCCCCCCCCACACACATGCCCACATGCACACAGACACACTCCCACACACGCACGCACATTGGCAAACATAAATACACATACATACATGCACATGCATTTCTTGACTTTCTTGTTTAACTTGTTTTGAATGTCAATATCCCTGTCAATATCAGGGAGATATAGTCTGACAAAAAACAGACATGTTTTATGGTGTTATATCACTTGTCACTGTTAGCCACCTGATGACTAATAGCTGTGCTATGCTGGATTCCAACAGAAGGCAGACCCATTCCTAATGGTGTGCCCCAGCCCAGTGGAGGCCGTGGATGCCCAGTCTAAAGGGCAGGGGACAGGCCTGGGTGTGGGTCTGGGTGGGGGCCTGGAGCAGGAGGTCCTGAACCAGCAGAACATGTACCAGGAGAACGCTTTCCAGACCTCCACCCGAGAGTACATGACCACCGACGGACAGACCAACTACTACAGCTCCGGACACTACGGACAGGGTTTCTATGGCGACGCAGGCTACGTGAGCTACTCGGAGGCCTTCGACACATGGAGGACCAATGAGCTCTACTTGGACAAGGTGAGCAGAGTGTCCATGTCTCATTTTAGATGATCATCTTCAAATAAACATATTTCTGCCCCTATTTTAATTAAACACATGCTGCCTAGGTTGGTTCGAGGTTGATTTTACTTTAAGTCTTTATTGAAGTCAGTGAAGTCTTTATTATGCTATGTTGCCTTGTCTGAGAGTAAAGAAGCCTTTGTTTCTCTATGTTGCATTGTCTGAGAGGCTATTGATTTTCTCATGTACCCAGCTTTGGGGTTTACACAGATGCATCACCTCTTATTATTACTTGTACTGTACATTTACCCAAATGCAACTAAAAGAGATGACAATAAATTGAACAATGGTGCTAGATTACATTACAAAGTACATTTAGCCATTTTATTGCTGTTGTTAGTTGTTGTGTAGATAGACAATTCCCTTTACAAGTAAAAGCTAATACATAGTATAATACATGTTATAATGTTATAATTAATCCATATTAACAAACTGTTTATTAAACAAAAATTTGTACTTAATTTGTTTTTTGACATGCACCCATACAAAAATCTGTATCTTAGGAGTAGAGCACGCCTGTTGTTCTTAACAAACTGTCTATGCACTCTGGCAGAAACTGATGTACTTCTGTGAAGAGGAGGATGGGCGGTATGCGGATGACCTCCTGAAGGACTATGGGTACGAGGGCGAGGGCTCATCGGTCGGCTCGCTGGACTGCTGCAGCCAGATGGCCGCCGAGGAGGACTCCATGGACTTCCTGGACTCACTGGGTCCTAAGTTCCGCCTGCTGGCGAATGCCTGCACGCGCACGTCGCAGGAGGAGGAGTGAGAGAGAAAGGAGGGAGGGAAGTGGAGGAAGGAGAAAGGGAACAAGAAGAAAGGAGGGAGGGAGTGTGTGATGAGAAACAGATGAAGCATCTGTGTTGTTCGCAGTAATGTGATGGTCGGGGTCAGAGAGGAGTGATATCACCGAGAGGCTCGAGACGCTTTCTAACCAACATGCTCACACACTGGATTCAACATGCTGCCTCCTCAAAGTAGCCTTCGTGTGTGTGTGTGTGTGTGCATGTGCGTGCATGTGCGTGGGTGTGTGTGTGACTGTGTGGATGTGTGTGTGTGTAAATGTGAGTGTGAGTGTGAGTATGTCTGTTTGTATAAAGGAGAGGGAATGGAAAAGAAACTTTAAAATGACTCTGTGAGTGTTTTTTTTTCCAGAAAGATGAAAGATTGAAATATGATCATTAAGAGGAAAGATTGAAACATTGAATATTAATTAATTTACACATTTAAACTTTAGACCATCCTCCACGCAAATGTTTCTGAACGTATTCAAATGGCTTTTGTGGATGTGTGTGTGAGCACTTGCGTTTAATGTGAACTTATGAGCTTGTGTGTGTGTGTGTGTGTGTGTGTGTGTGTGTGTGTGTGTGTGTGTGTGTGTGTGTGTGTGTGTGTGTGTGTGTTGTGTGTATGTGTCTGTATTTGTATGTACAGTATATGTGTTCAGCTGAGAGTGTCGATGAAAACATTATAAGTGTGTGTATGTGTGTTGTGTATGTGTGTGTGTGTGGCATGGAAGGGGTAGCTTCCAGTTGTGGTTAATGCTCTGGGGCTTCTGGTCTAACGCCTCTCTGATCTGAAAGAAACCATGGCAGTGTGCTCAGTGTGTAGGATTATAGACTTTACCCCAGGTGCTACACTCACCTCACTGCACCTGAACGCTGGCTTCAGCTGCAAAGCCTGCAGTGTTATCTAGGGAGAATGCGGTGTGATTTGTCTGTATTGCTGTCTGCTTTGTCCTTACTCCTTTTTGTAAAATAATACTTTCACACTGGTTAGGCTAGCCAATATATGTAGTTTTTTTCATGCTGGATTCAGAAATAAAAACTCAACATTGTTGACTACAAGCAGTCCTTGGAATTCATGGAAATCTTTTGGAATTCTTCTAGAACTCTGTTTTTGGAATTCTTTGAAGTTCAGTCCAAGTGTTCTTGGAATACTTTAAGTGATACCTTTCCATTAAAGGCAGCCTCTCTATGTATGAAATTTTCTTAATTTTCTTTAAAAAACAGTTATGTCAGTTTTTGTTGTATCCCAGCAGCTGTCATACATATCTCTCTATGTGTCTGTGCTTGTGTGTGTGTGTATGTGCACGCATATGTGTGTGGTGTCTGCCTGACAAGGAAGAAGCTTTTTAAGTGGGAACATCTCCTTGTGTTCAAACAGGAAAGTCCACTGTTCACTCCTCCTATGACTGAGTGGTCATTGGTCTCATTACTCAGCCGTATTACTCTAGTGGTGTACTTCTCAAGGATCCTCTTGTAGTCCCGATTAGCAGGCTATGATCCCACATTCAGCATATTGCTGCTCCATACTTCTGCTCCATACTTAAAACATGTTGACTTGGAGCTCTGTTATTATTCTACAAGTAAGCAAGTAAGGGCTGCAAGTAAGGGCTTCATGCCAAAGACACTGTTCAAAGACACTGTACGTAACATTCTGGGCACCATATACAAATGGAGATGTGTGATTAACTCTATGGTGATTACTAACTATGCCCTCTAGTGGTTATTCTGAGAACAGCACTTAGTGTCCTGCAGGACCTGTAGAAAACAGCGACACTCTTAACATTAAAAAAAAAAAAGACCTATGGTGCACCAACTCTTGTCACAATTAAAAGTAATCAGTATTGTCAGTAATATCTAGCAACAGGATTGTCATCCATACAAACACATGTAAGCCCTTTCACACATCGACACACAGCCATATTATATGATTGATGGCTGTCACTGCGTGCACATGGACGACTTGAACACGATTGGAAAGGGATTGGGATCGTATCGAATTTATGTGCACAGGCTAAAGATCGTATAGGGATTGGTTTCGCGAATCCGATTGAAACCCCTGTTTTAAGCAGATGTCAATCCGCTTGGTGCCGCCTTGTGCACGGGATCATATCGGATTTGCGTACTGCGCATGCACTGGAATGCACTGCGTGTAATATCAAACGCCGATGGCAGAGTTCGTGTCATATCAAGGAAACCAAAAACGCTGTTTGTTCGTTCATGTGATGTTTGTGAAAGCAAATATAAAAAAAGGTGGTCTTGTCAAATCTTCAAGGAGCTGCTTTTGAAGGGGAGGATCACTTTATCAGAAGGCCAATGTTGGACAATGTCTAGGCCAAAAGGCTGCTTTTTGGCTAAGATCTTTGCTCTGCCTTTGAGCAACGCTAAACTTCTGTTTTCATTTCATTTATGGAGAATAAGTTAGTTCATAAATAAATTCCTACCCCACGGCCAAACAGCCCTTTTCTGTACGTTGGCTGCTGTTTAGAGCCAGAGTATGTTTGGATGAGAAACAGATGCCGTTTTTATCTTTAATTTCCTGTGTGGCATGGTCAACCAGAAAAATCCCAAATCAGCAAAACAGTAACGTAATGTGTAGACATCGTGGTTTGCAAATTTGCCTTGGATATCATAAAGCCTTGACATGGGTGATGTTTAGATTAAATTACACGAGAAGAAAACCCTTTCTCAATCCCCCTTCTCTTACGACTGCAATTGGCTACCAGTTCACATGAAGTACACAAACCCACTAACACAAACAGTATACTATTTACATACCGCCTTCCTCCCCCACAAAACACACACATACACACTCATATAGCATTTTCCATATTCCTACAAAAATGAGTGGGTTTCCTTGAATACTCCACGTACAGCATTACTGCAGAGGAGCTGCAGATTCGAAAGGAGACTTGCAGTCTCCCTGGAGAGCTCATTAGAAGATGTTTAACAGCTCTCTCTTTGCGCTTTTAACTATCACTGAAGAGAACTTTGATGCTTTGAAAGCACTTAGGCCTTAACAGGCAGCAAAAGAGCCTTTGGAGAGCCTGTCATGAAGAGGAGGCAAGATTTGTTGATTAGAGTGACTAGAAAGAGGCCGTGCACACCAGGATACTGGTGAAAATAATACACACAACTGGACTTTGCGCTTACACTTAGGCTACATGAAAGTCCCATTTCTGTCATTGTGATCACACGGCACAGCACACAGTGCAGACAGCGAAATTCACCTCTGCATTTAACCCATCACACATGTGACCAGGGGGCAGCCATGACAATGGGGCCCGGGGACGGTCCGTGCTCAGGATACCTCAGTGGCTCTACTGGCGACCACTGCCCCTTACTGTACTACCACTTAATGTACAGGATCTGTGGTTACACTAAATAGCAGTGTGTGGTGGATTGTGTGGTGTTAATTGGTGGTGTGGTGGAAATTCACTGAAATGATGACAATTTGTCATCATTATGTCAACAAAATAGAGTAAACCACTCATGGTATTGCTCAAGACATTGCACCAGATGAAATCAGGTGAGAGTGAATTTGGATGTTAAGGCATATCACACTGATCACTAATGGCTAGAATCCAAATCCTCTTGGTTGTCTTGGTGGACAAGGCCTGATCAGGTTTTGAAAGCTTTTACTGCAAAGTTCAGTGTTGTTACATGATATGTTTTGTACACACACACACAAAACCTCATGTGATCACATTGCCTAAGTGAATAGTACTACCAAAACATACTATGCGAATGGCACATGTGGCCAGCTGAACTATGAAACAAGCTGCATTAGTACATTAGTGATGTCTGATTCACCTACTGTACCTTCCTACGTCTGGGAGCTTTACCTTCATGGCCTCACTTACAATATTTCTGAATGCAACTTTACACATTATGGTGTGCATTTAAAAGGAAATAAAGTTATACAACACACACACACACACACACACACACACACACACACACACACACACACACACACACACACACACACACCATGTCTGAGTGTAAATAAATTAATGGCATATCATAGCATCTGAAGCTTTGCTCCAGTGTTATCAATGACTGATTGACAGGTGACTAAAACCCACTGACAGAAAAAAGGGAAGCCCATCATAGATGCTGGCATGTTCACAAGCTTAAACAGCCCCTCCTCATTTAGGTGATGTAACCATGACAGCATCGGTTACATTAACTCAACCTGTGTACATGGACAGCAACCAGTTAGCCTGACGAACTAGTGAGGACACAACTCTGGTCCAGTAAATCTCTTGGATGTTACCTTATAGCAAAATCTGTCACTGCATCATGTCTGCATTACAGGAGTAATTCTCACCCTCTCCTTGATGCAGCTGCTGCTGTGAGCTTGTCTTTTGGTCTCTCTAAGCATACTGAATTGCCGTTGTGTATGAAATGCGCCATACAAATACACTTGGCTTGCCTTGCCTTGCCTCCCTGCCAAACCTTGAAACTCCTCTCGGCCTCACTGGAGCAGCTGAAAGCTTTGATTCAAGGCTAATTGATCCAGTGTGAACATGCTGACACAGAACAACAGCCTTCCACACTTATCCTATACTACACTCCCGCTTCCTGGCCCTTGAGGCTCACACTTGATCTGTGTACAAATTCACTGGCTCAGAACCGCAACACACATAAGGAGCAGGGCAACATGAATGTGATAAAATAACTTTAGTGAAACAATCAAATAAGTGTAAACTGTAAAATAACTGTTAACAAGGAGTTACAAAGAGAAAGAAAAGAGAGGGTACATGTAATGCACATGCAATGTCTTTGTCAGCAGGCCTAGGTGAAGATAAACAAACAGTAATGGACTACACAAGCTACAACAAGTACCACATTTTTGTTCCAGCCATTCACTTAAAGCAACACTAAGTAGTTTTTTTAACCTTAAAATAATGTTTCCAAAATTATTTCAGTGGTTCATTAACTTGTAACTAGGTGACAGGCACTTCTGAATTCGCTTTGCTGCCTTCCATGGGCTATGACCGCACTAAGTACATTCAGAGGAGCGAGCCGTCTCTCTTTAATCAGCTGATTTTAATTAGCACAGTTCTTCAGCCAGGTAAAGAGTTTGTGGGTGACTTCACTGCACAGGTAGAACCAGGTGTTTAGGAATAGATGGTACCGGATTGTGACTTCAGGTTGCCCATCAATGTGGACAAAGCACGAAAATGCTGAACACACAGTAAGGTGAAGCGTTCTCAAGTTAACCAATGTTCTTGCTAATACTGAAAACACTTTCTTTTACAGTTGGGCCATTTTGGGACAAGTGACTCAAGTGACTCTCACAACTCGACTCATATCAGTGAGTAAATTAAAATGACCGGAATCCCTCATTGGATCTGAGTTTCACATTTGTTATGCTCTCCCCCAGGAGACAGTACAACCTATTGACTGTATACAACCACACCAGTGGCCCAGAGATACAGCTCCTTGGTCTCCTTCAAGTCCAGCTGCATACAACCTAGCTCTTTTGACTCTGTTCTCCTGGCTTTCACACTGACCTCAAAGCACCCCGCTGCTGCCCTCCAGTCAGGACTGGCAAGGCCTGGCCATTACCATTCAAACTGACTGTGGACACCTTGGCCTACAAATGGCCTTGCTTGGTAGACATATTTAATGAAAATGGTTTTGTTAGGTGTCACATTATTGACAGACACAAAAGTATATTGTCTAGTAGCTGGATGTTCCCATGAGCTTGCAGTTTTGAGGTGAAAATACTGTATAGATTTTGTGTCCAAAAATAAATAAATGCCAGCAATAAAAAATGACATTTAAAAATGGCTAAACAGCGCCATCACTTGTCCTTTTTATCTCATGACTGATGTTTTTCTGTGAAAACAATAAAATTAAATTTCAAACCCCCAAAAAGGGATCTATCAGAATAAACCCAACATATTCCAGCTCCCTGACTGGTGTTAATGAAAATTTCCCCAAGAATCATTCTGCCCTCATCCTTCTCTCTCTCTCTCTCTCTCTCTCTCTCTCTCTCTCTCTCTCTCTCTCTCTCTCTCTCTCTCTCTCTCTCTCTCTCTCTCTCTCTCTCAATTTATAGCCCTGTTGTTTAATGCAATTATTTTTTTCCCTCTCAGATCAGACTTCGCTGTCTTGATAATTCACAATAATAATTGCAGGTGACCTGCATCAAAACATCTAAGAATTCTTCCTTAAACATTGTGCACATCATTTTGTTTTTGAGTCACCTCCAGGACAAACAACAACATGACAACATGTATTTGAATGATCCAAGATGGTGACGCACAAAGATCTATCTATCTATCTATCTATCTATCTATCTATCTATCTATCTATCTATCTATCTATCTATCTATCTATCTATCTATCTATCTATCTATCTATCTATCTATCTATCTATCTATCTATCTATCTATCTAGCTATCTAGCTATCTATCTATCTAGCTGTCTGGCTATGTATTTACATAGTGGTTTTCAACAAGGGCATGATCTTGGACAGGCAGCCATTAAGCTCATTTGGCGAGACAATGTGATAGGTTACGCGGATACGACGCGGATAGTACAAAACAAAAGTAATGTATTAAAGTTGATGAAAATATAATAATGAAATATTTTCTTAGAGTTAATGACAATATAATAATACAATAATTTATTAGTGGTAATGACAATATAAAAAATGCCATCATCATTACTGAGTGACAGGAGACCAGGGTGCAATGTAAGTAGTGTTGTGCAAACTGACAGCAAATGTTCATGTGGGGTTGTATTGAGAGAGGGAGGAGTACATAGCCAGGCAGACATTTTATGGTGTCAGCAGACCAATCAGGTAAACTGCCTTTGCCCGGGCATTACAGCCCCATCGTTTGAGCCAGACAGAGACTGGGAAGGACAAGGCATGGTCAGGGTCACAGCAGTGCACATGTAGTGTATCTGTGCTAGTTAACAGACCTACTGAGGGTGGAGTGTATTTGAATCATGCCCAAAGGGTTCGACACTTTCTCCTGTCTCCATTGGCCTGTGCATTTGTATGGAAGTAGGCAAATGTTTCCCCTGCTGGTGTGCTGCTTGCATCTCCCCTTTTTTATTTGCAGGTCATTTGTTATGTCTTTCTTCAAAATAATGTGGTAATGTATTTCTAATGAGTATGCCAGTGATGAATATGGTTTGTGTACACCCTCAATGTTTTCTCTGGAATGTGTTTTTTGGCTGGATATCAGAGTGTAGTCCTCTTCTTTATATAATTTCGTGTGGACAGTATCAACACTTACTGATAAGATCTATGACTTTAAACCTTTGTCTGTCCAATAAACAAACAGTAGGGTGGCATGAGTTATATTTGTGTAATGAAAGTTTTGGTTTGAATGTAGCTTTTGGTTAACTTATGTATTTCTACAAGCCCAAGCAGATAGTGTGGTTCACAGTCCTATACATACTATATGTTTTAGTTAAACATTAAACATTTTATGGCTCTCCTTTTACTAGCTCTTTTGCTAAAATATATAGGCACCTATACACTGGCTTGCTTACAAATTGCTTTTACTTGACACAATACTGAAGACAAGCCATTAGGTCAAGTGTTATCCATCATATACTTAAAAAAGCAGAACAGTATAAAAGAAAACTTACAGTATCCTAGCCAAGCACTACATACAATGAGGTCACACCTAACACTGTGTGTGTGTGTGTGTGTGTGTGTGTGTGTGTGTGTGTGTGTGTGTGTGTGTGTGTGTGTGTGTGTGTGTGTGTGTGTGTGTGTGTGTGTTTGATGGGGGGGGGGTTATTACTGCTTTAAACAGACTTGTAAACTATGAACTTGAGTTAATACATTTTTCTCTGCTCAGGTCATCAGCTCTGTGGTCCATGCATATAGTGAGCCCTCACCTCTCCAGTTAAGCATCAGAGAAAATGACTCTCCCCCCTTCCCAAAGACAGTGGGTCTGGTGAGAATCACATACAGAGCTATTTTATCCCAAACAATACAGATAAGATTCCATATTATTATTATTATTATTATTATTATTATTATTATTATTTACGAGAAGAACCTTCTTATCTGCTTTCTTAACTGGAGCGCAATGGGCAATCACTCCTAGAATGGCCGACTGGAGCGCATAGTTACCATAGTAAAATCAAAGATTTTAGAGCGCTACTCTAGAATCTTTGGTAAAATGCTCCCAACTGCAGTGGTGGTACAACCCCTGGCGTCCGACTGAACTCATCAATAAAATACCGGCTAAAAATAAGACATTTGTCGTCACGCGCGCACAAAAACAAATTGTCACATATAATAATTACCGAAACACACAAAAACCAGGGAAATAAAAATGGAAACACAAAATGAAACCAGTACGTCATTTCATTTACTGTGTAGCCTATATTCGGATCTGTCTGATAGTCCGCACAAGTCGATTGAGGAACACGAACCAGCAGGAAGAATAGGAGAAGAGGTAGTACAATCGACTTGTTTGGACTTTTGTCATGGCGGCGACGAGAAACTACAGCAAGGTACTGCCTGTCAAAACTATTTTATTAATAAATGTGTACACTTACAAAGTTCTCAGTGCCTCGTTTTTAATGGCAGGACCTGTGTTGTACTACCGATGGAGTGTGGAGTTTCTTCGAGCTGTTTTAATGGTTTAAAAATAGCGTAGTCGTCATGCTTCGTCTGAGGGCACCTACCACTTCCATTGTTAGCCTTCTGGGACAAACGCTAAAAAATAGTTAAACTCTGAATGCAACAGGCTAAATCAATTTTGCTCCTCAGTACACATACCTACTCAGTATGATGTTTTAACATGCCAATTTTTATTTTACACCGAAGTTCTCCTTTAACGGCAGGTCTTCTTAAGCTAAGAAGCATTTTGGGAAACGCGGTTGCTTCTTACGGGAGCCTTAAGAAGAGTCTTAAGAAGTTCATAACGCTAAGAACTTCTTAACTGCATCTGAGAAACCCGGCTATTGAGTATAAGGTCTATGAAATGCAGTAAGGTACAGTTTGGGCCCAGAAGGCAGGTAATGCATGCATAATGCAGCCACTGGCTCTCTCCTCTTACCAGATAGAGTGCTAACCCTAACCCTTATCTCAGATATATGTATGGAGGCTTGGTAAGGAGGCTTTTGTGAACAAATTGGACAGCTTTTGAAAATCTGAGTGGGCATTTTGTATAATCCTGAACTGACCATATGATGACTGCATTGGAATGTACATTGGCAATAGGCTTACAAATTGGCAAAATGACATAATGATATAAATACATCTCTCAAAAATAATCTCAACCAGAGAATGTATTTAATGATGTGTCAAATATCTTAGTGTAATGGGGAAAATTGTCTGCTACTTGAAAAAAAGGCTTTTAACAGGACTTTGAGGCACAAGATTAGGTGAGTGGGAGAACAGCAATTACTGTCAATCTTTAGA
>CM050212.1:32139568-32219568 GCA_027475355.1 Coilia nasus | reverse complement strand
TGTGTACTGTTAATTTACATTTGGTTTTGAATATCCATATAGGTGATGATGGAGTGACCATCACTAGAGTTGTGGGTGTGCTCCCCACTGGCTCATTGATGTTGCGGTCAGAGCCCCTATGTGTTACCCTGGAGACCCGGGTTCGAAGCCGGGTGGGGTGACTTCTCCTTACCTTCGCTACAAATGGTGTCAGAAGTGGGGTGGCTTGCCGTGAGGTCATCGAAGGTCCAGCCACTGTGTGAGCCATACAGTATGCGGGACCCCCAGATTAGGTTGACCTGGTGTGAAGGACCCCTGTGATAGGTGAAGCACCAGTATGTGTGGGGCACCCTGGATGGGATAAGTATGGTGGGAGCTGCATGAGGGACACCTGAGTGTGTGAAGCGCATGGCTGCGCCTCCCAAAGGGGAAGGCAGTGTGATGGAGTGACTGTCACTAGAGTTCTGGGTGTGCTCTGACTGCCATCCCAACGAGCCTAGCTCTTTGGCGTTGTGGTCAGAGCCCCTGTTTGGTACCCTGGAGACCCAGGTTCGAAGCCAGGTGGGGTGACTTCTCCTCCCCTTCGCTACAATGTTTAATAACGCAGCATAAAGCAGGCCTATCTCTATCTATCTATCTATCTATCTGTCTATCTGTCTGTCTGTCTGTCTGTCTGTCTGCCTGCCTGTCTATCCATCCATCCAACCATCTATCTATCTATCTGGTACCTGGACTATTGGTACTTATCTTTTAGGGTTTATGTGTTTTTCATGGCATGCCCTTGTCACCTCTTCTACCTCACAGGTACTACATAGACTCAGACCCCTGCTCCTGGTTCACGGTTTCCGAGGTAACAGGCGAACTGCGAACGGTCAGAACCATTGATACGACCTCCAAATTTGTGTCAAACAGAGTCTACAACATGACCATCAGGGCAGTAGACTGTGGTGCATATGAGCTATCTTCTATATTGATTCCATTACTGGTACAGTGATAAAATGATAGCTCCCTGCCCACTCACAGAAACAGTGCTTTAAAGGTGTACTTCCACGAGAAACCGTTTAGTACTTGCTCTTTTGAAATATGATAGGTCACCCCGAGTTGCATATGCATGCTGCATATCAAAATGTTTTTCTATCCCCGTTTTCTATATCAGTCAAAAGAAGACAATAGGCGGAAAAACGACCCAATGCTAAAAGTGCCTCCGGCGTGACGTAGACGCGGAGATACATATAAGAGAAACTGACCGAATGGGCTTTAATTAAATAATGTTAGCCTGTTTGACTGACTGGCATAAGATTAGCAGGCTAGTTGAATGACTGAACAGCATTTAGCCGGGCACTTGCAGTGTTTTGTCATGCAAATATTACCATTCTGAAACGTTCATTGACAAACGATCAGGAAGCGACTGTGCTTGTGCCATCTCTCCTTCCTTTTCGGATTCAGGATCAAACACATACAGCTGTATCTCCGTAGACATTCTGTGTGCAGTTTTAGCGCTGTCAAGTTGACTTGGCCCTTTACCACTCTGCTATCAAGTTGACTGTGGGGCAAAGGAAGCTGCAGGGAGCGTGCCTCTGGTGAAATCGTGTCGTTCTCCCCGCCCCACCCCCTCTACCAAACTAAAACAGCCTGAAACAGAAGCACTAGAACATTTTTTTTATTAACACTAGCGCACAGGGCAATTATTAATACTAGAGAACACCGCAAAATTAATGAAAACACGATGGAAGTACACCTTTAATGAGTGCAGTTTAGCAATGGGGTATACAGGGAAGTCTGCCCTTAAATGTGATTGGCCCTGTAAATATGTCGAGAACCACTGGCTCTGTAAGCATGTCTGTAAGCAAGGTGCAATATAATTACCTCCGCCAGTGTAGGTTATGTAATCATTGGCATTTGTTTGTTAGTTTGTCTGTTAGTTAGCAACATAGCTCAAAAAGTTATGGATGGATTATGATGAAATTTTCAGGGTAGGCCAAAAATGGGCTAACTTAAAAGTGATTAGATTTTGTTGGTGATCTGAGCTGCCTTGACGGAGGTCTGCGCTGGTTACTGCATTCAAATGTGTGTGCTCGTACCATAACCTTTCGCAAAATTAAAAGCAAATGGCTGATTTTAAATTACATGTAAAGTAAATCATCACTGTTGTAGTGAGGGTTCCAGTGGTGTGTGCTATGCTCCCCATTTCCAAATTAAGTGCTGAAATGGGGCAACCTTCGCTGTGACACTGCTCTACCCTCCATCCTCAGATAGAAGGAGTGGGTTCGGTGTGATCCTGGTGGTGATTGACAGCCCAGGTGAACACAACCACCCACCTAGCATCATCTGCACAGACCCGGCCTTGCAGCGATCAGTTACAGTCACACCCCTGGAGTACCAATCACTGGCCTTCAAGCAACCCTTCACCTTTACACTGCCACCAGAGAATTCTGGGAAATGGAGTCTCCAGGAATCCACAGGTTAGGAGAACACAAGTATGAACCCAAAATGCTTAACATTGGTTTAGTATCCACAGAATGCTCACAAGCTGTCTTTAACACAATACAGGAATTCATGAGACAATTTTACGTAAAGATATAAGCATCATTCCAAGGATTTATGTTGATAGTGTTTGTGATGCCACTAAATTAAATCATTCTACATATTCGCTAGCGGCGGTCATATTGGAGTTGCCGCAAAATGTTTCCCCTTTTTTTTTTTTTTCCACCCATTTTTCGTCAACGATTCCCGGGACACTGGAAGTCAGGGGGACATGAATCTTTGTAGGCATGTAGCCCTAGAACTTTTTCAGCGACTAGAAGCTTTTGGCCCCCAAGGGCCACCCCCCCCCCCCCCCCCCACTGTGCCAGTGTCCGTCAAAGAGGGGGAGACCGGCAAAAGTTTTTGCTGAATAACTCAATGAACGTTTCACCCAACAACATGACATTTTTGTGATATGTCGGTGTTACAGAGACGTATCGACCCAGCCCATAAACGCTTACTTAAAGCATAGCGCCACATAGTGATATGGGTAAATGCAAAAATTGGGATTTTGAGTTGCCAATATCTTGGACCGAGAAGGTGGAAACTGCGCAAAATACGTCATGCACGATCACCACAAAGACCTCTAACACCACAGCACATGCCATACAATTTGGTCCATAGGGGCCGCTGTAATTGTAGAAAATGTCATTTTGCCAATTATCTAGAGAATGCTTACGTTTATAACCATTTACGTTTTAACGTAAACATTAACATTTTTTATCGTGAAATCTATTGATCCTCACGCATTGAAAACGGTACATCTAGTTTTTGTTGCATTTACATAATTATATTATAAATCTCTCTACCTTTCTTATTTTTTCTTAGTCTTTCTTCATTCTTGCTCTTTCTGACTCTTCTAATACTCTCTCTTCTCTCTCCCTCTTTTTTCCTCTCTGTCTTTCTCAATCCTGCTCTTCTCTGTCACAAAACAACATTCCCTCCCTGTACCCACCCCTTCCTGCTTCTTTCCACACACCCTAGCCTTTTCTCTCCTTTCTCTCCTTCCTTCCCTTCTCTCCTTTCTCCTTTCTCTCCCTCTCTTTCTATCTCTGTTTCCCACTTTCTCTTCCACACTCCCTACCCCTTTCTCTCTCTTTCCCCCCTCCCTCCTTCTCTCTCTATCCCTTTATCCCCCTCTTTCCTGCCTCGTTCTCTTCCACACTCCCTCCCCTTTTATCTCCTTTCCCCCTCTCTCCCTCTCTCTCTATCCCTGTATCCACCCCCTCTTTCCTTCATCTTTCTGTTCTGCACTTTTTCCCTTTTTCTCTCTCCTCCACCCTCCATCTCTCTATGCCTCTCTGTCTCTCTCCCTGTTCAAAGGGTCCTCAGTAGTGCTGCAGTTGGCTGAGCCGGTGCCTGCTGGGTTCTATGGGGTGCCACTGGTGGTGAGGAGTGGATGGGGGGTGGGGGAGGTGCAGACAGTGCCTGTCAGGGTGTGTGAGTGTGTGAGCAGGGCCGGCCACCAGGAGTGTGTGCACACACTCGTCAGGCCTCGGCTGGAGGTGGAGGTGGCGGCCATCATCAGCATCTCCACTCTCTCTCTGCTGCTGACAGCTGCAGTCATACTGGGTGAGCACACACACGGGGTGGAAACACTCACACACACACACACACACAAGAACACACACACGCACGCACACATACACACACACGTACACACATACACATGCATGCACACACGCAGGCACACAAGCACGCACACACACACACACACACACAACAAACGAAGAACACACCCATACACACTCGTGTAAATACACATAGACAGACATGAACAGACACACACACATGAACATATACAAACATATGTAACAAAACATATGTAGTATGCACATTATGTTTTCTGAAGGTATGACTATGTTGCTAATTTGTGTGTGTGTGTGTGCATGCGTATGTGTGCGTGCGTGTGTGTGTGTGTCTGTGTGGATGATACACAGGATGCTCCACCATTATGACTTGGAGATGTGCCAGGCTGCCAGTCCTCCACGGATCCTCGATGAGGGCGGTGAAGGCACTCTACTGTACTTCAACACAGAGGCACCCTCAGATCATCTGGTACTTCACATCATCCACTCCCACCATCCTCTTCCCTCTCCTCTCCTCTCCTCTCCTCTCCTCTCCTCTCTATTTCACCATTAGCTCCCTCAGATCACCTGGTACTTCACATCATCGACTCACCATCCTCTTCCCTCTCGTTCACTCTCCTCTTCTTCTCCACTTCACCATTAGCCTCCTCATATCATCATCGCAGTCATGCCCCTCATTCATAATTATCATCACTTGAAAAACAGTCATCTGCATAACCATATTCATTCACTCTCAGTTTTAGTTTACACAAAGGCAGTTCACACTAGGCCACGTCCCCTGAATCGATTCTTCCGTCATTGGTGGATGAAGTGGACGTGCCGTTGACTCACACACAATCAAGCAGCAGCAGATATCCTCTGCACACTCAGGTGGGTGGGTTAGTGTTGGCAGTCTTCAGTCTAGATGTCACGGTTTAATATTGGGAGATTGCCATTATGCTTAAGGAGCAGAGGCTTTATTTTTAACTTTTCTTCACTGCTTATGTTTTTTATTATTATTATTATTATTATTATTATTATTATTTTATTATTTTTATTCAGTATGTATGTACAGAAGTACTGGAGTTCTTTTGTGGATCACTGTGATATTGCACCATTGGTAAATGGTAAAACACCATTTTTAAAAAAGGCATAACAAAGATAAAAACATGGACAGTGGACATGTCTCTTTCACTTACTGATGAAGATAAATAGGCTTGATTTTGTTTTGTCAAACCTAGAGCCCTGTTTCACCTTTAACATCCTCAACTGTGCCAGAGAAGCCTGGTGAGCCAAAGCCCGCTGCTGATGTGCTGTTGCATTATGGGTATGAGGGGGGCAGCTCACCAACAGGACCACTGAGCGACTACAGCGATGAGGAGGAGCATGATCCGCTGGACTTCCTGGATACGCTAGGCCCCACCTTCAAACACCTTGCTGACATCTGCACAGGCAAGGTGGAGAGGCAGGAAGATGGCTGACAACTCTGGAGCTACAGGCCCAGGCTACTTTCAGCACAATTTTAATATCTTCACCTCTATCCTGATATTTTATATCGAGCCATGATATTTTATAATCATCTCTGCTATAGGCTTGTGCTTTTGCTGCCATTTGTTGGTTGTAATTGTCTCTCTGTCAGACAGAATGCACGAAACTACCAGACCCATTTAAAAGTTGAAAGTTGGTGAGTTTTGACAGTTATGACTGTTTCTCCGTTTGTATGACAACTGCAGTAATACTGCACTTACTTTAAGAGTAGGCGAAGCACTTTCAAATTCCCTAAATAGGAGCAGTTTATTTTGACTGAAATGTCACATTTGTTATAATAAATGGATGGAAACCCAAAAAGGATAATCACAGCTCATGGCACGTTACTTAGATAAAAGGTATGAACAAAAGGTCTATATTAAATATATATACAGTATATATACACTTAACCAACTCAATGGTGAATTGTGAGCTGAGAGCAAGCTTAGAGTTCTGCTCAGGCAGTCAAGCAGTCTTTTCCCTTGTGGCAATGGATCATCATTGTAAACCGAGTACTGAGTGTTCTGGCAACTTGTAACAGGATGCGGCATTTGATTGGCAGTTTTATGTCATAGTTATTTCTGTCTTATGACGGTGGCTATAAGTAAAGTTTTAATGTCAGGAATCATAAAACTGGGTGTACATGAAAACAGGATTTATTTGTGATTCTGGGTGAAGACCATGTTTCTCACCAGGACTCACCACCGCAGTCTATACATACTATGCACAATATCAGTAGCTTCTTGTTTTTTTGTCATTGCATTGCTACAATAGTTTTTGTTGTGTTGTTGTAAAATTAAATGTTTGGTCTGTTAGTTATTATGTTTTGCAGAGATTGACAATCATTCTTAAGTAAAATGTATAAGGCTTCCCTTAAATCAAAATAAATATTAAATACAATATTTTCTACAAAGGTGAAGTTGCTGTACTGATATAATTTATTTGAACGGGCCTCCTCAGCCTCCTTTCTGCATTTGCAATTATTTGGCCAGAGATGTTTCAGATGAGCTTTCTTGCCGCCTGTTCCCTGTGGGGCTCATTACAGAGCAAGATTATCTTCCTCAAATATTCACCAAACACACTCAAACACTTCTCAACTTCCCTTAAAGAGTCTGCTGAGAGAACTCTTCAAAAAGAGAAAAAAAATCTGTCTTTATAAAAAAGAAATACAGAAAATTATCACACTTACAAAATGACCTGTGTAGAGAGAGAAAGAGAAGGGGGGGGGGGGGGGGCAGTGAGAGAGAGGGTGGGAGAGAGAGAACGAGAGAGAAGGAGAGAGAGAGAGAGAACCACATGCTGAAATGCAGAAACTGTGAGTCTAAAAAGCAGTGCTTTAGATGGGCCACTATTACAATTTTAGGAGTTCAGTGCATTGATTTAGAGCAGGTGATGGTTAGATGAGCAGGTGATGGTTAGATGACCCCTTGGTAGATTCACTTTCATTTTCATTGCTGCTGTCCAAGACTTGCACATAAGCACTGAGGTGCGCTGCTAAGGGGGGTAGATCAGGATGATTCAGGGGGCCTAGTGCTTCACAGGGGCCTTTGATATGGTTGGGGTGGGGGCCCACAGAAGACTATGATATGGTTAGGGTGGGACCCCAAAGTTTTTTTCTTTCAGGGGGCGCCCCAGTAAGCACTACACTCCTATGTGATGCTAATGCTGTGCATTACTGAGCTGCTAGCTTGACGGCGTGTATGAAAGCCTCAAACAAACAAACACACCCACACATACGCAGCTTGATGTTAATGCACAAACAGCGTTATCGCCACAAGACAGACTGCTTATTTTCTCCGACGACCTTGCCTGTCAGACCTGTCCATCCCCTTCACCAGGAGGAAAGTAAAGAGCAGGCACACTTGACTGGCTTAGCACTTAGCCACCCAAATTCAAGGAAATCCTGATTAGATAGCACACACACACACACACAAACACTCGCACACACACACACACACACACACACAGACATTCATGTGCTTGATGAGTTTCTCAGCTTCTTCCAAGAAGTATCTTACTCTCTACTGACTCGGCCTTATTAAACCTGTTCATTACCAGACTTTATTGCCTCAGAAATAGTGTGCACATAGACCTGTGTGTGGGTGTGTGCTTGTGTGCATGCGTGGGTGTGTGTGTGCGTGCTTGCATGTATGTGTGTATGTGTGTGTGTGCTTGCATGTGTGGGTGCGCGTATGTGAGTGTCTGTGTGTGTGTGTGCACGTGTGTTCATGCATGCACAACTTCATGCCTGGGGTTGGCAATCTAGAACTTAATGTTGTCTTCATTACTGAAGTGAAATTAGTCTTGGGGAGTTTGCCTGTGTGTCCATGTTTGTGTGTGCATGTGTATGTGTGTGTGTATGTGTATGTGTGTGTATGTGTATTAGTGTGTGCTTGTGTGTGTTTATATTGATGACGTGCTGTGTGCTGATGGCAGAACATCTTGACAGACATTTATTTTCATCAGGTTCATTCTCAGCCGAGTGGTTTTATCACTGTGTGGGGCCTTAAAAACCTGTTAGGAATAAACAGACAACTGTGAGAAATCAGCTTCACATTTACAAGCCGCACACACACCCACCCACCCACCCACCCACACACAGACACTAGACACACACGCGCACACACACTAGACACATGCACGCACACACACATACACACATACACACCCACACACACACAGCTGGGAGAGATAAGACATGCTGTTGTTCATTAAATCTCACAAATGACACTTTCTCCTTTAGTTTTACTTTCTTCTGTGTGTATGTGCTTTTTTGGTGTGTGTGTGTGTGTGTGTGTGTGTGTGTGTGTGTGTGTGTGTGTGTGTGTGTGTGTGTGTGTGTGTGTGTGTGTGTGTGTGTGTGTGTGTGTGTGTGTGTTGGTCTGTCTGCTTGTAAAGTGGAGTGCTTGTATATAGCTGTACACACATTCATCAAATAGCAGGTACATTTTAGAGAAATATCTACTCTGAAATCTGAATGTGTACCTCCAGCTAGTCATTATAGTGACACAAAAAAAAACTCAGTCAATGAGGCTCAAAGCGGCCATCCTCATCTAGCCTGTGCAACTCAAATATCACCACTAGATGGCAATATCTCTCCTACAGAGCATAATCTTGAATCCTGCTCTAAGGTCTCTATCTCTCTGTCTCTATCTCTATCTCTCTATAATTGTCCAATTCTGTACTTTTGTATGCTTGTACATTTCTGTGCATCTGTGTGTGAATGTCTGTCTCTGAGTGTGTGCATATGTTGTATGGCTGTGTGTGTAGGTGTGTGTATGGGATGTGCACATATACTGTACATAGCTAAAGCAACATTTGATACTTCCCCCTGTGGAACCAGTGCACCACTTTTCAGATTTCCCCTTTGCAAGGTTTGGAGATAGATCAACAGTTTGTGTTCCCTGAAAACATAAGTGATTCTTCTAATCCACATCTCTTTTGCCCTTTCTTCTCTGTTCTCTGACACCCCCATCCCAAACTCTCTCTCTCTCTCAAGCTAGCACGCACGCACGCACGCACGCACGCACGCACGCACGCACGCACGCACACACACACGCAAAGACAGCTAGCTCTGTTTCTTCTGGAGCACAGATTTCCCAGATCTTGTGGTGGTGTTATCCAGGCGGCGGTGGCGTTGTCCAGGCGGCGGTGGCGTTGTCCAGTTGGTGGTGGCATTGTCCAGGCGGTGGCGTCTGCTCCTTGTCAGGGGTGGCTCTGCTTATTCACCCCCATGTGCCCCCTGGCAGTCGGGCGCATGTCCACTGCCCCTTATCAGGGTCACTCATGATGCTGCACAGCCACTGTCACACTGTCTGTGGGGCAGAGAGGCATGCAATATCCGATTGTGTGTGTGTGTGTGTGTGTTTGTGTGAGTAAGTATGTGGGCACACACACACACACATACACACACACACACAGATAAACAGACACAGACACACACACACATATAGATAGACAGACAGACACAGACACAGACACACAGACACACACACACACACAGCATACATATGGAAGACCAACTTTGACAGGGTTGACATATTAAAAGCCCCTGAAATGACACTCATTCTGAGCTGAAGTTCCACTTGATTATGCACACATTAATCTATTATCCCCAGAGGAAGATAAGCAAAAATACACATACGATACTGGCATGCCACACATACACACACACAGCATACCTGCCAACATTTGGGTAGCACAATCCAGGAGATGTCAGCAGTGTCAGTCAAGCAATATTGATTTAATTAGCGGTCTGGTCCTTGTAAATCACAAGAGCAACCCATGAGTTGGCAGCTATGACACACACACACAGACACACACCCATACATATAGATAGACATAGACACACACACATAGACACACACACACACACACACACACACACACACACACACACACACCAAAACACAACATGTAATACACACACACACAACATGTCCTTGGAAATCATATTTGAGTGAAGTTAGTAAATGTACCTCCTTAGAGACCATTCCATCAGACAAACATGCATTGTATACTCTCCATTACTTCGCCGTTTCCATCTCTTCCACTTGTCCTCTCTCTCTCTCTCTCTCTCTCTCTCTCTCTCTCTCTCTCTCTCGCTATCTCTCTCTCTCTCTCTGTCTCTCTCGCTATCTCTCTCTCTCTGTGTCTGTCTCCTTCTGAGTGCTCCTGCGCTGATATGCAGCAGACCTGCGGCATCCTTGGCTGGTCTGCGTAAAGTGGGTTAGGATGTAGGTGCCATCTGCTGTCCCCCGGATCCCTGTCCTGCTCTCTCTCTCCCTCTCTCTCTCCCTCCCTCCCTCCCTATCTCGTCACGTCTCATCTTGTCTCCCCTTGGCCTTGTCGGTTTGTAAGCCACGTTCTTGCTGCCGCCGACTTGTACCAGGATGAAATATTTAAACCAAATATGGTGAAAAACAGGCCATGGGAGATGGCCTTCAGCCTCAAATGTGCTCTCGTTCACTCTCTTTCTCTCTTTCTTCTCTTCTCTGCTTTTACTTGGTATCTATTCTGTTTTTCTTTTTTTTTCCCTTTTTTCATTCTAATCTTTCTTGTCCCTTCCTCTTCAGCTCCCACTCACTCTTTCAAAGAACCTCACACGAACACGCACTCACACATGTACACACACACACACACACGCACACGCTCACACACACACACAAATATAAACACTTGCTTTTTACTGATGAAAACTCTTTACTATTTATGAGTAAGCAAGGCCTTCACATTATCAGTTCACCCACTTATTTGTGCACAAAAAGCCTGAGAGCACACACACACTCAAAGATATGTCAACAAATCAGAAGATCAAATAAAACAGAATTTTTATTTCTTTTTTTATTCATACATTTTCGTAAGTGGTAAACAATCCTTGACCCTGGAGGGTCGGTGAAGAGCGGCCCAGTGTGGTGACAACCTCTGTGTTACCTCTCAGAAAGGCAATGCCGGTTGTAAGTGGCTCTTCAGAAGCCACCGTGTTCACTACAACAAGCGCATTATCTGTGATATATAGATCTTTTAGCAATGTATCTGGGCCTGACTTCCTCCGGCAATTTTACTTTCCATTAAAACCTCTCCTAAATGCCCCTAAATCTTTCTTGCCTCTTAAAACACATTCAGTGTGCAGCCAGTGTGTGTGTGTGTGTGTGTGTGTGTATGTGTGCATGTGTGTGTGTGTGTGTGTGTGTGTGTGTGTGTGTGTGTTTGTGCGTGTTTTTGTGTGTTTGTGTGTGTATGTGTGTAAGGGGGAGGGGGTGGGGGGGTCTGACCTGGTTGGTTTTGCTGATAGTGTAATAAACATACCTATTACAGGCCTCTGAACCAAGGTGTCATCAACAAATTTATCAAGAATATTTTTGCTCTTTATAGGGGTACCATATCATAAGCTTAATAATACTAATTTAAAAATAGGTTGGGGTGGGGGTCTGATTTTGCTGACAGTGTAAAAAAACACACACACTACAGCTCTCTGAAGCAAGGTGTTATCAAAGTTATTAGGCACATATACTCTTCATAAGGGTAACAATACAGTATCAAATTGTATAATACTAATTTAAAAGCAGCATCCTTATTCTACATTCTACATGCCAAATGCAGATACTGTATTCTGTCAATAATCATTAACATGACAGTTGATAGGCATACCATTACAGTGTGTCATGCATCCTAACTGTCACAGGTTAGCGTCTAATTGCTATAACAGTTTTGCATGCCACAAAGGCAATGTCAACATGTCAATGTCAATATGTGCCGTCATATCATCAGGTCTTTTAAAAGGCTAATTTTTTCTATCCTGTTCTATCCCATCAGATCCTATCTGATCCTTTCCTATTCTATCCTCTCCTGTCCTGCCCTATCCTATGCTTTTCTTAATTCCGGTTTCCTTTTTAAATGTCCATCACATTTTCAGCAGTATTATGAACTTAATAGTGTATTGCTATCAGCAGTTAATGCACATTTTGATGTATAATGGCGATGACAGATTACCACCTTAAATGGTATGGGTATGGAATGCTTTAACTTCTGATATCTGCACACCATGTTGTCCAATGTCGTTTACTTGTTACAACATTGCTGTCCGCTATCATGTTTATAACATGTTTGTGTCAGTCTTATAACAAAGGTCAAAGCAATGATTTACTGAAAACATCAGTCATGTTTGTCAAGTAATGATTCGCAACATAAATTTGTCTCACAAATATCAATCACTACCAATAAATTCCTCAAGAATCTCATATACAAAAAAAAAAAATCTGTAGGTGAAGAATATCTAGTAGTGACTTTGGAGATTTGTTTGCACTGCTTGGGTCTAAAAAGAGGTTAAGGGAAGACTGTGACTGTTAGCCTGGTGCATCAGCCACTTTCACATCATTTCACGATGTGCAAAGCATCTGAAACCTCTGCATTGGTATTCGTTTGCTCCACGGTAGCCTCAAACAATTGTTGCTGCTTTTTATATTAAGCTTCTACCAAACCCATAGGAAGTAAACCAATAACACCTTTCCCCTCGACAAAATTCCTCAAACATTCTTCTTGATCTTTAAATCTTCAATTTGAAAGCTCAAGTTCAATGTCGTTATTTTCAGCCCTCCATCTGTTTGTATGGCCCGTCCACACTAGAGATAAAGCAAACCGAAACTTATGTTCATGCTCCTTGACGCAGTTGCTGGAGGTAAACGAAATTGAGCGGAGGCACGAATCGGCACTAGCCTGGCTATGTGATTGTTCAGACAGATGATGGAAATATGCACATCCCATCACTGCGGCCCCAGTGGTCAGGGTTGCCAACACTGGGAAGATGCTTTTGTTGACGAGGTGAAAATGTCACCAGCTAACACTGCCACAATCAAATTACCCCTGAAGCTGAGCCCATATCTGTTCAAGACGCTGATATTATTGCGTCTGTCAGAAACACTTTTTCACTCAGGAGAATGAAGATGATTGCTGCGCAGCAGCAACCTCTTGTGCCTGATTATGATTTTATCTGGCTGAATTAGGCAGCCTAGGACCAATTTTAGAGCTGTTGTTGCACTCAAATGCTCAGCAAAGTACTAACTGAGATGGGGAAGTGGCAGTGTTATTTATTTATATTTTTTAAATAAGATTTATTTTGTCCTTAATCATCCGCTCAGTGGGATACATTACTGAACCTGAAAAGATTATTTTAAAAATATTAGCCTACTGTAGGTCTTTTTGTAATGGTAACAGCCTCATGCAAAAACATGTGTAATGTGTTCAAGTGTCTCTCCTCTAAGACATTTGGGGATATGAAATGGCCACTTTAATTTCCCCCCTCAGTTCCTTCATAATCTCACCCACCCAGACTGCATCATGTGTAATGTGAAGTTACAGCGTCTCAGTCACACCAAACCAGTCACACCAAACGCTGATTTGCCTTAATAGGAAATATTTCCTGTCTACTGAAAATTACAAGAAAAAAATTGGTTCAAAGTGTGTATTTACATTACATATCAGTAAAATGTGACAAATTGTAGGACAAAAGTTAGAGTTTACATGTATGTGATTTGTTACAAGTTGTTTGCGTTTTTTAGCGTATTGGACATTGACTGCCACTGTAATCTTGCCGATGACAGCATGTGTTATAGTTACGGCAGCTGTAGTGCTTTTGGCAGCAAATGTTACGTAACTGATGTGCTCAGATGCATGTTGGTGAAGCACATTGTGTTACAGTAAGAGTTTTGAAAAAGTAGACATGGTATTGAGACCCGCGTGAAAATGATTGGTAAAAACTGTATATGGATTTAGTCCTAGAAAATGAGAGGGGCCTCAAAGGGCCCCACCTACTATAGTTTGTCATTGTGTGGGACAATGTGAACTTTCACCGTGGCCCACTCATCAGGGCATGGTTCACCACTCATTACTGTAAAGGATGCGTAATGTGTTACCATCACCATATTCTTCGTTCCTCAATTCAATTGAGGAGTTTTTCTCCACTACAGTGGGTAGTGACATTTTTGAAACTTAATTTGTTATTTTTTGGTGGGTGTTTATATTTTGTATACACAGAATACTATATTCATTTTCCTTTTCCATATCTGAAGTGTTGTGCAGAACTGTAAGATTGAGGCCAAATGACCTTATAGTTATATTACAGTTTTGGTACATTTTTCGAATCTTTCTTGCAATTTGCAGAAGATCGAGTGCATTTCTCAAAACAGTTTGGACAAATAGCAAAACACCGTGGATCACCTGCAAAAGCTAGTCTCTTGCTCAAAATGCTTAGTTCATCCCTCAAAAGCAAGTTTTTGTGTCAATATACATGTCAGTGCCATCAGAAGTTTACAAAGAACACAAAGTACTTGTGCATGTAGGAAGAGCACCTTAGGGAGAAACTATAGCTATTACACCTACCCCTACACTATCTATAATCAAGTAAATAGTTCAGGCTGTTAGTCCCTACTCCCAGGTGTAACACGCACAACTGGCCGCTGACTACAGCAATTCACGCAACCTCATGTGAGCTGTACAGGACAGAGCAGCTGAGGGGATGTCCAACTGGAGCCGTACAGACAGATGCTCAACAAGGGTTAACCTGAACCAGCCGGCTACCGTTACAGTGACTGGGGCTGCTGGGGCCGTTTACATGATCCACTCAGCAGCACCTACCTACCGCTTTCCCCCATGGCTTTCACCATGCCAACAACATGCATCTCATCCAGGACCACTGGCAAGCCTTTGCAGTTTCCTCCAACATTTCCTTAACAATTAAAATAACTAGATAAATACATAAAAATACAAGACACTTGCACATGTGGGGAGAGCACCCATTGTACCACACTTCAGGCTTACCTAACTACAGCCATTACAATTATCCATACACTATGTGGGACACATCCTCAGCAGTGTACCTCAGGATCCACGGGTGTTTCGGGCCTTTATTCACTGTACACCCTCCCCTGAGGCGGCCCCACTAAAGGTGATCAATCCTTTAGCGTGTGTCCACAGTTTAGCTACCTGCTACCCAAATTTCCAAAATGTACTTCCACAATTCATTTACAACCACCATTTACTTCCAAAAATGTACTACTTCCTGCTCATTATCAACTATTTGCACCAACGCATAAAAATAAATAAATTAATTAAAAACAAAAAAAAATAAAATAAAATAAATAAATAAATAAATAATAATAAAATCTCATCTCCTACACCGCGCCCGCCCGACTCCCAAAGTTTTACTTACAAAATTAGCCACAACCACAATTTACTTCCAAAATGACCTGCTTACTTACTAATTAGGACTTGTTATCGAATATTTGCACTTTACCACCATTTTACCACAGATACTATCACTTTGCAGTCATTAACACATACGCCATTACACAAACGACACTGCCAATGCTATTTCTAAAGACGATTCTACCCATTGACTTACCATTCGATGTATCCACCTCTTGAATCTAATGGTGTCTAATGCTCAGCTATCCCGTGCTCCATACACCGCAAAACCCCGGGAAACTTGGCCACTCTGTATCCCAATACACCGCACGATCCCAGAGAGCCTGCTTCTAAGCTGCCCATGTGTGTGATGGCTGCCATTTATAAGCCTCTTTCTTCTTCTGTGCTTCTATTGACCCACTAAACGCACTACTGCCATCTGCTGGTCTGGGGTGCCCATCCTTATCTGCACAAACAGCCCTAGGTTGCACTAATTTCCACCTCCTTGGTAGCACACTGGCTAAGGCACTTGACCTACACCTGGAGGGCCCGGGTTCGAATCCCTCCACTGCCCCATTCAAACATGGCAACCCTACTGCTTACCCCAGGCAGAGACCGCCCTTCTCATTTTGTTGTTTAGTCATTTAGTCATTTAGTTTTGTTGTTTAGTCATTGTGTCACTGTGTACGGATAAGACAGTCAAATTCTTTAGTCATGTTGGCAATTGAATAGTGCACTTCGAAGGGACATTTTGATGTAAAAAAATATGAACATCTCCCTAAATTCTAAATCCTTATCCTGATCTTCAGCTTCTTCACATTCTTGTCTGTCAGGCAACAAATTTTCACCCACATGACACCGGCAGCGTGGATAGCATCTTCTGGAGTGCCTAATCCATTCTCTTCCAAATCCTCCACCATGCAGCCTCACCCGTCTTCCTCTCCTTCTCCCTGTTGTTGTCCATTTTCTTGTCCTTCCAATGACGAAATTTGTCACGCCCTTCTCATTAACCTTTTCCGGTAACTTATTCACTCACCTGTCAGTGTTTCTGCTTGCTTCTTTCCGCTCGCAAGGCCTCTGCTTGTTCGCCTGTTTTCCAGTGTTGCTCCTAAGGATGCCTTACTCCGATCGCTGCTCGATAGCAAACACCAACATTTCCCAACTACTTCAAACCGCCAGCAGCTACTCTAAATATTTTCTCCGAGCTTTAGTCAACTTCCCGGTATCCCTCTTCTGCCCGGGCGAATTCTGGCATCGCTATGGAGCCTACCCTTCTGCTTCTCTCCCGCTGCCCGCCAAAGCGGCCCTACACCCTGCCCTTTGCATCGGGAGCGTCATTTGACTTCCACATTTGCGAGGCTTGCGGATACAAAACCAAAGGTGTGTGCTGCGCCGCCTCCAAAGCTGTAGCGACCGCGTCGCTACACCTTCCCTATCCCCTTAATGTCTCACCGGCCCGAACCGCGTTCGCACCGGCACCCCATCCCCACCGTTATGGCGTCTCTTACCCGGAGCCGTGCCACCACCACCTAACCCGTTGCAGTACTCTACAGGCCTCTGCTCGCTTCAATACCAAGCCTCGGTTCCTTCCACCCTGTTACTTACATGTCTGTATCAATCCGTGTTGATGCAGATATAAATGCCCACACTTACACCTCCGTATTGTATGCCGTAAAGGCGTACTATGCATCCGTAATTTGTATCTCTTAGGTTGGGCGCTCAATTCGTTCTCAATTGCTGTGGCCCGGATAAATGAGAATCTACACAGACAAGGTCTGTTTTTGTGGTGGGACGTTAGCAACGTTTGCTACTAAGCAAACTTATATTGGCTGGTTCCTTCGGAGTTTTACTCGAATTAATTCGGTTACGTTATCTTTAGTAGCTTTGGCAACGTACTTAGTTTGACTAAGGTTCCCTTTAAAAGTGGTTCATGCTGATCAGTGCCCTGATGAAGCGGCTCTCATTTCCCCATGCTGGTGCTTACACACAGTTGAATCGCCCACCACTCCGCAGAGTGGTTTTACTTCTCCATCAAACCCGTCACGGTGTACCCCGTACGCATGTGCAAACTTCGAATTCCACATTAGCAGACATCTTTATCAAATGATCTGGTCCTTAATTTACCGGGTCGTTCCTTCACTCCCATTATAGTCATCCCTCTCCCGTTTTTGAGCCAGCATTTGTATTGAGTGAAATAGTGCCCCCGCTTCCCCTAACATTGTCCATTGGGGCTATGAGGCGAAACAAGGTATTACACTCCTGTGGCATCAAGCCGAATTGGCCTACTAGTCACCACGAATGACAAATAACATTTTGGCATTTTTGCTGGGCTGGCATGGTTTTCCCACGCAGGGACTTGGCTTTCACATAACCTCGTTATGTCTCCTTTGCAGTTGTCCTGAGGCACAAGTGTGCAGTGTCTCAACATGCATCGTTCTCGTTCCATCGTTTCTTTTATTTGCCAAATAGATTTCATATGTCCGGAATCTAGCTATTTTAGTGGATCGCGTACAATATGCACATGTTTTGTTGGGTACTGGTATCCATATTGGTTCGATACTTGCAGGATTCCTTACACTGCAGCCTGCGTGGCTGCAGATGGAGTACACTTGCCAACTACTCTATCAATCACTATGTCAGAGGGACACAGTGTTTAGTAACTTGTTGCATGTTTTTCTTTCTTTTTTTTGGACTTTGCTGTATCTGTATTTGCATGCTTTTCTACTTGTCATTGTGCTTGTCTTGCTGTGCCTTCTAAGTTTCTGTTTAATTGGTTAGTGTTCCTGCTGTCACCTTCATTATGTCTAGATTGGCTCGTTGGACAGAGCCCTCCTACACCTGCTCTGATTGCAGAGCTAGTCAGCTGATGCACAGGTGCTGCTGATCAGAGGTGAACTTCCTGAAGAACTGGGGAACTCTGGCATTTTGTGTGTGCTGTCTGTCCAGCTTGGATACTGTGTTTGCTGCTCTCTGTTTCTGGACTCTTTTTGCTGCTTTTTTGCTGCCCTCGCTTTGTCTTCAGTGGTCCACCGGCGTACTAGTAACTTGAGGCCTAATCACCTGGTTGCCCTCTCCACCTAAGCTACTTGACATCAGCCTGGTCGTTCCTGGTAGCAGAGCTTCTGCCCCACAGTTGGTGTTGTTCAACAAGACTGGGAGCCAGATACGTCTGCTCCCAGTTTGATGGTGAGTGCTGCATCTGCTCCCCCAGTGTCACTACCGAATTGTACAGCCTGTGTGCACATCAACCGGAATGCTCTACCTTTAGCCACAGTGGACTTGTGTAATTATATTTAGTGTTTTATTGTTTGATTTGGGGTGTTTATGCAGTGATTTTTCTTTCTGCTGTGGTTACTGGTGGTTCCTTTTGTTTGCGTGTGCGTGTTGTGAGAGTGTGGGTGAGAGCTATAGGTGTGGAGATTGGACTGGAAAGCTGCTGAGTGCTACAGGACTGGAATTACATGGACTCTAGTGCACATACGGACTACATTTTTATCTATGGACTTTTTTTAAAAATATTTGTTCAATAAATACACTATTTTATGATCATTGTTGTTGGGGTACTTCTGTTCTGTTGCTCCCACCAAAGTATAAGAACCTGTTGTATCTGTAACTGAGAGTTCCCAGCTCTTCAATTGGGTGGCGTAGTCGCTGCACTGCTTGTTACAACTACAGGCCAGTAGATCTCGCACAGTTTAAAGCATTGTTTACAGGTGCACACACAGGGTCGGCACAAGTCGTTTGATGCACCAAGCTCGCTCTGCTAGGCTATGCTATTTTCTCTATTTGGTCTGCAATAAAGCTTCAAAACCAGGCTGTTTACAGCATCCATCACTTATATAACGCATGTAGAGAAGAAGCAGGAGAGGGGAGACACCTCCTGTTGCACCCCAAGCCAACACAAACTGAATAAATACACACATGAACATCACAGTGGGTCTGGCTGTCTTCTACAGCAGTACCTATTCTATGCTCACCACTGCTTGTTTTGGGCTACTCTGCCACTGCCAGTGTAGGGCTTGGAGCCTGTGCCCCTGTTGGAGAGCGTCGGACGTTGAACTGCACCGCTACTCGTTTACGCTACACTTCCGCTGCTAGCGTAGAGTTTGAAACCAGTGGCCCTACTGGAGAGCGCCGAATGTTGAACTGGACCACTGCTTGTATTAGGCTACACTGCCGCTGCCAGTGTAAGGCTTGGCGCCAGTGTAAGGCTCGGAACCGTACCCCTACTGGAGAGCGCTGGATGTTGAACTGCACCGCTGCTCGTTTTAGGCTACACTGCCACCGCTAGTGTAGGGCTCGAAACCAGTGCCCCTATTGGAGAGCGCCGAATGTTAAACAGCACCGCTGCTTGTTTTAGGCTACACTGCAGCTGCCAGTGTAGGGCTTGGATCCATGCCCCCATGACCGCTGGATGTTGAACTGCATTACTGTGTCGTCCTGGGCAGGTGGGCAGGAATATATTTCGGAGGTTGAACCACCCACGGAAAACGGGACCTCCTGGAAATGACCCAGTAGCATTTTATAGACTTATGCTTTTTAGCGCCACTTTGAAATCGAATAATTTTACACGTAGGTTAATAGCGCTTTGCCTGTGACGGTTATCTTATTTTTCATAATCTTAACAGTGGTGTAGCACACGTCCACTCTTGGCTGTCCAACCCTGAGTAGCCATTTGTTATGGTGCTGGTAAAGGAATTTTTCCCAGACTTCCCAATGTTTTTTCCACAAAATTGGCAAGAGAGTGTTTTTTCTTTGGGTAACGTGGGTTTCGCCTTTCCCCGAGAGTGTGACTGATAAATAATCGGAGATAATTTAGTCATGTTCTGTGGGTCCAAAAATAAGTAAGTACATAAATAAATAAATAAATAAATAAATAAATAAATAAAAATAATAAATAAATTAAAAGGGTGGCTACATAAAGAGTAATTTATTTCGTGCAAAACATCAAAGGGCAACGCATCCGTTTTGGTTCACGCCTCAGTATGCTCCCCTTTGCAAATTCCCACACACTGGCAGCTATCGCGCTAGTTCCCACGCACGCTTCGTCTGCCCTGTTTATTTCGGCTAAGAAAATTGAGGGGTACCTGCGTACTCTGGTCAATGCATCAGCTCTAGCAGCAGAACTAGTTCACCTCACGGACAGTGATTTCGCTTTGCCTTCCAGAATTCCGGAATATTGGCTCCGGCTGTGGCCCCGGACCTGACTCCAGTACCATCATTGACAGAAGCACCTTCGGTTCAATGCCTCAATGTTCTCCATCGCAAATTCCTACACATTTGAGGCTATCGGGCTGTGCCCATGCACGCTTTGTCTGCCCTGTTTATTTCAGCTAAGGAAATCGAGGAGTACCTGTGTACTCTGACCAACACTTCAGCCGTAGCAGCAGAACTAGTTTACTTCCCAGTCAGCAAATTGCTCCCTAGCTACTGCATTTCTCTAATGATTAAAGGTATCCGTAAGGCCAAACCGGTTACTCTCGACTTTCGGCTCCCCATCACTATTCATTTGCTGATTTCCTGCGTTCAAACCCCATACAGGCCTAACGCTGATGGCTGTGTTCTTTCTGGCGTATTTTGGGCTGCTTAGATGTAACGAATTCACGACTTCCAGTGCCAATTTCAACCCTCAAATTCACCTACGCGTCCGCAACCTACAATTCTAGATTTATTCATTATATCAATTACCGTGCCTCCGTCACCTCTCAGAATGATCCCCTCTTCATGTCCGACGGACGGCCAATTACACGCTCACTGTTCAATCCCACCTTAAATCCATAACTACTCAAGTAAGAATCCCAGCAGATTGTTACTCCTCTCACTCTTCTCGAATTGGCACAGCCACCACCGCAGCATCTAACGGTCTCCCCGAGCTATTATTAAAAACCCTCGGCTAATGGTCCTCGGATGCTTATCAGCTATACATATGATGTAATCCATCAGATCTAAAGAAAGCTCAGCTAACACTTACGTCGTGATTCGTACTGCACGGTCCTGGCCAAGGGTCCCTTAAACATTTGCCTCTTTTGGGGTGCTTGCTCGGTTTTTCTCATGACACCTGCCTGCGTAGGGTCATGCGAAGACTTGTTAGCACATCAGGACCCTGGCCTGCGAACTTGCCCAAATACGCTCTACTCACATATCATTTAAATGTCTCACTTGCCATCAATTTAAAATGTTTCACACTATCTCATGAGATACTTTCTAAATTTTATTCGGGATCGATCATGCCTCTCGGGTGCTCGCGTGTCCCGTCGGACTTCTGCCGCGCAGTCGTTCTGCTGGGGCCTCGTGGATGCACCTTGTGATCCGTCCTGCCGCGCAGGCGGCTCTACCGCGTAGAGCCTGGATCAAGAGACGCTCGCCAACTGTATTTGTACATGCTCATTCTCATCGCCACCTCAGATTGATCCCGAATGCTTCTCGGGTGCTCGCACGTCCTGCCAGTCTTCTGCCGCGCAGTCGTTCTGTCAGGAACGGCGGACGCACTTTCTGATCCGTCCTGCCGCAGCAGGCGGCTCTTCCGCGGAGAGCCCCCGGATCAAGAGAAGCGCCCCAAATTCTCTTTATCTTAATAATCGCTCGTTTACTCAAATTTCGGAACGTGAACTAGTGAATTGTCAGACATTGTAACTTTGTATTGTGCTCTGGTTATATACTTTCCAGTAGATTGTTCATGAGATGCTCCCTTAAGCTCATTCAGAAAACTGTTGATCATTGATTTCTCAACTCTCTTCATTAGAATAAGTCTAGATTCAAGCCATTTACCAATTTAGATCATATTTACAAATGTCTTATGGAAATGTATAGAAATGTGCTTGACATGTTATGATAGCTTGGTAAATCATTTTGCATGTTAAGACTTATATGATGAACTATAGCCTAAATGTTTTGGGGAGTGAGACTATTTGATAGATTCCCATAACAAAGCATTTTGATTAGCATGACAAAAGCAATTGATAATGTACGAAAAAACTGAGAATTGTACACAATCATTTGCAATTTGTTTAATGCAATGAGAAACTGACTTTTTCATCTGCACAAATGGCATGATGATGTGACAATTGAACAAGAACTTTTGAGATTGTCAATTCTGATGTGAGAAATGTACCAAACCAATTGAGAAAAACTGTAATGTAGCACTATGATTAACAAAGACCAATGAAATGCTGACCCAATGCACTAAAAGCAAACAATGCAACAGCCTCATATACAGTAATATAATAAGCAAAACAACACATTTTGCCTCTCTAATTCATTTCAAATGCTTACATGATAGCCCTCATTGAGGTGTGCTGCGATATTACAGTTTTTCTCCATTGATTTGGCTAATTTCTTGAAACTGAGATGACATTCTCAAAATAACATGGAGAAATCCCCAAACCAACTTGCAATTTCTCACAACAGAATGGCATTTCTCCTTGCTTTCATCAAATTTCAAATGCTTTGTACATGTCTCCAATGTCTAGTGCATCTTTGCAAAAATTCACAACTTAATTTTGATATGTCAAATAACTGATGAACACAATCATATTTCAGCAGTGAAATGAGGTTTATTGGGTTAACAGAAAATGTGCAATATGCCCCAAAACAAAAAAAAGGCCTGGGCATAAATTTGGGCACCTTAATAGAAAAATCATATTAGTATTTAGTAGAGCCTCCTTTTGCAAAAATAACAGCCTGTAGATGCTTTCTGTAGCCACCAATGAGTGTCTGGATCCTGGATAATGGTATTTTGGCCCATTCCTCCTGGCAAATCCTCTGCAATTCAGTGATGTTTGAAGGATTCCGAGCATGGACAGCCTGCTTCAAGTCGTCCCACAGATTCTCGATGATATTCAAATCTGAGGACTGGGATGGCCATTCCAAAACATTGTACTTGTTCCTCTGCATGAATGCTCGGGTAGATTTTGAGCAATGTTTGGGGTCATTGTCTTGTTGAAACACCCATCCCCGGCGCATCTTCAACTTTGTGACAGACTCTAGAACATTATTCCCAAGAATCTGCTGATACTGAGTGGAATCCATGCAACCCTCAATTTTAATAAGATTCCCAGTACCAGCACTGGCCACACACCCCCACAGCATGATGGACCAAATTTTACTGTGGGAAGCAGGTGTTTTTCTTCGAATTCTGTGTTCTTTTGCCGCCATGCATATCGCCTCTTGTTGTGACCAAACAATTAAATTTTTGTTTCATCAGTCCAGAGTATCTTATTACAAAATGATATTGGCTTGTCCAAATGTTCTTTCGCATACCTCAAGCGACTCAGTTTGTGGCGACTGTGAAGAAAAGGCTTCTTCCGCATCACAACTTTCTCATACCACTGTATAATGTGTAAGTGCTATAATCCACAGAAAGCAAGACACTTTGAAGTTTGTTTATAACGCCTTTGATTTTATCTCACATGCCCTCGCTATCCTCTTCAGATGAGGTGTCAAACTAAATAATTAACAGCTAGCTTGCCTGCATGCACTCTATCTCTCCACTCTGCATGAATGTGAGTATACTCATATGCAACTATAAAGCCAAAAGGCAGTATACATATTTTGTCAAAACTGAGTTTAGACTGGAAATTGACTTTATATCCCTCGTTTGTCTTGTGACTAAATTTCTTGCTGTTAAGAAAGTACATGAAAGCATCATCACTATTACACCTACAACATGTTGGACTGGGCAGTATGACAACTTTAAAGGCATTTTCTCAGTTTCAGTGTTCGCATAGTTACTGCCCTTTGCCCTTGTAGGGCAGTACTGTATGAGTGCACAGTTATGTTTTCGGGCACATATAATCCATCCGTCAGCATGCAAAGGTGTTGAGTTGTCAAGGAGCTGACTCTGGGGCGGACGTGGCTGTAGTCTGGCTCAGATGATTCAGCCTAGTATCCCCAAACCTCAGCTGCATCCAATCCCAGGGATTCCCGACTGCCATTCCCATCCATTTCCTGGGGTTGGAGGGGTTTGTGCTGATTTGGGAAAACACCCACATTGCCACCCTTACCCCAGCTCTCATCCCTGACTCTCCAGTCTCTGCCTGATGGAGTACAGCCCTAAGCTGAAGATGCTCGTTTCATGTCTGGAGGCTTTTGATAAGCATGCTAGGAGTTTTACCTACTAAGCTTCTCCGTAAGCAAGCCTCAACCTGCCTCAGCTGCTGCAGGCAGCCAATAGGTCAGTTCTATGAAATAGGCTTGTCCTTTTTTTTCATCTTAACATGACTGATGAGTAGAAATCCATCGCTGAGTGTTTTTTTTCCGTTTTCATCCACAGATGAAGAATTATATTATGTTTCCTGTGATTTTAGTGAAAGGATGTGGTCTTTGACATCTTCTTTGTAGCGTTTTTACAACTACAGCTGTGTATTTAAATGAGTACATATATCCATTAAACATTACAGCTAAAAAATGTCTTGAACACATCGTACAGTACAACCCAAAGGTGATACAACACTAGCTTTATTATTTGTTTTGTCAATTTGTTTTGTGTTGGTTTTGACAAAAAATGTAAAGGTGGATGTACTGGACAGAAAACCTTTTTTTCTTTAGGCACTCACTTTAGGTACTTTTGCCCTGAAAGGTCCAAAATGTGACATTATTCCATAACAGTTTTACAGCTTTTTAGAAGATACCGATGTACCTCCTTCCTCTAACCCAAAGCCAGAAAAATAACATTTCTTCTGCTTTTTCCTATAAGCTGAGTAGACACTATATACAAAAAAAATCCCCCAATCTCCAAGGCCATTCTATATTCTCCTCTTCACACACACACACACACAAAATTGTTCCAGACACTCCCACTGACAAAACTCACAAAATATACCCTCTCTGTTAGAGCTAACCAAAAACAAACTAGATGTACCGCATAGTGGTCCATGGTATGACCGCCGCAGTGTATTGAAATGTGGGAACTGTTGGTATGATGAATATGTGGTAGAGCAGTGTTGTGAGGTGAGAAATTGTGTGGAAATGATTTCCTGGAAGTGGGCATGAATGTGGGTTTTGAATGAATGAAATTGTGTGTGTTTGTGTAGTGTGTAGGACTGATTTCTGAAAGAAATAGGCAAAATGAGATTTGTTACAATAACAGCACCCCCTATGGACCACATTAACGGCCTATGACGAGTTTGTTTGGATTCATTTTCGCAGTGTTAAAATAATTGTACAAAATGTCATTTTGCCTATTATCTAGCGAACGCCAATGTTTACAACCAATTTTTTTTTGTTGTGAAATCTATTCACACTCACGCATTGAAAACACTGGTCGACGCCCACTTCCAACGAAAACAATTTACGTAAAATTTTAACACTGCGAAAACAAATCCAAACAAACTCATCATAGGTCGTTCATGTCAATCTCACCAAATTTGGTATATGTCATCTACAGACAATGCTGACAAAAAGCTATCAAAGGATTTATCTTGAGATAAACGAAGTTACACGTCAATGAACATTTAACACGTAGCTTAAAATTCTTCAAAAGTCCATATCTTGGCTTCTAATTGCTCAAATTTGGTCAAAGTTGACATGCCAACTCTAAACAGCTTTCTTTTCATGTGTACTAAATTTTGTGACATTTCGTTATTTATCGTCGAAGCTAGGTGTCAAAAAATAGGTTTTGTTAAATAACTCGTCAACAATTTTGCCCAAGACAATGATTTTGTGTTAGTATATCGGTGTTATAAAGGCGTATCAACCCAGCCCATAAACACTCACTTGAAGCATAGTGTCACCTAGTGATATGGGTAAATGCAAAAATTGGGATTTTGAGTTGCCAATATCTTGGACCGAGAAGGTGGGAACTGCACAAAATCTGTCATGCACGATCAGCACAAAGACCTCTAAAAGCACAGCACATGCCATAAAATTTGGTCCATAGGGGGCGCTGTAATTTTACAAATTGTCCTTTTGCCTATTATCTAGCGAACGCCAATGTTTACAACCAATTTTTTTTTTCGTGAAATCTATTGACCCTCACGCATTGAAAACACTGGTCGACGCCCACTTCCAATGAAAACAATTTACGTAAAATGTTAACACTGCGAAAACGAATCCAAACAAACTCGTCATAGGCCGTTAATGTGAATCTCACCAAATTTGGTATATGCCATCTACAGACAAAAATTTATGAACGTTGACAAAAATTTATGAAAGGATTTATCTTGAGATAAACTGTTTCGAAGTTACATGTCAATGAAGTTACCACGTAGCTTAAAATTCTTCAAAAGGCCATATCTTGGCTTCTAATTGCTCAAATTTGGTCAACATTGACATGCTAACTCTAAACAGCTTTCTTTTCATGTGTCCTATATTTTGTGACATTTCGTCATAGGGGGCGATGTTTATCGTCAAAGCTAGGTGTCGAAAAACAGTTTTTGTTAAATAACTCGTCAACAATTTTGCCCAAGACAACGATTTTGTGCTAGTATGTCAGTGTTACAGAGGCGTATCGACCCAGCCTGTAAACACTCACTTGAAGCATAGCGCCACCTAAGTTATGTGGGTAAATGCAAAAATTGGGATTTTGAGTTGCCAATATCTTGGACCGTGAAGGTGGGAACTGCACAAAATACGTCATGAACGATCAGCACAAAGACCTCTAAAAGCACGGCATATGCCATAACATTTGGTGCATAGGGGGCGCTGTAATTGTACAAAATGTCATTTTGTCTATTATGTACGAAGCTAGTTGTCATTTCCACACAAATTCTCACCTCACAACACTGCTCTACCACACACTCATCATACCAACAGTTCCCACATTTCAATACACTGCGGCAGTCATATCACGTGATATCACAAAAGAACCTGTTTTCCAATTAGGTAAATTAAAAACAAACGACAATGAATGAATGAATGAATGAATTCATTATTTTTTAATTACATAATTGGTGTGAATATAAATATGACCAACATCCTCTCATAATGAGAAACCAAAATGCCATCCTTGTACCTGGTCACACTCCTGCGTCAATGTGAGACAGAACGCCGAAGTTTCACGGTACGTGTCCACTGGTTGCGTCTGATGCGACACGTTATTTTTCAAAGTCGCGACGCCTCCTTTTGTTTGGACGTGATGTGGGCGTGGCCGCTGTGTCCAAGCCGGGCAGTGTATGTAAATTGCACATAGCCGAGAGGACTCCCTATGCACATATCCTTATCTTGCTGCCTATTCTCTACTACACTATCCCTTCAAAAGTAAAGAGGTAAAGATTTTAGGAAGGTCTATTAAGAACTATGACTTCGACAACACGTAATTGGTGTGTGTGTGTGTGTGGCTAGCCAACCATAACGGTAAATGGCTGCCTTTGCACAAGCTCTGCACATAACAGTCCAGTTCGTTTTGCACATAACAGTCCATAATTAACCCACCATCTGCACTGACGATGTCTGCCCGCTATCTCCACGACTCGTCCCGGGTGGAGGTGTGTCTGTATGAAGACAGGGAGGAATATACTGTATATATGGGGGGAGACACGGCGACAATAAGCCTCTCCTCCATTGTTGAATTTCTTGAATTTGCTAATGCTAAAGTTGCTAAAGTTATTAAGTTTGCTAAAGTTAATGACGGGAGGTAAAGACGTCACGAGACACCTTCCCTTCTGTTCTTCCTCCATTGGTCAATCACGTCGCGTTCGACAGATTCATTTGCATAAAATAAAGCAGAGCTCAACTTCCAGACGCGACGGAGCTGGTCAAACAGACGCGCTGCCTTCCCGAGATCCTTTGCGAACACGACAGTAACGGTTTGACGGACTTCATTGACAATGCATTGAAGGCGTTTGACGTGTCACGTCCGACGCAACCAGTGGACACGTACTGACGGTACGTGTCCACTGGTTGCGTCTGATGCGACACGTTATTTTTCAAAGTCGCGACGCCTCCTTTTGTTTGGACGTGATGTGGGCGTGACCGCTGTGTCCAAGCCGGGCAGTGTATGTAAATTGCACATAGCCGAGAGGACTCCCTATGCACATATCCTTATCTTGCTGCCTATTCTCTACTACACTATCCCTTCAAAAGTAAAGAGGTAAAGATTTTAGGAAGGTCTATTAAGAACTATGACTTCGACAACACGTAATTGATGTGTGTGTGTGTGTGTGTGGCTAGCCAACCATAACGGTAAATGGCTGCCTTTGCACAAGCTCTGCAAATAACAGTCCAGTTCATTTTGCACATAACAGTCCATAATTAACCCACCATCTGCACTGACGATGTCTGCCACCTATCTCCACGACTCGTCCCGGGTGGAGGTGTGTCTGTATGAAGACAGGGAGGAATATACTGTATATATGGGGGGAGACACGGCGACAATAAGGCTCTCCTCCATTGTTGAATTTCTTGAATTTGCTAATGCTAAAGTTGCTAAAGTTATTAAGTTTGCTAAAGTTAATGACGGGAGGTAAAGACGTCACGAGACACCTTCCCTTCTGGTCTTCCTCCATTGGTCAATCACGTCGCGTTTGACGGATTCATTTGCATAAAATAAAGCAGAGCTCAACTTCCAGACGCGACGGAGCTGGTCAAACAGACGCGCTGCCTTCCCGAGATCCTTTGCGAACGCGACAGTAACGGTTTGACGGACTTCATTGACAATGCATTGAAGGCGTTTGACGTGTCACGTCCGACGCAACCAGTGGACACGTACCGTGCTATCGCGTCGCGTTTATAGGTCTAGAATAAATATCCTGTGTTTCACTGACATGGAATGAATGTGACAGCCAAATCAAAGTGGATGAAAGAGGCCTCAGCGATGGATATTGTAATGATCCGAGGCTTGCTTGACTCTTTCAGGAAGCTTTGAAAACATTTCTAGAACAGAGTTGCTGTTTAGCCACAACTCACGCTTATTCCACACAAACACTACGGTGCAATGATGCAGCAACTTTTCTGTGTTTCTCTCCTCTCATCCCGCGCGCACACACACACAACACAACTCCATTCCCTTAAAGGCACATACGCCTAAGAATATCGCAGAACAGAACACAATTAACACAGGTTATCACAATATGTTTGTTGCGGTTGGGTTGGAAAACCAGCGTTCGGGGTAACAATTGCTTGTTTGTCATGACATTCAGTTGGACACGAAACATCGGAGTGATTTCAGTTCTCAAATGTGAGCATGGTAACAGAGCTCAAATAATATAAGCTGTACCGTTTGAGTGCCTAGAATGTAAGCTACGCTCTGATTTTTCATTGAACAGTGTTGCGCTTCACAACGAATATAGCTATTGTTTAGCTGTTAAATATATTATATTTAGCTGTTATATATAGCTGTTGTTTTCATTATCGCAGCATATATATTTTGTAAAACTGGACTTCTTAAAGTAATGGGCTAGAAAGATCATTTGCACCACTTGTTTGCTTGCGTATTCAAATTTAAAGTTCTTTTCTGTTTCCCGCGGACTGCAACTGCTTCTATATGTGTAGTCAGAAAATCCTTGTCCCATGTTTTATTGGTAACCGTAATCCTTGCACTTGGCACTGACGTTGCTTTCATTTTACATATATCACTCCCATGTTAAGTTACGCGCTGTATTTCGGAGTTAAGCACTAGGGGAGTGGCAGAGGTTCAGAAGGGAGAATCCGCGCAAGACGAAAGTGCTTAAAAAGTGCGTGCGTAAAAAAGACTTGCGCGCCTATGGGAGAATCGGCCCCTAAGTGCAGTTTTGGCATAGTGGTTACACAAGGGAATGGTCAAGCACACAAGAAGCTCTGGTGTCATGTAGGTTGAGACAGAGGGAGCGAGAGACAGATAGAGGGACAGAGAAAGACAGAGGGAGAGAGAGAAAGAGAGACAGAGAGAGACAGACAAAGAGAGAGAAAGAGAGCTATTTGACGTTTAAAATTACTTTACGGAACCATCACATGGTCCAAGTGTCCACTACATGAGCCAACACACCACCTCCCCCCACCCCCCACCCCCCCATTAAAGAGGAAAGGAAAAACATTTCCAAACAGAGAGAGAGAAAGAGAGACAGACAGACAAAGACAGAGGGGTGGAGTAGAGCAAGCATGTATGTGATACCGGAAGGCTTGTGGTCATAAGAGACACACTGGACTGGCACGGCTGGAGTCGTCAGAGGGGACTATTGCTCTGACAGGCTGATGGCTGAACTGTACTCCAGCCTCCTTCAGACTCCGTCTTCTCTGTTGTTCTTTTCTGTCCTCTACCTATGTCCATCTTTCTTTCTTTCTCTCTTGGCTTCTTTTGCTGTCTTTCTTTCTTTCTTTTTCCTGCTCAGATTGTAACTTGCTGCAAAAGGAGTGCTGTTTCTGTCACTCAGTCTGCTAGAATGGATCCCTGCCGTGTTATGACAGACAGACACAGACACACACGCACGCGCACACACACACTCACACTCACAGATGCAAGCCAGCTCCTGTGCACACAGAGTGCTATGGGACCCAAGAAATGCTTTTACTGTTTTACTGTCACTCAGTCTGCTAGAACGGTTCCCTGCCGTGTTATGACAGACAGACAGACAGACAGACAGACAGACAGACAGACAGACAGACAGACAGACAGACAGACACACACACACACACACACACAAATATGCACACAGACACACTCACACACACACTCACACACACAGATGCAAGCCAGAGTGCTGTGGGACCCAGGAAATGCTTTTACTGTTTAAAGTTGCACTCACAGAGAATATAAACCACACTTCATCATCTAACTTTCAGCAGAGCATCCCAACATCTATCATCTCTTCTTCTCCAGCTGCCTCTCTTTTCTCTTGTCTTCTTCTCATGGTTTCAGCACTGTTCTGTCCATCACCCTCCCATCTTAGCTACCCGCATCTGTATTTCCTTCTTGCTCTAAATTTTTAAACCTTATGTTTTATTCACAAAAACTTCTTTAACGCAGTATAATATCAAATTATGTTGACCAAATAAAAGAGAAGTATAATTCGTTTTTTTTAAACCACAGACACTTACTGTAGCCATCCAATAACCCCTCTCTCCAGTGCTTCCTGTCTCTATTATCCCTTTGTATAATCGCTTTTTCCATCCTCTGTCTCCTACTCTCTTTGGAACATTTAGAATTCAAGTCAGGGGGCCTGAAAGAACCTCAAGCATTGAGCTGGCTTAAAGTTGGGATCTGTGAAGTGTGTGTGTGTGTGTGTGTGTGTGTGTAGTGCTGTATGTTGTGCATGGTGTCTATGTCTGTCCATATCTATGTGCCGTCTATTTCTTTATTCTGCCATAATTCTAAGAAAACTTGATATCAGTCTTTCACTGTACACATACAAACACAGCAGCTTTGGCTTACAGTGTCAGCAAATTTGCGATAGGCCTATTTGAAGATTTATCTCCTCTCTGTCCTGCACACACACACACACACACACCTGGCCACAACCAGGCGACTATTATTATCAATATTATTATGGTTATTGTTGTTATTTATTTATTTCTTAATTGCTACATTGTGTGTGTATGTTTGTGAACGTGTATATGTTTGTGTGTATAAGAGAAAGAGTATGTGTGTCTGGGACCAAAAAAAATGGCGTAAAAGTGTCTCTGTAGGACCATGCCAAGCAAGCTGTCTCTCTGAAGGCTGACGATCAGTTTAGCATGAAAGCTGTAATGGTATTCAGACTTCCATTTAAAATGTACAGCAGAGCACACATGAGTGATCCCTGGAAGGAATGGCAGGACGGTTGTGTAGGAGGGTTCATTTCGAGTTCACGCTGCATTCAGCAGTGTCAGGAACACGTTCAATTAGACTGCCACATAGTTGAAAAAGAACTCTCCCTCTCTGTCTCTCAACAAACCTCCCACATATGCACACATGCATAGACACTCATGCATGCATGCACTTACACACTCACACACACACACCACACACACAGATTTTTGTGTCCCTTGTGGTTGTATTCTTGGCACTGTATCAGATGGTGTGTGGTGCATGAGTATAATTACTGGGGCTAATGCTATTTTTACTTCTTCAACATTGTATTACTTTTATATCTTCCAGTGTTTAACATCACATGTAGACATGGGTTAGTGTTGATTTCTCAGATCTTCTCATCCTTGGCATGGCTTAAATCAGAAAGTCTTGCCTGCAACCAAAAACCTGTCTAATCCTAAAACACTGACAAAAGCACAGTTGGCAAAGACACCAGCTTCCTAGCATGCTAATTGGTGTCTTAGCAATGCAGTTGGTGATATTTTTGTGTGTTTTAGTTCTTCCAGTGTTTTAGTTCTCCCAGCACACAATCATATACAATCAAAAGATGAGAACGCATGGGTCCGCTAACCCATGCCCAAGCCATGGGTACGCCATGTCTGCATGTCCGACACTGTATGTAATGATGGTGGAAAGTAGTGCTTCTGATTTAGATCAACCTGCACCTTGGACAGCTGTCGCCTAATGGTTAAGGAATTGGTCAGCTAAAGGCAATGTAATAATGTAATAATGAAGACACACACAGTGTCCTAGAGGATTAAGTCCACTCTTGTAAATGGTCTCTGTGGAGATTAGCCTGCTCTTATGGCACAGGTGGTATATCTCTGCAGTTGTTGTAGATAGGGCTGGCCGATTTCCCCCTCAAAAAAAAATCTTAGATTTTTAAATAAAAAACTCGATTCACGATTCAAATCGATTGATAAAAAAAAATCTTTTAACTCGAGTTTGAGGGAAAATGAATCGATTTGACCTGCCAACTCGATTTTTAAATCGTATCGATTTTTTGCACAGGTCTAGTTATAGACAGGTGTATTGGTGTAGATCAGGTGTATTGGCCTTGGCAAGGGACTGGTTTTGCAGTGGTCAGTGAGTATGTGTCCTAACATTGCTGGGGCATGATGGACAAACATGATGGACAATTTTCATCCCACTGATGTACTGTAAGTACATTAGTGTAGGGAGAGCATTGTGGAGGATTCTCATAATGAAACTGTTGTGTGCTGTGCTTTTATTTCTGTACAGAAAGTAGCCTGCCTATACAGGATGTCGCCTACTGTCTGTGTATGGAAAGAATTAGAATGTTGCCTACAGTACAGTCTGCCTACAGTATAATTTTCTCCAGCAAACACAGCAGAAACTTCCTTCCATCTCCCAAAAACATTGTTCCAGGGTAAGCTTTTAAAGCTCTATTTTTCCCAAGCTAGTAGTACCCATGCGCTATGTGGAACTCTGCTCTTTGCTCTCCGCTCTGCTCTCTGTGTAGTTGTAGCCCTTGTCTGGGAACAGCTAAACATACTTAGCATCTTGAGACTCAAGGTCACATCCAGGAGTGCATTTCTGCATTTCTGTGTGGCTTTCAACAGGCAGTTACAGAGTGCTACAGTATGTTGCTGAACAAGCCGATGTTGCTCCGGCACTTATCCAGCTTTTTGAGTTGGGGACCTTGATATGGACTGTTAGCAGTATTTGCAGGTGCTACATTTTCAATTTGCTAGCATCTATCCTAGCAAGGACCTAAAGTATTAGTTAGGTTAAAATGGTTTTCTGCTTTTTAAATCATGTATAATCACAATAAATTCAACATGTGATTTTTTTTTTAAATACTCCAACTCCAAAAAAAGTACAGACTAGTTCAAGACCTCAAAAGTCTGTTTAGCTTCAGGGCCAGACAAAATCGTATTGAGCTGGCAGTACCAGACAGGGTACAGGGGTTTGAGACTGGGAGGGGTTTGGGTGCTTTTCTCTGAGATGTTCTGGAATTGTTGAGATGCTGTGGGATTTGCCCTGTAAGCTCAGCTGAAGTCTGCAGTGACTCTCTTAAACGCTTGCATGCCCATCTGGCCTTTACAAGGATCTGAATGTCAGATAGCTTTTCTCCAGCACAGGAAAGTGTTCGTGTGTGTGTCTGCAATTTTGCCTTTTTGTCTGCCTGTCTGCTTCTCTGTGTGTTTTCATCCTTCCTTGCTTCCTTGCTCAAAGCAAAGGCTTCAAAGCTCTGATCTTAGGAGGAAAGGAAAAAATCAATAGAGCTCTGCATCCTTCTTGCTCTCCACGTCTCTCTCTCTCTCTCTCTCTCTCTCTCTCTCTCTCTCTCTCTCTCTCTCTCTCTCTCTCAATGGTCTGTTGGCCCACTGAGGCATTTGGGAGCCTCGGTCAGTGGATCAGATTTACACACTCAATAGTGTTCAAAGTTAAAACATTGGTCTTAAAAATAAAAGAGGATTTACTCTGTAACTATAATGAAGGAAACATTACAACAGATTTAAATACAAAACACACCAGTCTTTAACAGCCCCCCCCCCCCCCCCCCCCCGAAAGAAAACACACATACATGGGTCTTTTATTAAGGATCAAATGAAGAAATTAGTACATGAACTTTAAAAAGTATTACAAATAAAGCCAAACCAAGCAGACTCATATAAAGCAGGATGACCTAACTCTCTCTCTCTGTCTGTTCAGTGGATAACTTTATCAAGGACAACATTCTCCTGCCCTAAATGCCTCTGTAATCTGCCTTGCTTTTCTCTCGTTGTCCTTACCTCTCTGACTCACACACTGCAATCAGTCTACCTTTGTTTCTCCATGAAAACTCTCCTTGACAACCTTGGTGGTTTTGTGACCTTGCAGTGAGTAACAACACATACAAATACACACACACACAAACACAAACACACACACACACACACACACGCACACACACACACACACCATGAACAGCTATACACACCCACACAGAGTGGTAACTACACCAAAGCTGTATGTTTTTTGTTTATGTGTGTGTATCTGCGTGTGCTGGCATGCGGGTGTATGTGTATGTGTATGTGTATGTGTGTCCATGTGCATACTGTATGTTGTGGGTTGGTTGGCTGTTTTTTTTCGGTTGCCTACCGTATTTCTAAAGACTTTTACTGCAGTTCAACCAGACTCTTCCTGACCAAAAACACTTCCTCCACTGATTAGGGCACTGTAGCAGCTTGGCATGCTTGAACCAAAGACCTTAGACTCTATTCCTTTCTCACCACTCTCTGCTTGAACCCACCAGGGCATAGGAGCCTTTTACAAATGTGACAGTGGTATCCAAGCAACTTGTGCCCCTATCCAAGCTCAGGGCTGGACACTTTGTTTGGTTGTTCGTTTCTGCACACAGCACACAGATTTCTCTGTCTCATGATCACTTCTCCAAATAGATTTGCTAAAAAGTGTGGCCTTTCAACAATTAGTGGATATAAAAAAAAAAAAATTGCTAGTCTTCCTCTCGCTGTTAACAGATCGTTGTTTATTCACACATACAGTTAGCCAGATATAGATACATACCCAATCACACATACACAGACAGATGGAGAAACACACTCACACAAACACACACACACACACACACGCACGCAAGCACGCATGCACGCATTGACACGCACACGTTCACACTTACCCCACCCTGCCAACAGTGTTAGTGAAGAACAGAACATTACACATTATGTTCATTTTTAGCCGTACAAAGTGCAACTGTACAAATAAATGTATATTTACTCCAACCAATGTGTGTAGAGAGAAGGGGAAGATACAGTACATGAAATCAGTACACGTGTGAGTGTGTACATGTTCACGTGCATGCTTGCGTGCGTCTGTATGTAAGAGAGAAAGTGTTTGAGAAACAGAAAGATAGTAGGAGAGATGCTTACACACACACACAAACATGCACACACACACACACACACTCACACACACACGCACAGAGCAATCTGACACCCCATTTGTCACCACTCGTATTTTTAGCCTTTAATTAGCTCTGCACATAAACCTGCTGTCATTGAGCCTTTCCCAGGCTGGGTGTTCTTAGCCTGTAAGCGTGTGGGTGTGTGCATTTGTAGGTTACCCTGTGTGTGTGTGTGTGTGTGTGTGTGTGTGTGTGTGTGTGTGTGTGTGTGTGTGTAGGTGGATTTGTGCTTGCATGCATTTGTGTGTCTGTGCGTGCGTGCATGTGTGTGGTGTGTGTGTGTGTTTTTGTGTGTGTGTATGTGAGTGAAAGAGAGAGAGAAAAAAGGTGTGTGTTTGTGTGTTTATATGTGTGTGAGTCAGACAGACAGACAGAGGGAGAAAGATTGTGAGAGAAAGTGTTTGTTGTGTGTGCATATGTGTGTGTGTGTGTGTGTTTGAGAGACTGTGTGTGTGCGTGTGTGTGTGTGTGTGTGTGTGTGTGTTATGTGTCTGTGGGTGGGTGTTTGTGTTTGAGAGGCTGTGCGTGTGTTTGAGAGACTGTGTGTATGTTTGTTGTGTGTCTGTGGGTGGGTGTTTGTGTGTGTGTGTGTGTGTGTGTGTTGGAGAGACACTGAGTGTGTTTATGGGGCAGAGGAAGACTATGATCAATAGCGAAGTCATACAGCATGATTTTTCCTCCAATAAACCAGTATCCATCACTATAAGAAGCTGTGACACACACACACACACACACACACACAGGGAGAGAGAGAGAGAGACAGAGAGAGAGAGAGAGAGAGAGAGAGAGAGAGAGAGAGAGAGAGTAGATATACTTTATCAAATTGTCTATCAGTAAATAGAAAAAGATTCCTGATATTGATGAAAACTTACTTATGCTGTAAATAGGACAGACATATTTCACTGCATAAATGTAGCTACAGACTGATGTGAGTTGTAGGCCTCCTTTGAAGAGCACAGGAACATGTATATAATGTATGCTCCTCAGAAGAGCACAGGAACATGTATATAATGTATGCTAATCTGAAGAGCACAGGAACATGTATGTAATGTATGGTCCTCAGATGATGGGCTCATGATGAATGCAATATGGATAACGCATTTATAGACTGTACATTTTTTTGTTTCCCATTCGCTTGGTGTGAAAAGACATATATATCTCTCTCTTTTTCTCTCTTTATCTCTAGCTCTCTCTCTCCCTCCTTCAGAGCCCTTCTCTCCCTCCCCCCTTGTCTCTCGCTCTCTCTCACCCACTTCCTACGCCCCCATCTCTCTGTCTCTTGTATATATTGTATTGTCTGCCTCTGTCTCTGTCTTTCCCTCCCTCTCTAACACCGCCCTCTCTCTGTCTCTCTGTCTCTGTCCCTCTGTCTTTCTCTCTTTCCACCTCCCATGCCCCGGGACCTGCTCTGGTTAGTGCATGTGGAATTTAAAATGCTGTATTTTATCTGGCTGACCATGAAGTACATGCATAATTGGATTTGGAAAAAGTGAGGATGACTTTTTGTGTGTAAGTAAGTATGTGTGTGACAGTGAAAGTGTGTGTGACAGTGTGTGTGACAGAGAAGCAGTGAGTGTGAATGGGAGCAATAAATAAATATATATATATATATATATATATATTATATCTGCTTTATGCATGTATGATCACATGAAGCTCTAAGTGTATGTGAGGGAGGAGGGTTGTGTGTGTGTATGTGCGGGTGCGCATGTGTGTGGGTGCGTGTGCCTGAGCGTGTGTGTGTGTGTGTGTGTGTTCATGTTTATGTTTGTGAAGAATCACACTGTCTACTCCTAGAGGAATCCTATCGACCTTCACGTTGGCCGCCTCTCAACTCCAATTAAAGACTTTAATCTGCAATGAATTATTGAACAATCCGTTAGCATAGCTCAGGAAGCGCTCATGAAGCCCTGTTCCTCTTTTAATTGGACTGCCTTGGCCCAGACACAGACGTGAGGGCTGACCAGGGACACAGCAGAGCACAAGAGAGGGAGAGATTGAGAAAGAGAGGAAGAGCTAGTAGGAGAGAGAGAGAGAGAGAGAGAGAAAGATAGAGAGACACAGACAGAAAGATACAGACAGAGAGATGGAGGGAGAGATTGAGAAAGGGACACAGTAAGAAAGAGGGAGAGGGAGAGAGAGGCAGAGAGAGAGAGAGGGATGTAGTCATTGGGGGTGAGAGAAGAGAGAGGGAAAAGAAAAACAAAAGATGGGAGTTTTTGTGAGCTGCAGAAAGAGAAAGACAAGGGTTACAAAGAAAGAGAGAGGAAGAGAGAGAGAGAGAGAGAGACTGATAATGAGATGGAGGTTGAGTGAGAGGAAGAAAGGAAGAGAGAGAAAGACAGATAGAGAAAAACAAAGAGAGAGAGTGATAATGAGGAGGTTGAGTGAGAGGAAGAGAGAGGGTGAGTGAGAGGGAGAAAGAAAGATGGAAAGAGAAAGACAGAGAGAAAAACAGAGAGGGCGAGTGATTATGAGAAGGAGGGTGAGTGAGAGAAAAAAGTGGGAATGCATTGTATTTCTCTTTTGTTATTCTAACAACAGGGTGCAGGCATGCAGGCACACTCACACAAACACACACACACACACACACACACACACAAAGGACACTGGACAAAGGAGTGTACACAGGAGAGAAAGGGGCAGAAAAGAATGGGAGAACTTAGAAACTGTAACCAGGCAACCTTTATTATTGCCTCAGACAAATCTCTCAGCCAGGAGCATGTTTCTGAGAAGCACAGAAAGAGCCCAGACGTATTGCAAGTACTGCACCTCAACAAAAATCAACAAAAAAAACATTTCACCCGCATATGCTCTTTTTTATTTTTGTTTTTCTTTTTTAGGTAGCAACAGCTTGATTAGAAAACGAAATGATAAAAATGTAATTAATGCTCGACAAACCCAGCCCTGATCGTGCTGATCTGGTCAGCGTCAGAATCTCCGATCAGGTAACTGCAATACCAAGCCTAATTAATCTGTTAAATATTCAGATAACCTTAATGAAATCACTTACTCACGGAAATTACTTTACAGTGACACCCAACTGAGCAGAGATGAATAATAAGAGAAAGAAAGGTAGGCAGAGAGGTGTGGGTGGGTAAGGGGGATATTAGGGAAGAATGGTGTTGGGGGAATAGGTTGGGCATAAACTATTATTAGAGATATGAGGTCCACATTAGGTCCCTTACAACTATCTGATGTGCATTCCACTGGACTGCAAGAAATGTTGCCTTGTGTTTTTCTTGCCAGACTGTTGAAGCACTTTGAGCTGCATCTTGTATAAATTGTGGCATACAAGTAAAGATTATTATTATTATTATTATTATTATTATTATTATTATAAATGTATCCTGTGCATAACGGCAAAAGCTGGTATATGACAGAGTTGACCTTGCAGAGGTTGCAGCAGTTGCAGAACCTCAGAACAACACATGACTTTTTTTTTAACGGGGACGTCCGGGCCTAAGGTTTTTTTAAGCCATAGCCATGTACTGGAAGACTAAGCAGGTTTGAATACAATTGCTACGGCAACACAGGAACCCGTCAGACATGAAAATAGCTTGACCACTCAAGAGCAAAAAACTGTGTGGTGGATGAGATCTCCCTGGAAATCTGAATAAGTGGGCTCTTTTGATTGGTTCCTGGCAGAGGAAGTTTCTGTTGTGAAGACTGTGATTGGGTTACATAGGGGCTGCAGGGAGGTATGTAATTGCCCCACCTGTTGAGAGACTTTTACTGCCCCACCTTCGAAGTTACATTGTGAGGAAAGAAGAGAATGCGATTGGTGTGAAGGGTGGTCTGACCAGTGGGCTTTTCAGATGCTGTGTGTTGTACGTTGTACACAGTGTGTGTTGTACACAGCATTATTGTAACTCTTCTTCACAGTCCATGTGTTTCTCTTGTTTAATGTATCTCTCTTAATCATAGGTGTCTCTCTTTCACATTGGTCCAACACACACACACACACACACACACACACACACACACACACACACAAACACACCCACACAACCAAGCAAACCTGCATATTCATGCGCATACACATACACATATATGCACACATCCACACAGACACACACACACACATACAAAGAAGCACACATGTTCATGTGCATACACACACACACACACACACACACACTATGCACTATATGTAATAAAACTTTCATTAAAAGCAGGAGAACCTAGAGAGGAGTGAACAAACTGCGGTGACAGACACAGCCACCAAAGTGGATGGTAGATGAAGAAGAGAAGACCATGAAAGAACCACGGAAAACCCACAGTTCTTCTCTCCTTCTCGCTCTCTTTCTCTCTCTCTCTCTTTCTCGCTCTCTTTCTTTCTCTCTCTCTTTCTTTATCTTTCTCTTTCTCTCGTCATCTCTCTGTCCCTTTATTACTCTCTCTCTTACTCACCCCCCATTTTTCTATTTGTCTCTCTCTCTATCCCCCTCTCTCTCTCCCTGCAGCTTGCCTACAGATGACAAATGGGCTATGCTAAGATGCTGGAGTTCCCCTTCTCCGTTTTCATTTTGATGAGGCCTGATTAAATAATTAAGCATGCTTTGATGTGATATTTTTTCAGGACAATAATGTTTATCTTGTGCTTTTTTCCACCATTAACTTTCAATCATCTAAAGTCAGATTTCACTTTGTATTGCCTTTCAGCATTGTGTGTGTGTGTGTGTGTGTGTGTGTGTGTGTGTGTGTGTGTGTGTGTGTACATGTATGTACTTCCTTCATGTGTTTAAAACTAAACTCAGACAAAAGTATCTGTGTGTGATGGGTTACATGCATATTCTGTTTTACGTATTACCAATCAAATTATATTAATGTGAATGTAATGTCATGCAGTCGGCCTAAGGGTAAAGATATCCCTTTATATAAAATGACATACGTGAGCATGAGGAAAGGGACCAATCACTCAAGTATGAGAAATAAATGTTCTGCCTAGCCTCTATTTTCTTTTATATTTTTCATTGTGGAAAATATGTTATTTATGACAATCAAGAGTGTGTGTGTGTGAGTGTGTGTGTGTGTGTGTGTGTGTGTGTGTGTGTGTGTGTGTGTGTGTGTGTGTGTGTGTGTGTGTGTGTGTGTTTGTGTGTGACAGAGAGTAAGCATGAGGCAGTGAGAGTGTGAGAAGTCCCTGTGGATTTACAATGATGAATGTGTTATGGAGAGATTGCAGATATTAGATGAGAGATTCAGGATTTCACTTCAAACATTTATCTCTGGAAATGAAAGATATATTTGATTTTTTAAAGATTATATTCTGCAGATTCCCCCTGGGAAATGAGGTTTTAATGAGACACATTCTACTCGCCTACAGAGAAAAAAGTTAGCTTTGTTTTCATGGCTTGAAAGTGTATTTTTAAACATTACTGCTTTAAAGTTGTACTTGTTTTTTTATCTGCCAGTGGATTAGAAACTGATATAATTTTGTTTCAGTGTGTTTGCGTGTATGTGCATGTGTGTGTGTTTCTGCTGTGTGTGTGTGTGTGTGTGTGTGTGTGTGTGTTTGTGTGTGTGTGTGTGTGTGTGTGTGTGTGTGTGTGTGTGTGTGTGTGTGTGTGTGTGTGTGTGTGTGTGTGTGTGATGTTTTTGACTTGACCACGTATATTTTAGAGTGCATCTTAAAAAGAGCCAACACTATCCATCTCTCTTAAATTCAGTCAGGCATCAGAGCTCAGCAGGCAAACATGTGTGTGTCGTAGGCTGGAGGGATGTGTGTCTCTCCCTTTCAACGGCATCTTCTGGAGCAAAGCACTTGATCTTTTTGAAAGGGGCACATGTATGTCTGTGTATTTCCCTCTCCCTCTGTCTGTTTTGTGTGTGTGTGTGTGTGAATGTGTGTGTTTTTCAGCTGTATGTGTGTGTGTGTCTATGCGTGTGTGTATTTCAACTGTATGTGTGTGTGTGTGTGTATGCGTGTGTGTGTGTGTGTGAGAGTGGCTCTTTATGCTAATCAGATGTAATTGCACAGAGCATTCAGTCTGTCCTCTTTAATTCGCAAAGAATTTGCATGATTATGCGACGCACTCAAATATGCTAATCTCTTCATACTCCCCCTCCCTTCTGCGGTGCCTGTCGCCCCTTACCCTCCCTCCGTTTGCTAGTTTTCTCATTCGTTCCCTCGTTCGTTCATTCGTTTATTAACCCCCCCCCTTATTCAGGCCTCCACTATCATCTGGCCCTCTGTGAGCGTTCAGGGTGTGTTCAGTCATCATGCTTGCTCTTTCCCCCTGGAGAGACGCTAGACCTCTCCTCTCCTCACCTCCTCTCTGTCATAGTGCACATGTAAAAAGCAAGCCAGTTGCTGGTGAAGAAGTGTTTTTTTTTGCCTATGAGGCAGTTAACACAGTTACCGAGCATGGGTGTATTTTTGCTTTTATGTTTCTGTGCAAAATGTCATGCCACTTTGATGCTTGGTTGTCGAGATGCACCTGTTGATTTTTCCTTCTCCTTCAGACTCCTGCTGTCTTTTTCTCCTCTCCTCCTCTCCTCACTTCTCCTCTCCACACCTCCCTTTCCACACCTCTCCTCTCTCCTCTTCCCCTTTCCTCTCCTCTCCTCGCTTCACATGTTTCAGTGATTGGTTGTACTGTACAGAAAAAACTGTACAGGGTACAGTTTGTCTTTCCGCATGAAAGTGTTGAAGTGTTGATGAGAATCCCTTGACAAGAGCTTTATAAAGACAAATGAAGGTAAGGCCAATGCTCTACTGAGCTCAAGTCTAAACATTTGACAACTGTACATATTTAGCAGCCTAAACTGTAACAAGTGTACACATTTAACAGGCAGATACATTTAAAAAATGACCTATCAATGGGCAAGACAATACACACTGCACACTCTTTGAACTCTCTGCAAATTAAGCCCCCTGTCTTGGCCTTGACAAGAGCTTTATAAAGGCAAATGAGGGTAAAGCCTAAACATTTGACAACTGTACATATTTCGCCGCCTAAACTGTAACAAGTGTACACATTTAACAGGCAGATAAATTAAGACTCTGAACTCTGCAAATGAAGCCCCCTGTCCTGGCCTTGTTAGTGCCCAGGTCTAGAACATAAAGGAATGCTGCTTTTGGCTTCTCTAAAAAATAAACAAACTAAACAACAACCCTCAAATTACCTTTAAATCTGTGCAGGAATCCAGGAAACAAGCCAGACACTTACTACTGCTTATTGCAGTTTGAACAGAGTGGGCAAACTGAACAATGCCAAGGTGTTTTTACCTCTAACTAGAAGCTAAAGACGAATTTAGCGAATAAGCCAGCCAAATATTAGTGCTTATTGTTGGCCATAGCTTATGTTGTTCTTTGCTGCTTTTATTTCTGTTAAGCACATTGAACTGCCCTTATGTATTAAATGTGCTATAAAAATAAACTTGCCTTGCCTTCTGAACCCAGTTGGGATAAAACAACCTAAACAACCTAAATGTTATTGAGAGGTGCAAATGCTCTCCAAACAAAAGTAACCCAATTACTCAGAGTCTACCTCATTTTAACATCAGGAGGATTCAGAGGCTTATGTGAAAAACTGGGTCTTTTGTGCCTGTGTTTGTGTGTGTGTGTGTGTGTGAGAGAGAGAGAGAGAGAGAGAGAGAGAGAGAGAGAGAGAGAGAATGTGTGTGTATACATGCGCAAACACAGGCATGAGCGCGTGCCTCTAAAACTTGGCCAGTAGCCTTGGCTTCGGGTGTTTTTATGATCTCTCCTCTGGCTTTCTGCATCAATAACAGACTGGGCATGGTTGTGTGTTGACAGCGCATGGACTGTGTGCACAGCTGTTAGCATCAACAGTGTCAACAACCCACTCCATGTTGACACTGATCATACACCAGAAATTACGTACACACACCGTGCACTCAAACAAAGCAAGCAAACCATTCATCATATTCACCTTCTGTGTGTGTATGTGTGTCTGTGCGGCATGTGTGTATGAGTGCATGTTTTTGAGCTTAAAGTGCCTATGTCCATGGGTTTAGCCAGAAAGTTCTCCCCAAGTGCTTTAATTATGCCTTTGAACTTCTGGCATCTGCACTGAAGGCCATAAGACATCTCCATATTCACCAGATCATGAATAATTAATGCGGAAATTAAAGAAAAGAAAGCAACCTGGCCACTCAGATGAACCCTGATTTAGACGGAAGGACATAGGCTACCGGATTACAGGAAATTGCTACAGTAGTTATACTGTAATGACAACACCCACCCAAGTTCCTTGCATGTACATAAAGATAGATAGATAGAGAGATAAAGACAAAGGGAAAGAATGACTGCAAGTTGGAGCAATATAAAGATATGTGCCAGCCATTACCCAGATGTTTTTAATAATTCAGGAATCAAGAGGGGGGCATAACGAGAGCTTTTCTCCTTTGGCTTGTCAAAGTGTATAGCCACATCTGTGATGATTAACTAGACCACTTTATTGCTGCAGAGCAACCATTTATGATTGTTTGTTTTGAATGTTGCTCAGTTGCCATGGCAATCTACCTGATGATGGTGAGGGTGACTCACACAAAGCCTAGGTACCTGAGACCAAGCACAATAAAAGCACAGGACAAGACACAATCTGTGCAGCCAAAATGGAGACTTGCGCCTTTCCCTGGCAAATCTGGCAACCATTGCAGCAGAAAACTAGGGCAGACTAGGGCAAACTAGGGATAGTCTGTTCTCACTGAGAATATGTTGTGCAGTCTGGTCCATGTTGCCCAGTGTTTGCAACTTAGGTCTTGTTTGTGTAAAAAGCCCTTTTTAAGGCTCCCATGATGGTAGGGAATCGTTGTCTTCACTGGTGCCGTATTCTGGGAGAGACATGGAGCATGACAACCTCTGAAGCTCTTCTAAAGAACCCAGTGCTTCACATGTCTGTTTCAACATCAAGAACAATTCTCTCTTTGTTTTCTGTTAGCCAGTTAGTAAAGGGAAAATATATGAAGCTTCCAAACAATTTTTTTATTTTCTTTCCTGAAACTACTAAGTGCTGCATATGACAGTCAAACCAAATACAATTGGTGTAATATCAAACATACACAGAATCATGTAGGACTCTACATGAGAAAAATAGGGGAATGTCACCTTCACAAGTAAATCATGATGTAAAAAAATCCAGCCAAGGGAATTTTTGTCTCGTTTTATGTTTCATGTTTTTTTTTTTTTTTTTTTCTGCAGAGTGTCAATGCAAGTTTTTGCAAGAAGAATCTTCCTGTAGTACAAACATAATCATGTCAATCAACCAAACCCATGTGCCCATTCAACCATTCATACGTAATATTTAACATCTAAACATCACAAAATTAAAAAATAAAACCATAAAATGTCAAAAACCCATGGAAAGACACAAGAGCTGTGTGCATCAGCCCTTCCCACACACCTGCAAACCACAGCTGACATGGGGCAGAAGCGCGCCCTGTACAAAACGTTTTTCCACACGAAGCCACCCAAATGCCAGTCTGCTTGTCTCTCCCCTCCAAGCTCTCCTGAGAACACCACGGACAGCTTATCAAGCCCTTCAAACTCAAAGAGAATCAGGGGGGAAAAGATAGAAAAGAAATTGATGTAAATACACCTGAGGTCTTTCACAGTGGTGTGAAAGCTCGTTCTGCCACAGAACTGCAGAACTATGACTCAGGAAGAGAGAGAGGGAGAGAGAGAGAGGGAAAGAGAGAGAGAGAGAGAGAGAGAGAAAGAGAGAGCGAAAAAGACAAAGTGAGAAGGGAGAAAGTTAAAACAGCATGTTTATGCATATGTGTTGGTTTAAGCAAGCATGGCTAGTGTTTGCCCTTTTTGCCTTTGTCATGCTGTCGTGACAACAAGTGTCTAGGGGTGTGACTCTCTGTGTCACGAGCCACCTCTCATGTCTCACCGTCTAACAAGCGGCACATGCCAATTAAGGCAGGTGTATGTGACCCAGTAGGGAGGTGTGTTAAGGTATGTGTGTGTGTGAGTGTGTGTGAGAGAGAGAGAGAAAGAGAGAGAGAGCAAGAGAGACAGAGTGTGTGTGTGCATGTTATTAACTGCATATGCCATTTTTGTGCATGCTTTTTGTATGTGTGAGCATGTACATATAGTTTTATGTGTGTGGAGGTGACCATGTATATAACTGTGTGTGTATGTGTGTGTGTGTGTGGGAGAGGTGATGGCATAGATTCCAGAGAAACTAGCTTTAAAGTGGGCTTTTTAATTAGGCCCCTCTGAAAGGAGCTCCTCATTTAAGATTAATTAAAATGCCACTCCTCTGCTCTTCATCGGGGGGAGAGGCAATTAGTGCAGGAGTTAACTATCTTTGCTGGTGGTGCATGTTTTAGGCTCTCTGATGAGCAATCAGTCTGCACATCACACTCATCATACACACCACACACACACAAACATGCACGCACACACCCTCACCCACACAGACAAGCACACACGCACGAACACAGACACACACACACACACAAACACACACACACACACACACACACACACACACACACACATTAAGCACATTACGGCACACATTAAGGCAAGGCAGCTTTAGTTTATACACAAAGGCACAAGGCACAGTTTATATACAATAGCAATTCAAAGCGCTTTTCATACGAAGAGAGAAACAAACATCAAGACAATGTTTATTAGAAGACTTGCAGAAAAAGTGCAAGGAAAGACTAAAGAAAACAAAATGCAACGAACATAAATGAAGCAATCAGAGATGGCAACCTGGCCAGCCTACTGGGCGGACAGACACACACACACACACACACACAGACAGGGTCATTGCAATACCTGGTCAATCCCATCCGGGAGACCAGGTAATAAACATTTTAAAGTGAATTACTAGAGTGCATATGATGAGTTCGCAGAAAGCATCTGGGAACAGCCATGCTTAAAGTCCTGAAGCAGGCATGAGGGCCTAATGTGATGTGGCCTAATGGTTTGAGAGTTGGTTTTGAGGGTTGCAGGTTCGAATTCCATACCAGTAGAAAGAATGTGGATGGGGGAGTAAATAACTAGTGCTCTCCTGCACCATCATCCAAGGCTGAAGTTCCCTTGAGCAAGGCATCTAACCCCACATTGACCCAGGGACTATATCCTGTACCTAAATAAATGTAAGTTGCTCTGGATAAGAGCGTCAGCTAAGTATAATGTAATGACAAGGAGTCAGGGAGTGGGTAGAGGCAGGTGATGGAGGTGTCTGCGAGGTTCTGTAGGTGATGTGTAAATAGTGACATGCTCTGTGGTGATGGTGGAAATAGCTTTAGGTGGTGTTGAGAGGGGTGTTTGAATATGAGTATAAGTTTATGTGGTGTTGAGAGGGGTGTTTGAATATGAGGATAAGGGTAACAGTCCTCATAAGACCCTATACACACATTCATAAAGGGTTATAATGCATTCATAAAGCTTTATAACAATTTATAGAAGTATTCACAACTATTTATACATACTCACAATGGCACTTGTAAAGCATTATAATGCTATGTTATAAGCCTTTACAACTTTAAGTGAATTTTAGGTGGTGTTGTGAGGGGTGTTCGAATATGGCCATTAGGTTTAGGTGGTGTTGTGAGGGGTGTTTGAATATGGGCGCAATTTTAGTTGGTGTTGTGAGAGGTGTTTAAATATGGCCATTGGGTTTATGTGGTGTTGTGAGGGGTGTTTGAATATGGGGATAAGATTAGGTGGTGTTGTAAAAGATGTTTAAATATGGGCATTACTGTAGGTTTAGGTGGTGTTGTGAGGGGTGTTTGAATATGGGCATTAGGTTTAGGTGGTGTTGTGAGGGGTGTTTGAATCTGGGCATTAGGTGTACATGTAGGTTGTGTTATGAGGGGTGTTTAAATATGAGGATAGGTGTAGTTGGTGTTGTGAGGGGTGTTTGAATATAGGGATAAGATTAGGAGTATTAGCTTAGGTGGTGTTTAATAATGAGCTGTGGGAGATAGAGGAGCACCATGTGACGAGCTGGTGTAAATATAAGAGGAATGCTTTGTAAAGAAGGTGAATAGATTTAAAGGGTTATAACATCTGATGTGTGTGTGTGTGTGTGTGTGTGTGTGTGTGAGAGAGAGAGAGAGAGAGAGAGAGAGAGAGAGAGAGAGAGAGAGAGAGATAGGTGGTGCATATTTGAAGATGTGATGTGTGAGAGTAAGGAATGAGAGCACTGATCCAGTAAGGCCCTGGTGCTGATATGTGGAGCTGGTGGGAAGGCACTGCGAGTAGAGATGGATGGATGAAATGGAGGAGTGGAGTGAGAGAGCAGGAGGGGCAGATAGAGACAGAGGGAAGAAATATAGAGGTGATTTGACGGAGTGGAGCAGAGGGCTGAGAACATGAAAAAAAGATGTAAGCAGTTAGAGATTGCTTACGTGTGTGTGTGTGTGTGCCTGTCTGTCTGTGTATGTGCGGGAGAGAGAGAGACAGAGAAAGAAAGTGTGTGTGTATGTGTGTGTGTGAGAAAGAGAGCGAGAGGGAGCAAGGAGAGACAGAGCAGTAAGTGTGTGTGTATGCCTGTCAGTCCATGTGTGTGTGTGAGAGAGAGACAGAGAAAGTGTGTGTGTGTTTCTGACACTTTGAGCCTGGGGTGGATAAAGATCAAGAGCAAAATCATTCTAGTATTTTACACAGAAAGAGACTAATGTCCTTGGGAGGAGAAAGTGTCTGTGAATGTGAAAGAGAAAGAGAAAGAGAGAGAGATAGTGTGTGTGTGTGTGTGTGTGTGTGAGCGTGCGTGTGTGCTTAGGTGTGTGTTTGTGTGTGTGTGTGTGTGGATATAGGTGTGTTCAGCTCCCTTACGGGTCAAGTCTCAGCTGAGGTTTAAGCGGGTCTCCTGTGAAAGATTTGGCCGAGATGGAATCTCAGAGGAGTTGCCAGTTTCCTCGTCAGCTAAAGTCCTCTAACTCACAGCCCATGAACTCACAACTTCAGCGACACCATCTCCAGCACTTTATAAAGCAGCATAATGAAAAAGTTTAGTTAAAAGCCTGCTGGGAAATTGGTATCAGTGCTGGAGGAGTGGAATTAAGGCATAATTAATGCACTGTAATTATTCAGAACTTCTGCCGGAGTGCGATGAAGCCCAAAAAGCTGGTGTGTGTATGTGAGTGGGTGTGTGTGCGGGTGTGTTTGTGAGTGTGTGTGTGTGTGTGTGTGTGTGTGGGTCTGTCTGTGAGTGTGTGTGTGTCTTTCCACCACACACATTCAAAATGATTAAAATAAAATATTTTATTTCATACTCATGCTTGAGCGAAGCCTGGCCTCAGAGGCAATGCAGACCAACCCGGTATAATGAAAAGGTGTAGGATTGCAGCCCAAATTCCTTAAGTGTTTTCGAGTGTATTTCCAGGATTTTTTGCATTTGTTAGCCCCTTTGATGTGTTATCATTTTAAGCATTCCAAGCCAGTAGCTACAACCCTAAACCTTACCCTATTCCTAACCTTGACCTTAGCCTAACAAGACAAGCGAAAATGTAAAAATGTGTGAAATGACACATGAAAATGCCTAAGAAGAAGTGGTGTGATATTCTACGCCATCCCATGAGGTCACGTAGTGCAGACAGGTCCTGCTGGTTTAGCCCAGTCCAAAGCCCTCCACATTACTGCTACTCATGGAGGATCAGACAGGGACCAGCACTGACTGTAAATACAACTGTGACTGGGCCGCCATCCTGCTGTCTCCTCTCTTTGTTCACACCAGGGAGCCTTTGAGTCTCTCTCTCTCTCTCTCTCTCTCTCTCTCTTTTTCTATCTCTCTCTCGCTCTCTTGTTCGCTCTCTCTCGCTCTTTCTATCTCTCTCTCACCCGCTCTCTTGCTCGCTCTCTCTCACTCTTTCTATCTCTCTCTCTTACGCTCGGTCTCGCTCTGTCTCTATCTCTATCTTTCTCTCTCTCTCGCTTTCTATCTCTCACGCTCTCTGTCTTTCTCGCTCTGTCTCTGTCTTTCTCACTCTCGCTTGCTCTGTCTCACTGTCTTTCTATCTCTCTCTCTCACTCTGTCTCTATCGCTCTCTTCCTCTCTCACTCCCTCTCCTCTCACTCTCTTCTGTCCTATTTTGCGTTCTTTTTTTTTATCTTGGTGGCCGCTCCCTCCATCATTCCCTTTTTGTATCTCTTACATTTCTCTTTCTCTCTCTCTCTCTCTCTTTCTCTCCCCTATAATCTATTTTTCATTTGTTCCATTTAGAAAAATATATTACCATCTCTTGCAAATGAATAGACTGCATGGAGTATGACAGTATGGAGTATGGCATGTCACTAGGTACAGACTTCATGTAAAGTGAATGATTAGAGAAAGTGATGCAAATGTGTGAAATGAATGAGTGGGTAGTGGGTAATATACAGGGGGAGCCAAAAATACGGGATACATTTAAATGCTTATATCTTGGATTATAAGTGTGCCAATATATATTTATTGTACTGTACAGCTGATATTCAGTTTTTGAGTTTTTGAACACAGCGCGCTGTTGCACCAATCACCTGTAATTTAAGAGAGAAGAATAATGCCTCATATAATAAGTTAAAAAATAAGGAAAGTCATAGCTATGTTGGCACATTTAAAGAGGTGTTACGGAGAATGGGGGCTATTATGCTGAATGACCTGACCCCCCATGTTGTCTCACCTGATTAGGCAGGAGATGAAGGAGTACATGTTGTATAGCGTAAAAGGCAGAGATTAGGGGGCTCATAATAGGTACTTGTAGCTTGATTTTTTTTCTACAGTGGTAAGTTGCTTTGGACGAAAGTTTCTGCAATAGAAGTGTAATGTAATATAATGGGTTTACATGGATGGAGGTAACCACTGGAGCTGATGATTGATGGGGGTAGCTCAATATCTAGTGTGTGGAAAAACTCTGTGGGGCAGCTGGACTTCTTACATACCGACACATTTTAATGGCTTTGTAAGGCTGAGTTAGTAGACAGGCAACGGGGGTGTGAATGAGTGTTTCTGCATCTTGCAGGTGGAGGGACGTGAAAGTCACATTTTTGTCATTGTGATCACACAGCACAGCACAGCACACAGCACACACAACAAAATTCATGCAAATAAATGCAGATTTAACCCATAACACACACATGAGCGGCCTTGACAACGCCCAGGGAGCAGTGCGTGGGGACGTACCATGCTCAGGGTACCTCAGTGGCGCTACTGGCCACCTGGGATTCAAACCTGCAATCCTGCTGTCACAGGTCTGATACCTTAACCACTAGGACACCACTGCCCAATGGTGGAGAGTCATGCAATGTTTATGTATGTAAGAAAAAGAAAGGGCTTCTCCTGAGTGAACATTTGTGGGGTTGACAACACAGTGAATCATCCGTGAAGACTAAGATTATGTATTCACAATCTGTCATAGAGGGCTTAGTTAGGGTACCATCGATAACAGCATTGAGATCTGTCTATTTGGAGATTGTTGGCCAATCAGAATTAGTTCTGTTTTGGGCCAATCGGAATGAGTTCTATTTTGTCTGTGCTATGTCTCAGAAAGTTTTGACTGACACATCAGAAGTGTGAGTACTCAGTGAGGAGAGTGAGGGAGCTCACTGCTAGGTTCAGGTTCAATACCTCACCACACACAATGAAAAATACATTTCTTCTCTCCACCAATTCTAACATTTTTTTTTTTAATTTTGAAAGTAGGGACTTTGTTTGTTTAGACTTTTTAAGGTCTGATCTCCTTCAATGAGGGATTTTAAGCTTATGAACATGAGCATTCAAAGACACATTCAAAGAAACTTTTTGTAAAAAGAAAAGAAAAAGAAGTTGAAGGTGGCCCTTTCGAAGGGCCCAGTAGAATGTGCACTCAAACCTGCAATTATGCCACTTATCAAAGCAATCAGAGATGCAGTGCCTTGAGTGCTGTCCTGGCTATAAAGCATTCTCTCAGAATTCTTCTCCAATTCTGTCAACATTCTCTCTGTGCTGCAGGTAAGTGCGCGGTTGCAATTGATAATAAGACACACACACACACACACACACACACACACACACACACACACACACACACACACACACACACACAGGCACATATAAACAGAAACACACACAAATGCTCACACGCACGTGCACAAACACACACACACACACATACATACACACACACACATACGCACACACAGAGCTGGACACAAGAAAAATTTAATTTCTTTTAATGAAAAAGAAACACAGCCTGCATTTGGGGAGATGTGTCATCCTGTCATTGTATTTCATAAAGTCAGCTTCCTTTTTGTCTTTGATAAAAAACAGAGTCTGACTTCAACTTTTTTTTCTTGCACTTAAGAAAAAGAAACAGACTACCCCACACACAAACACACAGCGTGCACACACCCTCTGTCTGTTTCACAAACTCTCACTCTTTTTCACACACACACACACACACGCACACACACACACACACACACACACACACACACACACACACACACATGGATACACACTCACACGCACACACATTTACACTCTGTCTGCCACACATAATTTTTTCTGTCTCCTTCTCACAAGCTCAGAGCTGTCTTTCTCTGCTCAAACGGCACTTCTCAAAGTGTCAGATGGAGCTCTTTTTGCCTCAGAGTGCTGTGGGCAACTGTCCATGATTCTAAAATACATTGCGGCAGCCATGGTGCTGAAAGCAGACAAGCTGACCGTGCTGTCTCCCTGCACTCGGGGTCTTTGTAGGCCGTCTGCTTGGCAGCCATCCTGGTAATGCCTATGAGTACACATTTCAATTCATGCAAGATTTCCTGGATGACAGATTTTCTTTGATGGATGACAGATTTATAATTCCACATTTAGTTTTTAATGTAAGTGTAAGTCTAACTGTATTACAATTTACTGGTACAATCTGAAAAGAAATGCTTGAATTTTTTGACTCTTGGTAATATAATACTGTCACACTAAGCCACCAAACATTTATTCTTGATTATTTTGCCCACTGAACCTATGCCAGCTTTGTTGCAGCATTTAGTGATGGTATGCATCATGATAAAACATTGAACAACAACACATTTCATTGCTTTAGCATTTTTTCCAAAACACCCAAAGCTATTACTTTACAGTGAATGGGGGACTTCGCTAACCACCACAAATATGTAGCACTCACCTCTGTGGTGTACAGCAGTGATTGTATGCAGGAACACTGATCAATTACACAACAATACCGAGGCCAGATTAAATGGACCAGGTGGAGAATTTAGCCGGGACATTGGGGGATGTTTTAGAGTCTTTGCAAGAAGTGGCATGGGATCTTCTATGACCACAGTAGGTCAGGATCTCACTTTAACATCGCATTTCAAGGACAGCATCTCCTACAGCAGTGTCCCAGTGACTACCCAGGAATTTGCAGCCAGAGGGGAGAGGGCCACCCATAGTTCACTCAAAGACACAAAAAATAGTAGGGTTGGAGGCCACACATGAACACCACTGTGTGGAACAACTCAGTTTTCTTACTGAAGGAGGTCTCCCATCCAAGTACTAACCACTTCCACACCTGCTTAGCTTCACTAATTTACCATTGATCTGGATGATGCTGGTAAGAAGAAGAACATGTCAGTAATGCCTTTACCTGACAGAGATGTCAGGTAAAGGCATTACTGACCGTTCCAATCATCCTGAAAATGAAAAACATTCACTGGAGCTAACAGACTTCAAAGCACAGACAGCTGAAGTGGGGCTGCTGGTGGTACTTTAACATATTTTAACAATTTATTTACAGGACAATAACATATGATTAACTATGTATGTACAGTACATTATATAACATTAGAAGCTTTTAGAAACTATTAATTATTTACAAGACATTTGTGGTGATGTAAACTTTTAATCCATGATGTAGGTTAACCAATAACAGTGGAGTCATCCATCATTAGGGGTGAGTGGTGCACTTATATCCTACCTTTGGCTATGGGTGCCATTTCTCACACTAAGGAAGTGTGCCAGCCTGAAACATTTGTGAGGAGATTAAAAGAGTAACTAAAACTGCTTCTTTTTTTCTTGTTTGCTTCATCAGTCTTTGCTTTTACTTTCAGAAAGTTTAAGCACCCAGTCATAGTAACACAGGGTGTCGAGCACACTTCTTTGTTTTTTTCCCACTTCACAGTGACCCACAGCAGGTGGTGATTTTTCCAGCCACAGTAACAGATGTACCCACAGACCACACACACAGGCAGCATCGAAGTATGACACCTTTGTGAGAATCAGTCAGACAAAAACTTATTTAGTTGTTTATAATCCACTTCACTGTCTTCTTGGGGTTGGCAAATATATTATTATCCATTTGTTTAAAGTTAAACTAGTTTGATGAGATGAATTAATGTTACCAATGTTACCATGTAAAGATGAATTTAAGTGTTACCAAGCTGTTAATGGGATGCAGTGCAATAAAAGGGTGTGAAAAAGGGTGAATGTGTGCAAATTCATGAAATCACTTACTGTGGTTCTCTGGAATGTTATGAGAAGCCGAGACATTGTGAAACTAGATGTACCGCATAGCGGTACATGGTATGACCGCCGCAGTATATTGAAATGTGGGAACTGTTGGTATGATGAGTGTGTGGTAGAGCAGTGTTGTGAGGTGAGAATTTCTGTGGAAATGATTTTCTGGAAGTGGGCATGGATGTGGATTTTGAATGAATGACATTGTGTGTGTTTGTGTAGTGTGTAGGAGTGATTTGTGAAGGCAAGGAATAGGCAAAATGAGATTTTGTACAATTACAGCGCTGAGCTGATCATGCATGGCGTATTTTGTGCAGTTCCCACCTTCTCGGTCCAAGATATTGGCAGTTCAAAATCCCAATTTTTGCATTTACCCATATCACTAGGTGGCGCTATGCCTCATATGAGTGTTTATGGGCTGGGTCGATACTCCTCTGTAACACCAGCATAGTAACACAAAATCGTTGCCTTGGGCAAAATTGTTGCCGAGTTATTTAACAAAAACTGCTTTTCGACACCTAGCTTCGCCAAGAAACATCGCCCCCTATGACAAAATGTCACAAAATTTAGTACACATGAACAGAAAGCTGTTTAGAGATGGCATGTCAACTTTGACCAAATTTGAGCAATTAATAGCCAAGATATGGACTTTTGAAGAATTTTAAGCTACGTGTTAAATGTTCATTGACGTGTAACTTAGAAACAGTTTATCTCAAGATAAATCCTTTGATAACTTTTTGTCAGCATTGTCTGTAGATGGCATATACCAAATTTGGTGAGATTCACATGAACGGCCTATGAAAAGTTCGTTCAGATTGGTTTTCGCAATATTAAAATTTCACGGAAATAGTTTTCGTTGGAAGTGGGCGTCGACCTGTGTTTTCAATGCGTGAGGACCAATAGATTTCACGGTAAAAAAAAAATGGTTGTAAACATTAGCATTCTCTAGATAATAGGCAAAATGACATTTTGTACAATTACAGCGCCCCCTATGGACCAAATTGTATGGCACGTGCTGTGGTCTTAGAGGTCTTTGTGCTGATCGTCCATGATGTATTTTGTGCAGTTCCCACCTTCTCGGTCCAAGATATTGACAGTTCAAAATCCCAATTTTTGCATTTACCCATATCACTAGGTGGCGCTATGCTTCAAGTGAGTGTTTATAAGCTGGGTAAATACGCCTCTGTAACACCAGCATAGTAACACAAAATCGTTGTCTTGGGCAAAATTGTTGCCGAATTCTTTAACAAAAACTGCTTTTCAACTTCTAGCTTCGCTAAGAAACATCGCTGCCTATGACAAAATGTCACAAAATTTAGTACATATGAACAGAAAGCTGTTTAGAGATGGCATGTCAACTTTGACCAAATTTGAGCAATTAAAAGCCAAGATATGGACTTTTGAAGAATTTTAAGCTACGTGTTAAATGTTCATTGACGTGTAACTTCGAAACGGTTTATCTCAAGATAAATCCTTTGATAACTTTTTGTCAGCATTGTCTGTAGATGGCATATACCAAATTTGGTGAGATTCACATGAACGGCCTATGACGAGTTTGTTCAGATTCATTTTTGCAATGTTAAAATTTCACCAAAATAGTTTTCGTTGGAAGTGGGTGTCGACCAGTATTTTCAATGCATGAGGACGAATAGATTTCACGGTAAAAAAAAAATGGTTGTAAACATTAGCATTCTCTAGATAATAGGCAAAATGACATTTTGTACAATTACAGCGCCCCTCTGGACCAAATTCTATGGCACATGCTGTGGTCTAAGAGGTCTTTGTGCTGATTGTCCATGACGTATTTTGTGCAGTTCCGTCCTTCTCAGTCCAAGATATTGGCAACTCAAAATCCAATTTTTGCATTTACCCTTATCACTAGGTGGCGCTATACTTCAAGTGAGCGTCCATGGGCTGGGTCGATACGGCTCTGTAACACCTACATACTAACACAAAATCGTTGTCTTGGGCAAAATTGTTGCCGAGTTATTTAACAAAAACTGTTTTTCAAAACCTAGCTTCGGCAATAAACATCGCCCCCTATGACGAAATATCACAAAATTTTGTACACATGAAAACAAAGCTATGTAAAGATGGCATGTCGACTTTGATCAAATTTCAGCAATTAAAAGCCAAGATATGGACTTTTGAAGAATTTAAGCTACGTGTTAAATGTTAATTGACGTGTAACTTCGAAACGGTTTATCTCAAGATAAATCCTTTGATGACTTTTTGTCAGCATTGTCTGTAGATGGCATATACCAACTTTGGTGAGATTTACATAAAAGGCCTATGACGAGTTCGTTCAGATTCGTTTTCGCAATGTTAAAATTTCACGAAAATTGTTCTCTTGGAAGTTGACGTCGACCAGTGTTTTCAATGCGTGAGGGTCAATAGATTTCACGATAAAAAACAATTGGTTGTAAACGTTAGCATTCTCTAGATAATAGGCAAAATGTCATTTTGTACAATTACAGCGCCCCCTATACACCAAATTGTGTGGCACATGCTGTTGTCTTAGAGGTCTTTGTGCTGATCGTGCATGACGTATTTTGCACAGTTCCCACCTTCTCGGTCCAAGATATTGTCAGTTCAAAATCCCAATTTTTGCATATACCCTTATCACTAGGTGGCGTTATGCTTCAAGTGAGTGTTTATGGGTTGTGTTGATGCGGCTCTGTAACACCAACATACTAACACAAAATCATTGTCTTGGGCAAAATTGTTGCCGAATTATTTAACAAAAACTGCTTTTTGACACCTAGCTTCGCCAATAAACATCGCCGCCTATGACAAAATGTCACAAAATTTAGTACACATGAACAGAAAGCTGTTTAGAGATGGCATGTCAACTTTGGCCAAATTTGAGCAATTAAAAGCCAAGATATGGACTTTTGAAGAATTTTAAGCTACGTGTTAAATGTTCATTGACGTGTAACTTTGAAACAGTTTATCTCAAGATAAATCCTTTGAAAACTTTTTGTCAGCATTGTCTGTAGATGGCATATACCAAATTTGGTGAGATTCACATGAACGGCCTATGAAAAGTTCGTTCAGATTGGTTTTCGCAATATTAAAATTTCACGGAAATAGTTTTCGTTGGAAGTGGGCGTCGACCTGTGTTTTCAATGCGTGAGGACCAATAGATTTCACGGTAAAAAAAAAATGGTTGTAAACATTAGCATTCTCTAGATAATAGGCAAAATGACATTTTGTACAATTACAGCGCCCCTCTGGACCAAATTCTATGGCACATGCTGTGGTCTAAGAGGTCTTTGTGCTGATTGTCCATGACGTATTTTGTGCAGTTCCCACCTTCTCAGTCCAAGATATTGGCAACTCAAAATCCAATTTTTGCATTTACCCTTATCACTAGGTGGCGCTATGCTTCAAGTGAGCGTCCATGGGCTGGGTCGATACGGCTCTGTAACACCTACATACTAACACAAAATCGTTGTCTTGGGCAAAATTGTTGCCGAGTTATTTAACAAAAACTGTTTTTCAAAACCTAGCTTCGGCAATAAACATTGCCCCCTATGACGAAATATCACAAAATTTTGTACACATGAAAACAAAGCTATGTAAAGATGGCATGTCGACTTTGATCAAATTTCAGCAATTAAAAGCCAAGATATGGACTTTTGAAGAATTTAAGCTACGTGTTAAATGTTAATTGACGTGTAACTTCGAAACGGTTTATCTCAAGATAAATCCTTTGATGACTTTTTGTCAGCATTGTCTGTAGATGGCATATACCAACTTTGGTGAGATTTACATAAAAGGCCTATGACGAGTTCGTTCAGATTCGTTTTCGCAATGTTAAAATTTCACGAAAATTGTTCTCTTGGAAGTTGACGTCGACCAGTGTTTTCAATGCGTGAGGGTCAATAGATTTCACGATAAAAAACAATTGGTTGTAAACGTTAGCATTCTCTAGATAATAGGCAAAATGTCATTTTGTACAATTACAGCGCCCCCTATACACCAAATTGTGTGGCACATTCTGTGGTCTTAGAGGTCTTTGTGCTGATCGTGCATGACGTATTTTGCACAGTTCCCACCTTCTCGGTCCAAGATATTGGCAGTTCAAAATCCCAATTTTTGCATATACCCTTATCACTAGGTGGCGTTATGCTTCAAGTGAGTGTTTATGGGTTGTGTTGATGCGGCTCTGTAACACCAACATACTAACACAAAATCATTGTCTTGGGCAAAATTGTTGCCGAATTATTTAACAAAAACTGTTTTTTGACACCTAGCTTCGCCAATAAACATCGCCGCCTATGACAAAATGTCACAAAATTTAGTACACATGAACAGAAAGCTGTTTAGAGATGGCATGTCAACTTTGGCCAAATTTGAGCAATTAAAAGCCAAGATATGGACTTTTGAAGAATTTTAAGCTACGTGTTAAATGTTCATTGACGTGTAACTTCGAAACGGTTTATCTCAAGATAAATCCTTTGATAACTTTTTGTCAGCATTGTCTGTAGATGGCATATACCAAATTTGGTGAGATTCACATGAACGGCCTATGACGAGTTTGTTCAGATTCGTTTTTGCAATGTTAAAATTTCACCAAAATAGTTTTCGTTGGAAGTTGGCGTTGACCAGTGTTTTCAATGCGTGAGGACGAATAGATTTCACGGTAAAAAAAAAATGGTTGTAAACATTAGCATTCTCTAGATAATAGGCAAAATGACATTTTGTACAATTACAGCGCCCCCTATGGACCAAATTCTATGGCACATGCTGTGGTCTAAGAGGTCTTTGTGCTGATTTTCCATGACGTATTTTGTGCAGTTCCCACCTTCTCAGTCCAAGATATTGGCAACTCAAAATCCAATTTTTGCATTTACCCTTATCACTAGGTGGCACTATGGTTCAAGTGAGCGTTCATGGGCTGGGTCGATACGGCTCTGTAACACCTACATACTAACACAAAATCATTGTCTTGGGCAAAATTGTTGCCGAGTTATTTAACAAAAACTGTTTTTCAAAACCTAGCTTCGGCGATAAACATCGCCCCCTATGACGAAATGTCACAAAATTTTGTACACATGAAAAGAAAGCTATTTAGAGATGGCATGTTGACTTTGATCACATTTCAGCAATTAAAAGCCAAGATATGGACTTTTGAAGAATTTAAGCTACGTGTTAAATGTTAATTGACGTGTAACTTCGAAACAGTTTATCTCAAGATAAATCCTTTGATAACTTTTTGTCAGCATTGTCTGTAGATGGCATATACCAAATTTGGTGAGATTCACATGAACGGCCTATGACGAGTTCGTTCAGATTGGTTTTCGCAATGTTAAAATTTCACGGAAATTGTTCTAGTTGGAAGTGGGCGTCGACCAGTGTTTTCAATGCGTGAGGGTAGGGCTGCCACAAACGATTATTTTGATAGTCGACTAATCATCGATTATTTTTTTCGATTAGTCGACTAATCGGATCATACGTAAATTGACTGTGAAACATACAGCTTATCGCACCAGCATGCAGCTGATCAGATCATAGCTTTCTGCTTGAAGTGTTTAAGGTATGTGCTAACTGAAAATTAAGCATATAGGACAATAGCTCACTTATACCAAACAAAACAGCAGAAACAGGGCTTTACAACGTGACCTCCCGCTTATTTTTGTGATCAAGTATCGGCGAGATATTAATATTTAAAAATTCGCCAAAATCTCTCATATTAGCGCTTTGCATAGGCATTACTCTCGTTGGAATTAGTCGCGAACCCGTGATCGGATAGATAAGGCAGCAAGTAGGCTACAAAATGTCAGCTTTCCAACGACACCAAGCACATTTTATCACGTTGATTTATCATGTTAAAACCAGGGATCAAATATTTGCCAAATAATGATTTGGCAAATTTTTACTCCACCCATTTTACACTCGCTTTTTTCAGTCAATGTATAATGTAAACAATAGCAGAACTTACCGATTATACTGCTATCATGCATTTCTTCAAGACGTTTCATACAGTTTTGAAATTACTGTAAATTTCTGCATAATATCCATACTCCTGCATAACCCTAACATAACATCCTTTACATGGAACATAGGCCCTTATTTCCGTCAGGCACAGACTACATATTTATCAACATTAAGCCACTGAATATCCCACCATCATGGTTCTTATAGTGCCAGATTCCAGACAATCTACTCACATATGAAAAGATATCCCTACTGACAGCATCCTATGGACAGGTACGTGCAAGAATACAAGGTTGTTTTTTATACACAAAAATTTTATTGGTTTAGTATTTTTATAAAATCAGTGCAAATAGTAGCTCAAAAACAAAGAAACCAGATCTGGATAGCCTAGACTGTTCTGAAAGAAACAAGATATAGCATGTATGCCCTTACAGTGACCAAGATATGAGCTTAAAAGTAAAGGTAGTAAAAAAAATTCCCTGAAAATAGCCTAGAGCCTAGGGCATAGGGTTAAACGAGAGTAATGCCTGTACAAAGCGCTAATATGAGAGATTTTGGCTAATTTGAACAAATTGATATCTCGCCGCTACTTGAGCGCAAAAGTAAGCGAGGGGTCAGGACATTGGCTTGGTGTGGTGTGCACCTTGTCGGCTTGGTCACAAAGCCGTCCAGAGAAGAAGACCGGACATTTTTAACACAAAAACGTACCGATGAGTAAGTAGCAAAAAAACTCACTGTTTACCCTAATACTGGCAGCTAACTAGCCGGTTTGCTTACCGAGACGACGGACCCTCTTCAGAATCATCCACAATGACATGCTTTTTTCTTCAGATGCTCATAGCCGTTGTGCAACCATGATAAACAAGTTCAGCTTTGCAAATGTTGCACTGCACGCTTTTCTCACCACTTTTCTTAAACTGCTCCCACACTTTGGAGCTTTAGGTGTGTGTGTGTGTGTGACAGAAAGGCAGACGCGCCAGTGGAAGCTGCAGCCGCAGTTTCGAGAGAAAAGCAAAGTTAAGTAAAAAAAAAAAAAAAAAACGATTCGTCGACTACTAAATTAGTCGTCGACTATTTTGTTAGTCAAATTAATCGTGACTAATCGACTAATCGTGGCAGCCCTACGTGAGGGTCAATAGATTTCACGATAAAAAAATGTTTTTTCTAAACATTAGCATTTTCTAGATAATAGGCAAAATGACATTTTCTACAATTTCAGCTCCTCCTATGGACCAAATTTTATGGCATGTGCTATGGTGTTAGAGATCTTTGTGGTGATCATGCATGACGTATTTTGTGCAGTTTCCACCTTCTAGCGAAAGCGGTCATATTGGAGTTGACCGCAAAATGTTTCCTTTTTTTTTTTTTTCACCGATTTTTCGTCAACGATTCCCAGGACACGGAAACTTGGGGGGACATGAATGTTTGTAGGCATGTAGCCCTAGAAGTTTGTGAGCGAATAATGCCTTTTGGTCCCCCAGGGCCACCCCCCCGCTGTGCCACTGTCCGTTAAAGAGGGGGAGAACAGCAAAAGTTTTTGCTGAATAACTCAATGAACGTTTCACCCAACAACGTGAATTTTTTGTGATATGTCGGTGTTACAGAGACATATCGACCCAGCCCAATAAACGCTCACTTGAAGCATAGCGCCACCTAGTGATATGGGTAAATGCAAAAATTACCGCTATGTGGTACATCTAGTTGTAGTACACCTTTGAACCACCATGCAAATGGCATTGTAAAGACAATGACACGTGCACTTGGAAATGGGTTACTGATTTAGCTAACATGGTAACACTTTATATTATGGTGTCTGCATTTTTTTACATATATTATATAGTTTATGACTGTTGTGTCAGGTGTCATTTAGTTTTTGCAATGTCTACATCCCAAATATATCAACTCAACATTAACAAAACCAAAGGACACTTAATGACAACAGTCATAAATGAGTTAAATGTCATATCATATTTATAAAGGGCTCATCTGACCCTTATGCAGACACCTTTAATTAAAGTGTTGCCACTAACAGCCCAACTTTGTAGCACATCCTGTGGTGCTGCAGAGCTGGGACCACACACACACCCCCACACACACACAGACACACACACGCACCCAACCCCCCCCCCCCCCCCCCCCCCACACACACAGTCTGTGGTGCTGCAGAGTTGCTGGTTTTGGGACCAGCAGAACCTGGGCAAGTGCAGGACTGAACCTTGTGCTAAACACACAAGATAAAAATTAGGGGGCGTTAGTGACCTGGCCCTAATATGAAGGTTAAGGTAACAAATGCTGTTTAAAATACACTCTCGAAGTTTAGCGGTGTATGGACTATGTATGAAAACGCTGTGTTTGATGAAAACTCTGACTCACTATGTGTGTTGCAGGCAATACTGTTATAACATAACAGTTATAACGGTGTTATAATACATGCATGTATCTGTGTCATATGTGTAATAACAGTTCTATGATGTGGTAAAAGTCATTAAATTTAACAATTAAAATGGACACTTAGATGTGATAAAAGGCAAATAGTAAGTGTTGTGTGAAAACGAATGTATTTCTTTGCCATACTCATGTCACCATCATGACACAGTTGATGACGGCCAGTGACACAAATGTACAGTGGATTTGCTAGCTTTAAAAAATGGGTGACAGAGATGAAAAAGATCAGGTAGTAAATCCATCTGGGTCCAAGTCTGAATGTGTGTTTAAATGTGGGCATGCATGTGTGTCTGTGTGTGTGTGGGTATGTGTGTGTTTGCCTGCATGTGACTTATTTCATCATTTTCTATCATCAACTATTCATACATATATGAACATTCTGTCAACACAGTTAGACAACTTGAGTAAAAAAAAAAAACGAAAAGCACAGCACTGCTTACTTCACGGACGAACCAGTTTATCTGATGAAGATCTGACTGACCAAAATGCCAGTTCATCAATAAAGTGGTTTGTCTGTCAAGAAAGCAGTGTTGTGTTTTTCATTTTCCTTCATTCAACTTGTATCCTGTGAAAACGCTGTGCCTGCAATATAATTTATCTGGGTGTGGAAGCTCCCTCTAGCCCTCCTAGACTCTCTCTAGTCTTTGGAACAAACTTATTATGACCGCCGCTAGCAAAGCTAGCGAAAGCGGTCATATTGGAGTTTGGGCAATTTTTTTTTTTTTTTTTTTCCACCAATTTTTCGTCAACGATTCTCAGGACACTGAAACGCAGGGGGACATGAATGTTTGTAGGCATGTAGCCCTAGAAGTTTGTGAGCGAATAACGCCTTTTGGCCCCCAAGGGCCACCCCCCGCTGTGCCAGTGTCCGTTAAAGGGGGGGAGACCGGCAAAAGTTTTTGCTGAATAAATCAATGAACGTTTCACCCAACAACATGAATTTTTTGTGATATGTCGGTGTTACAGAGACGTATCGACCCAGCCCATAAACGCTCACATGAAGCATAGCGCCACCTAGTGATATGAGTAAATGCAAAAATTGGGATTTTGAGTTGCCAATATCTTGGACCGAGAAGGTGGAAACGGCACGATCACCACAAAGACCTCTAACACCACAACACATGCCACAGCACATGCAAGGATTTATCTTGAGATAAACCGTTTGGAAGTTACACGTCAATGAACATTTAACACGTAGCTTAACATTTTTCAAAAGTCCATATCTTGGCTTTTAATTGCTCAAATTTGGTCAAAGTTCACATGCCATCTCTAAACAGCTTTCTGTTCATGTGTACTAAATTTTGTGACATTTCGTCATAGGGGGCAATGTTTATTGGCGAAGCTAGGTGCCTATTATTTAGAGAATGCTAACGTTTACAGCAATTTTTTTTAAATTGTGAAATCTATTGACCCTCACGCATTGAAAACACTGGTCGACGCCCACTTCCAACGAAAACAATTTATGTGAAATTTTAACATTGCAAAAATAAATCTGAACGAACTCGTCATAGGCCGTTCATGTGAATCTCACCAAATTTGGTATATGTCATCTACAGATAATGCTGACAAAAAGTTATCAAAGGATTTATCTTGAGATAAACCGTTCCGAAGTTACACGTCAATGAACATTTAACACGTAGCTTAAAATTCTTTAAAAGTCCATATCTCGGCTTTTAATTGCTGAAATTTGGTCAAAGTTGACATGCCATCTCTAAACAGCTTTCTTTTCATGTGTACTAAATTTTGTGACATTTCGTCATAGGGGACGATGTTTATTGGCGAAGCTAGGAGTCAAAAACAGTTTTTGTTAAATAACTCGGCAACAATTTTGCCCAAGACAACAATTATGTGTTAGTATGTCGGTGTTACAGAGACGTATTGACCCAGCCCATAAACACTCACTTGAAGCATAGCGCCACCTAGTGATAAGGGTATATGCAAAAATTGGGATTTTGAGTTGGCAATATCTTGGATCGAGAAGATGGGAACTGCACAAAATACGTCATGCACGATCAGCACAAAGACCTCTAAAACCACAGCATGTGCCATACAATTTGGTCAATAGGGGGCGCTGTAATTGTAGAAAATGTCATTTTGCCTGTTATCTAGAGAATGCTAACATTTACTACCAATTTTTTTTATCTTGAAATCTATTGACCCTCACGCATTGAAAACACTGGTCGACGCCCACTTCCAACGAGAACAATTTCCATGAAATTTTAATATTGCAAAAACGAATCTGAATGAACTTGTCATAGGCCGTTCATGTGAATCTCACCAAAGTCTGTATATGCCATCTACAAACAATGCTGACAAAAAGTTATCAAAGGATTTATCTTGAGATAAACCGTTTCTAAGTTACACGTCAATGAACATTTAACACGTAGCTTAAAATTCTTCAAAAGTCCATATCTTGGCTTTTAATTGCTCAAATGTCGTCAAAGTTGGCATGCCATCTCTAAACAGCTTTCTGTTCACGTGTACTAAATTTTGTGACATTTTGTCATAGGGGGCGATGTTTCTTGGCGAAGCTAGGTGTCGAAAAGCAGTTTTTGTTAAATAACTCGGCAACAATTTTGCCCAAGGCAACGATTTTGTGTTACTATGCTGGTGTTACAGAGGCGTATCGACCCAGCCCATAAACACTCATATGAAGCATAGCGCCACCTAGTGTATGGGTAAATGCAAAAATTGGGATTTTGAACTGCCAATATCTTGGACTGAGAAGCTGGGAACTGCACAGAATACATCATGCACGATCAGCACAAAGACCTCTAAAACCACAGCATGTGCCATACAATTTGGTCCATAGGGGGCGCTGTAATTGTACAAAATGTCATTTTGCCTATTATCTAGAGAATGCTAATGTTTACAAAAAAATGTTTTTTATTGTGAAATCTATTGACCCTCATGCATTGAAAACACTGGTCGAAGGCCACTTCCAACGAAAACAATTTACAGTATGTGAAATTTTAACATTGCGAAAACGAATTTGAACGAACTCGTCATAGGCCGTTCATGTGAATCTCACCATTTTGTCCATAGGGGGCGCTGTAATTGTAGAAACTCTCATTTTGCCTATTCCTTGCCTTCACAAATCACTCCTACACACTACATAAACACACACAATGTCATTCATTCAAAACCCACATCCATACCCACTTCCAGGAAATCATTTCCACAGAAATTCTCACCTCACAACACTGCTCTGCCACACACTCATCATACCAACAGTTCCCACATTTCAATATACTGCGGCGGTCATACCATGTACTGCTATGCGGTACATCTAGTTTTATCCTACACTGCTGCATACATCCAGATTTGCTCTTCTGTTCCGTAGTTGTAGTGCACGTACAATCTTGCAAACAAATGGTTCACTTCGACTTGCCTGCCTTTGCCTGTGCTCTTGTGTTCCTCTTCTCATTAGTGTGAACTAGTGAATAAACGGAAAAGAAGACTTGAGCACCCACACGCTTCCAGTTTTAATAGGAGACCTATGATCTTGTAAATGTCAGAGATATTGACCGTATTAACGATTGGCCGATAGAAACTCAACTCATTTAATTATTTATTGTTTTCACATCAGTAACCCTCTGCACATCACTGTGTTCGAGTACTTCGTAGTGCACTACTAGATAATTTTCCTGCAGTTTCTTTATTGGTTCATTATCTTTGCGTGTCTGTGTGTGTGTATGTGTGTACAGTGTGTGTATGTGTGTGATAGTCTATCACATAATGCAGGGTTTGATCTCTCTGGTCCTTCACACACACACACACACACACACACACACAAACACACACACACACACACACAGTATTAGTGTTTTTAATGTTATGGTCTACTGTCCATGTATTTTTTTGTGTGATTGGAATTGTCGCAGGATGGACGGCGGCGGAGTAGACAGAAGGAGGCCAAACTAATGTCCTCAAAAGGAGAATTTTATTATTTATTTATTTTCAAAATTTTCTTTTAAAACGTGCAAATATTTAGTGTCAAATAAACTTCAAAAGTGCAAAAACAAAACTGTGAAAAATACAAAATAAATAGGCTCAGTTTGCCAGGCTATATCAAAATTGACCCTGCACAAAACTCTACAGCTCAGAGACACGTACCTTCCTCTCACAGACTCTCCTTACAACTCAGGCTCTGGGGCCTTATACAGAGCACAGCTAGCTGCAGCCCCTCCCACAGATGAGCCCAAATTCAAAAAGAAATTAATTAACTAAACAACAACATTTGGATCACAAAATCCAACTGAAAGAAACAAATACAAAACATAGAATAACTCAAAATTATTTTCATTAACGAAAAAGCCTTCTGTGCATAATAAAATACATACTTCCCGTTCACCATTAAAACACCCCTGCCAGAATGGCGCATCCCACACAACACCCGCGAAACAGCATGAACCTCCCCCATATCTAGTCCGTGGAAGATTCCCTTGGTTTCCCCACGGCAACAAGGAAGTTCGGCCAGTTAGTATGACGGTGAGTATGGAAAAACTGTTGTGCTTTATAAACGCTAAATACCAATAAACTATGATGTTTTAAACGACCAATGTGTAGAGTTGTGATTCTTTGCAAGTAAACATGTTTAAAACAGATGAGAGATTGTAAGGATTACAAATGTGATATGTGCATTGTACACGTGAGTTAAACAAACAATTACCACTAGAAATGCCGGAAGGCCTTTCCCTGCACCTTACGTAGCGTTGTTAGTGAAAAGTTATTGCAAACGGTGGTGAATGACATGCTTTAAAACCAGAATTACAAACGGTACAAACAGTAATGGAAATGAATGTGCAACACAGCCACAGGTCAGCTCAGGTGTTTTTGCAGGCAAATGGCTGCCTATGCGCTGTGCGCTTGCGTGAGTGTGCGTGTGTGCGTAAGCGTCATGGCTCAGTCCATGACAGGAATGGATGTGGTTTCAGCAGTTCAAACCTCACAAAAAAATCTCTCTTTTCCCTGTCTACTGAATTATTCGTCTGCGTCTTGTGGTTTTCAATAAATAGCACCACTTGCCAAAAGAGAAGCTATTGACTCACTCCACGAACACAATCACTATAGAATGGCAGGTGGAGTCCATTTTGAGACGTCAAGGACAGGACTCGTACTTCACACACAGTTTTCCTCAAACACAAGTCTGTTCAACTGCTATTCAGTATTCTGTATTATAGACTCACTGAATGGGCAACGGTGCAGAAGGCTATTTGAAATAGCCATGCTTGAAGCATTCCTTACAATCCACCTGGCCCAGTACTTGTGGCAGTTTACTGACCATCCTGCTAGCCTGGTAAACCAGGTCCTCATACTACACTGCATTTTGTACAGAGGGTCTGGATGAGCTGTATTGAGAAACGTTTGCTTCCTTGGAGGTGTAGACTCTGCTGAAGCTTAAAACGATCGGATCTGCCTTTACCCAATCACTAACGTCTGGTCGAAACATATGCAATTCGCACGCCTATGCACTACAATTCAAATGTAGTGCACAAAGTCGATGTCATCACTCACGAACACTCCCTCTGTTCGCTAACTGGTCTGGTAAAGATATGACCGGAGTCAACCATGTCAATCGAAGCAAACCCAAACTACCACTGTAGGGAAAAAATAATTGAACGAAAGTGCGTAGGCAGGCTTATAACCAGACTAGTAGGGGGCAGCCTATTGTTATTCCTCTTGATGAAGAATGCCTGTGGCTTGAGGAGCCTTCAAGGTACACAAGGTCTTAGCATTGGGAACTGCCGTGCAGAATGGACAGAGAGACAGAGGAAGAGAGGCAGCATGGTGAATTGGTGAGAGCAGTTTCACCCCGGTTCTCCGACTACAGGGAAAAAAGACAGCAAAGCCTTTGTTTGCTGTGCTGAGTGGTGTAGCATGCACCACTCACTGACCTTTTGTTTCAGCAGCCCTATACCTAATGTGCATGCCAAAGGCCTCATTATGTAGTTATGTAGACAAATACACTCAAACATCACCTTGTATATATGAATGTGCTGAAGTACTTGAGCTGTGTGGAAATAGTTGAGTGTGTTGGATCTATGCTCCACATGTGGTTGTTTTGTTGTGCAAGGTGTAGACATATTGGACCATACCGAAGTCAGTAAAGTAGTCATTTTCACTACATGTTTTGTCTGAAACCTAACCTTATGCAATCACATGACAAGAATTCTCCTTTTGTAAACACACACTCATACACACACACACACACACACACACACACACACACAAACACATGTGTGGAGAGAGACAGATAGAAATAGAGAGGTAGGTGTGGGATGTGTGGACAGGTCATTCAATTTATAGCGTGCTCAAATGTTTGTCCACTCTGAAAGCCACAGGGAAGAGAAGATGGATTGTTTAATGCCCATCCCTCTCCCTCTCTTTCCCTCCTCTCCCCCCCCCCCCACCCTGGTCAGTACTCATCCTCCCTCTCTCCCTCATGGGCAATCTACTTGGGGAGGGTATGGTGGTGTGATCTATATTTCATCAGCTCTGAAGGCCTGAGTCAATCCCTTTAACTCCAGCTCCCTTACCCACAGGCACAAACAGCCTGAGAGAGTGAGAAAAGAGAGAGAGAGAGAAAGGAGAGGATAGCAAGAGACCCATCCAGTGGCGAGGCAGTTCAGCAGAGGATCTTAGACAGAGTGAGACAGAGAGAGAGAGAAAATGAGAGATAGAGAGAAAGAAAGGAGAGGAGAGCAGGAGACCCTTTGAGTGGCAAAGGCAGTTCAGCAGAGGGTCTGTCACAAAAAAAGAGAGAGAGAGAGACGCAGAGAGAGACGGAGGGAGGGAGAGTTGTACAACAGCAAGCAGGCAAGGATGCAACACCCGCCAAGTGAATTAATGAATTACTCACTCCCAAAATTCTGCACAATATGCTTTGGTATGCCGCTCTTTATAGCACATTAATCACAGATATTTTCTGTGTATGTGTGTGTGTGTGTGTGTGTGTATGTGTGTGTGTGTGAGTGCATTCGTGGGGCATACAAGTACTGTAGTTGTTTAGGGTGCAGCGTAACTAATGAGACTGAGCAGTACATTTTTATACATCAGTGCATTACACACACACACACACACACACACACACACACACACACACACACACACACACACAGCCATGTATGCACACACAAACATGCAGGCACACACCCACACACACATACAAACTTCCCACACTTTTACAGACATACACTCAGTCTTTTAATTACTGTCACCTTGTGCACTTTTAAATTACCCGACACTTCTTCTCCTCTAAATAGTCCTCTCTTACCACCAGCACCACTAACATCACCATCTTCATCTTATGAAGTTTGCTGTACAGTGTGTCTTAAGGGACCAGAGAGAGTGTCATTGGTGGAGGCGAAACAACACAAACTCAGACAGATCAAGGCTACAGCTCATGCCATAAACTCAGTCGGATGTCCTCAGTGATTACAAAAAAGCTGTGGAACTCCTAATCGCACACCTTGAAGCTCCTCAGTGCCCTTTTGCGACACTTTTTGTTCCGCCAAAGACAGATACGTAGCAGCTGTCCGGTGTGTCTTTGCCACTTTATACATGCATTGGCCAATATAAGCACGTTCGGTGCTCTGTGGAACGAGATGTTTAGCGACCAGCTAATAGAGAACACCACCAACGACGCAAAAGTGTGTGAGACTCTGCTGCTAGCACCTGATGATGTAACACTGCCCCGAGCTATCGCATTGCAAAATTCAACAACAAGGAGAAAATCAGACCATGCCTTTATTTGAGACCAGCGTTTATTCCCCAAATGTGTTGCTGCCCCGAGCTATTAAAAGGGGCATGCGTCTATTCAGTACTCAGCAATTATTTGCAGCTTTACGATATTATATCTATATATACCAGAAACAGGAGATTAATGCAGCATTAGGGTAACGGGGCTTGGTTATGCTGGGAAAGACATTATGTCTGACGCATGTAACATGACACACATCCGCTGCTTATGTGTGTTGCATCTGAACAATTGTTATCTGAGCCCATGTTGTCATGTTACTAAGCCATGTTAATGAGTCTTTAAGGGTTGGCTACTAAGCTGTGATATTCATCTAAAGTCAGGGATTACACATCCATGATAAAAAAAAACACACACACACACTACAAATTTCTGAAAATGTGTGCAGTGATGGCTTTAACTAATGGAAAGTCATCTTTTGCTGAATGCAAACAGGAGTTATTAGATTTTGGAGATTAAATTTAAAATCTGAAATGCCTAGGTAAGGCCACCATCAATTCCCAAGTGGCCATTATGAAAAAACATCAAAGCAAACCTGTGCGTGCACACAGACACGCACACACCTGCACACACGCGTCACACATACACACAACCACACACACATGCACACGCACACACACACACATACACATGCACTGTATTTAACTCACTCCATTCTTTTTATGTATGTCTCAGATATCTTTTTATGTATCTCTCACTTACAGTATGTCTGTCTTTGTCTCTACTTCCCTTACTTATCTCTGCCCTAAAACTTCCTCCTGACTCCGGGATCGTACCTTTATGACTATCTTAGAATATCTTCAGGTCTGTTGTTACCTGCAGGTGTACTGTACATTAAAAGTAAATAAATTACTTTTGGGTGAATTTGGAGACTCAGTCAGCCTAGTGGTTAAAAATCAGGAACAAGGTTATTCTTAACAATAAGGACAGACAGACACAGACACTACATGACACAGGACGATGACAAGGACTGACTGAGGCATATTTTCTGAAACCTTAAATGGTGTGTAGACAGCCAATGGGTGTACCCAAGGTTACACCACAAAATGAATAAGCAATATCTTTGTTAAGTACTACAGTATACAGTCTTCCTAATCAGATCAGAGAAGGTGCCAACCTTGTCTGTATGTTAATTCAGACTTCCTAAACCCCTGATGTGACCAAATGGCTTGGGCAAAGACATACTGTACAATGGAAGATAACAGCTCTTCACACCTCATATCTCACACAAGCACACATTTCGGCAGAGCGACAGACAGGATCTCCCTTATAAAGCTGTGACTGTGATTTTCTGAAGAATTCTTATAAAACAAAAACATAATCAAGGAATGTAAAATAATAATAATAAGATTACTATTATTACTCAAATACCACCAACATCACAGTGTATGTTCTGTCCTTCTAGGAGTTCATGTCTACTACTGCACCTGCCTGAACAGGATAATTAATTTGAGGTTATAATCTCCATTTGTTTGTAGAACTACTTCTTTCTGCAACAAGAGGTGTCTTTTCATAACTTACTAGACAAACTGATGATACTATTGCATTATTGCGTCATGCAAGAGCCCGCATTAACGGGGCTTTGCGTAATTGCGTCATGTCATTGCATTATTGCATTATTGTGTTCATCAACTCCGGTGCTACTGGACTGCAAGAAATAGTGTCTTGTGTAGTTCTTGCCAAACTGTAAAGCACTTTGAACTACATCTTGTATGAATTGTGCTATAGAAGTAAAGAGTATCATTATTATTATAATTATTACTAATTACAAACTGACGGTTGCTATGGACAAGACCTAGTCTTTAGTTCCATGCCTATGGTTCTCAAGCTAGCCATTCCAGTGTTCTGTTGGGCCTAGTTTATCAAAATCTCTTTAATTGAGAGTCCAAATGCAGCATGACATCACTAAAAATCGATTTCAGATGCATATAGCATGTTGTTACTCTGTGTACTTCCATCTGTTTGTCATTTTCTAAAGTTGCCACATCTTTACTGTTCATTTAAAGTTCACCACAAACTTGGCAGGCTGATGCACAGTGACATTCCAAACAACTCATCACAATGGGAAATTTAACCAAGCCGTGGTATAAATAGTCAGAATCTATTCTCCAGACTGAAATTGTACATTTGCACTATTGGACTTGTATGGTGGAAATAATTCAGTTGTGAAATGCTATTGACCTTCCTACATTATGACTGAATGAGGCAGACTATGTGTGATTGGGAGTGTGGTTGTGTGTGTGTGTGTGTGTGTGTGTGTCTATGTGGATGAGAGAGTGAGAGAGAAAGAGAGAGAGCGAGAGAGAAAGAAAGAGGGAGAGAGTGTGTGAGAAATAGCGAAAAGGAGAGTGTACCTTGATTAAATGTAGCTAGCCAAAACATTCCTATGCACCTACAATAGATGCTATCTTCCATCTCTGGCTTCATCTAGGTAAGGGTGCTGTCATTTGCTATTTCTCTGAGTACTCATCACTCAGCAAGAGTGGGAGATAGAGGGCGGGGGGGTTGGAAAATGTACTTCCATATAAAATGGTAATGACTTGGTTTGATCTTTCTACATTATCCAAGGAGTGCAATTGTAGGTGCCTGTGCTGTGTGGTGTGTGTGTGTGTGTGTGTGTGTGTGTGTGTGTGTGTGTGTGTGTGTGTGTGTGTGTGTGTGTGTGTGTGTGTGTGTGCGCGCGGCATGTTTGCCTTTGCCTAAATGTACATCAACTGTGCGACTCTGACCGCACTGCACAGAATGAAAGGGTGAGATGATCTCTTCATCTTTTTCATTCTACATGAGCCCATGCATCTCTTTTTCCCTCTGCCTTTTCCCTCTCTCTTTTCTCCACGCCCTCTTACTTTCCCCTCTACACCTCCCCCGCAGAACATTACTTCTTATTAGAGTATGTAATAGTTTAAATAAAATTTAGAAATGAGCCGTAGAAGGTAAAATGAACAACAATTAATCTGAAATAAGAGGAAAGGCGTGGGATGGGCAATTTATCCACTGTGAGAGAATTTTTTATATTCCTATCGCTTTCATTTTGCACCCAGCATATGAATAAGTTTATTTTGACAGCGCCTCAATGGACTTTTTAGTTCCATGGCCACTGGAAAACAAGAAATATGTTGTGCTTTTTTTGCCAAACTGTTGAAACGCTTTGAGCGGCATCTTGTATGAATTGTGCTATACAAGTACAGATTTTTTTTCTGTGTTTTGTGTGTTTTTTTTTCCAAATTCGCTTTCTTATTAAGAAGAGCCCATTTACTAGCATGGTTCAATGTGCCCCCATTGACTTTACCAGTGCTCCTAATGATGCATGTTACCTTGACAACAACAGCCTCCAACAGACCACTGTGTCCTACAAAGCATCCTCAGGGCCTCTTTATCTAAAGGTCACACAGAGAGCGTGTTGACAGGTGTCAGTGTGCTGTCAATGGGACCGTACAATTTCTGTGTGTGAAAACGAAAGCGAGAGAGAACAAGAGAAAGAAAGAAAAAAAGACAGAAAGAATAAGACAAACAGAAAGATGAGGCTGGGGCAGTAAGGAATCAGTTATGTGTGGGAGTGTTTGTGCGAGAGTAGTCGCTGTATGTGTGCAGGGGTGCATGACGACAACATCTGTAAAAAGTGAACTTTCCTTTTTCCTTCTTTTTTATGCTGTCTCTCGCTCTCTCTTTCTCTATCTCTCTTCTCTCTCTTCATAGTGTAGTTGTTGTGTTTGTGTTGTTTCCTGGTCAACAAAGTACCACAACAGTTGAGAGCAAAAAACTTTTATCAAGACAAAGACAAACAGCACTTCACTTCTGAACAAAACACATTTTTCTTGCCAGTTTTTGTTTCCTTTTGCTTTTGGTTTTGTCTTAACCTTGTTCTCTCACCTGTGTTTGTTTTATTTATTTATTTACATTTTGTTGTTTTTCCTCTCTGTTGCTCTAAAGTTCCTTATCCTGTGGGCCTCCCATGGTGCATTGCGGCACTAGGTGGGGGAGGAGCTGATGTGGCTGTTTTGTTTCATCACTGAGAACCAAAGTGAGGGAGGAGAACACAAACAGATCTTGCTGTTCCACCTGTCATCACAAATACATACGTATAATGCCAGATTAAAACTCTCTCCCTCCCTCTTTCTCTCTCTCTTGCTCTGTCTGTTCCTCTCCTCTCTCTCTTCCCTTTTCCCCTCCCTCTCTCCCTCTCTATCTCTCTGTTTGTTCCTCTCCTCTCTCTCTCTTCCTTTCCCCCTCTCTCTCTCCCTCTCTCTCTCTCTCTTTCTATCTCTCTCTTTCTTGCTCTCTCTCTCGCTCGGTCTTTCACACAAACACACACACACACACACACGCACGCGTCATACTTTCTTCCATTATCACCCATCCCTATGGGTTTTCAGTGTTTTGTGGCCGTTTTTTTATTGATGCCCTTTAGGGTGACCACCTGCTAATAAGCCCAAGGGGGGACAAGGGGTATGTTTCTGAGGGACAATGTGGGACACCACTCGGCGCGGCGGCTCCCCCACCCCGCGGGCAGAGTCACTGGTTTACCCATTTCTAGCACATACCACCTTACATGTAATAATGCCCTATTCCCCTAAACATGTGTACTTGCTGATGTATGCTCATGAATAGGCCACCCAGTGTGTATTTTTTCTAAATAAAGATTCACAATATTTTGACCATTCAATGAATTGACAGATGCACTTCCACTATTTACTTTAGTAAAAGCTATTTCATGTTTTGCATTACATTGTATTCACTTTAAATAAATTATATATAAAATTGAGTCTGAGGATTCACCGACATTGCAGTGCATCAACACAGCAGGAACAGTTAAAAAAAAAGTCTTAACTCACAACTCCAGAGGTTCACGGAACGAGAAGGGGGAGGAAGGATGGTGAACCTTCTACTCTCTACTAACCAACTCTTTACCTAGGTGCTCGTATGAGTCTGTGTGTGCAGGGGGTGTGTGTGTCTAAAGTGTCCCTGCTCTGGGATAGGCTACTTACCTAAGGCTAGGGTGACCACCCGTCCCGCGTAGCGCGTGCGCGTACAGCGTTTGAAGCCCAATTCACGCGTCCCGCAAATTGAGACCGTGTCCTGCATAATCAATGCTTGTTCAAAAATAAAAAGTTTGTCGCTTTATCTCCCCGAGCAGCATCCAAACAAACATTACTTGACAGTTCAGGGGTGCGTTTCCCAAAAGCGTCGTTGCTAACTTCCTTAGCAACTTCATTGGTTTGAACGATGGTCTTACTACACTGCTGTTTCCCAACACCACCGTCCAGGGGTGCTTTTCCCAAAAGCGTCGTTGCTAACTTCCTTAGCAACTTCGTAGGTTTGAACGATGGTCTTACCACACTGCTGTTTCCCAACACCATCATCCAGACTTAGCAACCAACGATGTTTACAACTACAGTAGTCCGATGGATCGTTCAACGACGCAAGTGTTTCCCAACAACAAAGTCTGGACGAACCATCGGAAGTACCATCGTGAACTGTGCAGTTGGAACGATTAGCATGGACCTGTTGTGAGACCGTCGTGTTTGTTCACATGACGTCTTGCTCGTTAACTTTTGGCCTTTTTGTGGCGGATTAGGCGGCTGTCTGTGCGTTACTGCCACCATCTGCATAAATGATGTTACTCCCAATTCACTTAATTTTCGGTATTGCATTGCCAGATCATGTAAAAAGAAGGTAAAAACACACAAAAAGCTGTTGCAAAATTTGGTTGGATAAAAGTTAATGTACGTCAGTGATGTTAATGAGCACTTTTGTAATATTGTGATGTATGTGCACTGATTACGGACCCACATGCACGGTTATTCCATTGCCCCATAGATCATTTTCACCTGTTACAAATTGATTACTCTTCGGCAGGATTCGAACCCATATCTCACCGAAAAAGACAACACTTCCTTTGACCGACCAATGAGCTAACCACTCATCCACCTCACCACTTACCTACATGGAGGGAGTGGTTATATTTATAGCTGTTGCTCCATGCAGTATAAATTAAATACACAGACATATGATACAAACTGACAGTCCGTTGTTACTTTTAATGAGTAGGGCACATGGTTGTGTTTACGGAGATATCCCAGAGTTTCTACAGCTGTCATACCGGCTTAAATGAAATGAGACTACGTTTATGTCCTTTTATAGATCAATCGTTTCTGTCGTTATCCGCAACGAATGCATCCGAATACTCTCCGAGCACTTCCGAAACATCTGGGTACTTTGCAGTTTGAACCACCTGAGTCCAAACTAACAACAGTTCAGACTTCCATTGTACTTTGGTGGTTGGAGATTTTCGGGAAACAGTCGGTTGTGGGGTGTTGAGTAGTTTGAACCTACGTTGTACAACTGTGGTTTAATGCTAACCTCCGTCGTTGTTTGGGAAACGCACCCCTGACCCTTTTCACTCCTGGTTGTGGTGTCATTTGAGGGAGTAGTCATTTCGAGAGAGCTACAGTACAGTTGTGCTTATAAGCTTACTTACCTTGGCAGAATTGGTGATTTCTTAACCATTTTTCAGAGAATCATTTGTTTCTGGAAAAGGCCAAAAAAGTGACGTTTGTTAAATAGAAAAAGCCATACCACAGTTGTGATTACCAGAGGACTGTCATTGCAGTACAGATTCACTTAACAAAATATAGGTAAGTGTGTGTGTTTGTTTACAATGATTAAATCTTCTATTTGGTGTGCTATGACCGAATAGGCTTGATTGTAGCCTGTGACTAGCATAGCCGAGAACCATCACCGTGACCGTCAACCATTATTCTCCATGCTCCATCTCCTCCATCAAACTATAGCCTGTAACAGGACCAGTAAAGCATTTTTTTTTTCTAAAACCGTCTCACAGGGCATTCATTAATACTGTTTTTTATATATTAAAATGGTTTAAATAATAGGATTTAAAAAAAATGTATAACACTGGGCCTGGAGACAGATAGAAGAGAGAGGGAAGAAGAGGAGAGGAGGAGAAGAAGATGTCAGACACAAAAAGAAAAAAGAGCTGAAAAAGAAGAGAAATAGAGAAGAAAGACAGCAGGGGAGTTGGGAAGACGAAAGGAAGAGCAAAGGTGGAGTGAGTGAGTGAGTGAGTGAGAGAGGGGACTACTTAAAAAAGAGAGGAGATAAGAGAAGGAGGAGTCAAGAGATGGTTAGAGAGAGAGAGAGAAAGAGAGAGAGAGGGAAAGAGAGAAGTAAAGAATGAAGCAGAGTTCTGCAGGAAGGTCACACTGTGATTTTATCAGAGCGCTGCACTGTGACTGGGCACTTTGTTCAGGTTTAATCCATTTTACACACACACACACACACACACACACACACACACATGCACAGATAAACACTCTCTAACACACACACACATACACACACATACGTATACAAACACACACACACACACACACATACATGCACAGATAAACACTCTCTAACACACACACATATACACGCACACATACAGTACAGTAGGATTGCTATGATAGAGATGTATAACCCTCAGGGAGATCTGAGCTTTGCACCACTCTTCAGCTCAGCTTATTTACAGCTTAAATTATTTATAAATATCACCCCAAATACAGAATTTACAATAAAATATTTAAACCAGAATCACTTTCTTTTGCCCTCTGTGTTTGTGTGTGTGTGTATGTGTGTGTGTGCGCTTGCGTTTGTGTGTGTGTATGTGTGTACAGTATGTGTGTGTGTGTGTGTGTGTGTGTGTGTGTGTGTGTGTGTGTGTGTGTGTGTGTGTGTGTGTGTGTGTGGATGCATGTGCGTGTGCGTGTGTTTGTGCATATGCAGATCTGCATTCAGGGTCAAGAGACAGAGTGGAATATTGAAGTCTCTTTTGATCTGTCTTTTCAATCGTAGGATTGATAGAGATTATACAAAACCAAAGTTCTTTTTCTATCCCCTTCTCTCTTCATTTGCATCACTCCACAGTGAAATGGGTTTCTGAATGAATGTGTGTGTGTATGTGTGTGTGTGTGTGCGAGCTTGTGTATATGTGTTTGTGTATGTGTGTGTGTGTGTGTGCGCGTGCGTGTGAGTATGTGTGTGTGTGCGCGTGTATGTGTATGTGTATATGCATTTGTGTATGCGTGTGTGCATGTGTGTGTGTGTGTCTGTGTGTGTGTGTGCATCTGACAGCTGGTGTGCAGCATGGTCTCAGTTGAAATTTTTCTGACAGATGAGACGTAGCCTTGATTGAGTTTTATCAGAGGAAACAGCAGCACTCTGGGCCGTGTTGTGATGGAGTCATTGTCGTAAATGAAGTCAGGTGTCTGTGACTGCAACACTGATTCATCTTCAGCATAAACACACGGGCACACAGCCACACACCAAAATTTAATGTCGTTTTCTAAACATAGTTCAGGAGGAGCCCATAGGATGGTTGACAGCCATCAGCCATCTCCTGCCTTCTAGGAGATTTAATCCCTACTGCTCATCCACTTGTCATGTTTACCAATGGCGCAAATGATCCCTACCCCCTTCCCTTCCTCCTCCTTCCATTCCCTTACTCCTCCTTTTCACTACTAGTGAACAAAGACTTTCATAACATTTTCAGAGAGTTTTTCTTCTTTCTTTCAGAAGAATGTTTTTCATATTGAGACATACAGACAAATTTGCGCACTCACATCCACACCCACACTGCATTCACACAAACTTCCTTTTACAGTAATCTTACTGGTTAAATTTCTCCACCTGCTTAGCTCATGTGAAGTTCATTATAATTATTATCATCTTCCTGTACTTCTTTGTAATCCTCTTTTCTTTCCCTGAGTCTGTCTTTCATCTCTAAGTTACTCAGGAGCAATTATCTCCCTCCCCCGTTCCAGGTTCCTCATAAAAGACGGAAACAAAAGGACAAATGTGAGCTTCTGCACAGGGTTTTCTTTTTTGTAATCTCCTCTCTCTCTCATAAGTACACACACACACACACACACACACACAAAGAAGGAAAGATAGAATGACTGTCTGTGTATAGTAATGTGCAAAAGGTGTGAAAAAAATGCTGTCAACTAGGAATGCCTTCAGAAATGGAAGTGTTAATTATTTATGTGTATCAATTGACATAATGCAGTGACTGAACAAAAGAGAAACGTAAATCAAATCAATATTTGGTAAATCAACTATTGCCTTCAAAAGAACATGAATTCTTGGTATTCTTGGTCAGGCATTTTGCAGGATTATAGTCAGGTGTATAATTATAGTCAGGTGTATGTTGGTGTGTTGTGTTTGTATGTGTGTATGTGTGTGTGTTTGTGCATGTGTTTGCACATGTGTATATGTTTGTGTGTTGTGTGTGTGTTTTTGCATGTGTATACTGTATCAGTGTATATATATATAGGTGTATAGGTATACAGGTGTGAAAAAAATGCTGTCAACTAGGAATGCCTTCAAAAATGGAAGTGTTAATCATTTATGTTCATCAATTAACAAAATGCAGTGACTGAACTACACACATGTATGGTAAGGCAGGTAATGGTAAGGTGATGAACACATGTATACCCCCGCATGACAGTTAGTGTGTGTGTGTGTGTATGTGTGTGTGATG